>CM055908.1:16925351-17479905 GCA_029582155.1 Panopea generosa | reverse complement strand
ACATCACGAACCCTCTGCTTCGGAAACAGACGAAGTCGCTCTCTGCTTCTCCACCAATCCACAGCGGCTCGGCTCGTCGACTGATCGTCTCGAACATGTAAATATAAAGAACACAATACACGGAGAAGTAGTGTTACACAATTATACATACATGTTTTAAATAAACAACACACGATAGAATGCGAAACGCGATTGCAACATATCTACTTGAGATCCACACAACGTCAAACACTAAATCCAAGGGCCACATCTGCCGGCCTAGCTCTGCCTGCTGCGATCCTTATCAGGTGCGATACGTACACAGGTGTGATACGCACATATGAACAGAAATGGAGAGACATACGTAACGCACAAATCTAGCTACTACTCTTAAGCGCTCCCATAATGAACATGAAATGAAATGAAATGAAATGAAATGGAAAAAAAAATAGTTGGCAGAGCTACCAACTAGAGGCAACTAATCGACACACGCACAATCCTGGCCCAAAGGATTACACGTACACCGCCCTTAACATCAACTGTGCGTTACATTATGACTCGAAAATCTACAGAACCTACAGTACCAGTATGGGAGCTTCACCGTCATAGGGGCAAGCAGGCGCTAGGCCACATTCTCCATCAATCACGCTCGCTGTGGGATCATCACTAAGTGCAGAATGTTACAAGAAACAATTACGGCGACGAAAGACAATGCATTGACTTTGCAATCATGCAATGTCGACTTAAAGCGCGATACTTGTAAAGAGATAGAATACGGACCTGTTTCTTTACAATCACGAAACCCTCTGCTCCGGAAACAGACGAAGTCGCTCTCTGCTTCTCCACCAATCCACCGCGGCTCGGCTCGTCGACTGATCGTCTCGAACATGTAAATATAAAGAACACAATACACGGAGAAGTAGTGTTACACAATTATACATACATGTTTTAAATAAACAACACACGATAGAATGCGAAACGCGATTGCAACATATCTACTTGAGATCCACACAACGTCAAACACTAAATCCAAGGGCCACATCTGCCGGCCTAGCTCTGCCTGCTGCGATCCTTATCAGGTGCGATACGTACACAGGTGTGATACGTACATATGAACAGAAATGGAGAGACATACGTAACGCACAAATCTAGCTACTACTCTTAAGCGCTCCCATAATGAACATGAAATGAAATGAAATGAAATGAAATGGAAAAAAAAATAGTTGGCAGAGCTACCAACTAGAGGCAACTAATCGACACACGCACAATCCTGGCCCAAAGGATTACACGTACACCGCCCTTAACATCAACTGTGCGTTACATTATGACTCGAAAATCTACAGAACCTACAGTACCAGTAATGGGAGCTTCACCGTCATAGGGGCAAGCAGGCGCTAGGCCACATTCTCCATCAATCACGCTCGCTGTGGGATCATCACTAAGTGCAGAATGTTACAAGAAACAATTACGGCGACGAAAGACAATGCATTGACTTTGCAATCATGCAATGTCGACTTAAAGCGCGATACTTGTAAAGAGATAGAATACGGACCTGTTTCTTTACAATCACGAAACCCTCTGCTCCGGAAACAGACGAAGTCGCTCTCTGCTTCTCCACCAATCCACCGCGGCTCGGCTCGTCGACTGATCGTCTCGAACATGTAAATATAAAGAACACAATACACGGAGAAGTAGTGTTACACAATTATACATACATGTTTTAAATAAACAACACACGATAGAATGCGAAACGCGATTGCAACATATCTACTTGAGATCCACACAACGTCAAACACTAAATCCAAGGGCCACATCTGCCGGCCTAGCTCTGCCTGCTGCGATCCTTATCAGGTGCGATACGTACACAGGTGTGATACGTACATATGAACAGAAATGGAGAGACATACGTAACGCACAAATCTAGCTACTACTCTTAAGCGCTCCCATAATGAACATGAAATGAAATGAAATGAAATGAAATGAAATGGAAAAAAAATTAGTTGGCAGAGCTACCAACTAGAGGCAACTAATCGACACACGCACAATCCTGGCCCAAAGGATTACACGTACACCGCCCTTAACATCAACTGTGCGTTACATTATGACTCGAAAATCTACAGAACCTACAGTACCAGTAATGGGAGCTTCACCGTCATAGGGGCAAGCAGGCGCTAGGCCACATTCTCCATCAATCACGCTCGCTGTGGGATCATCACTAAGTGCAGAATGTTACAAGAAACAATTACGGCGACGAAAGACAATGCATTGACTTTGCAATCATGCAATGTCGACTTAAAGCGCGATACTTGTAAAGAGATAGAATACGGACCTGTTTCTTTACAATCACGAAACCCTCTGCTCCGGAAACAGACGAAGTCGCTCTCTGCTTCTCCACCAATCCACCGCGGCTCGGCTCGTCGACTGATCGTCTCGAACATGTAAATATAAAGAACACAATACACGGAGAAGTAGTGTTACACAATTATACATACATGTTTTAAATAAACAACACACGATAGAATGCGAAACGCGATTGCAACATATCTACTTGAGATCCACACAACGTCAAACACTAAATCCAAGGGCCACATCTGCCGGCCTAGCTCTGCCTGCTGCGATCCTTATCAGGTGCGATACGTACACAGGTGTGATACGTACATATGAACAGAAATGGAGAGACATACGTAACGCACAAATCTAGCTACTACTCTTAAGCGCTCCCATAATGAACATGAAATGAAATGAAATGAAATGAAATGGAAAAAAAAATTAGTTGGCAGAGCTACCAACTAGTAGGCAACTAATCGACACACGCACAATCCTGGCCCAAAGGATTACACGTACACCG
This sequence comes from Panopea generosa, assembly GCA_029582155.1. Classification (NCBI taxonomy): domain Eukaryota; kingdom Metazoa; phylum Mollusca; class Bivalvia; order Adapedonta; family Hiatellidae; genus Panopea; species Panopea generosa. The sequence goes on along the minus strand of CM055908.1, from coordinate 17,477,078 downwards.
CCCTTAACATCAACTGTGCGTTACATTATGACTCGAAAATCTACAGAACCTACAGTACCAGTAATGGGAGCTTCACCGTCATAGGGGCAAGCAGGCGCTAGGCCACATTCTCCATCAATCACGCTCGCTGTGGGATCATCACTAAGTGCAGAATGTTACAAGAAACAATTACGGCGACGAAAGACAATGCATTGACTTTGCAATCATGCAATGTCGACTTAAAGCGCGATACTTGTAAAGAGATAGAATACGGACCTGTTTCTTTACAATCACGAAACCCTCTGCTCCGGAAACAGACGAAGTCGCTCTCTGCTTCTCCACCAATCCACCGCGGCTCGGCTCGTCGACTGATCGTCTCGAACATGTAAATATAAAGAACACAATACACGGAGAAGTAGTGTTACACAATTATACATACATGTTTTAAATAAACAACACACGATAGAATGCGAAACGCGATTGCAACATATCTACTTGAGATCCACACAACGTCAAACACTAAATCCAAGGGCCACATCTGCCGGCCTAGCTCTGCCTGCTGCGATCCTTATCAGGTGCGATACGTACACAGGTGTGATACGTACATATGAACAGAAATGGAGAGACATACGTAACGCACAAATCTAGCTACTACTCTTAAGCGCTCCCATAATGAACATGAAATGAAATGAAATGAAATGAAATGAAATGGAAAAAAAATAGTTGGCAGAAGCTACCAACTAGTAGGCAACTAATCGACACACGCACAATCCTGGCCCAAAGGATTACACGTACACCGCCCTTAACATCAACTGTGCGTTACATTATGACTCGAAAATCTACAGAACCTACAGTACCAGTAATGGGAAGCTTCACCGTCATAGGGGCAAGCAGGCGCTAGGCCACATTCTCCATCAATCACGCTCGCTGTGGGATCATCACTAAGTGCAGAATGTTACAAGAAACAATTACGGCGACGAAAGACAATGCATTGACTTTGCAATCATGCAATGTCGACTTAAAGCGCGATACTTGTAAAGAGATAGAATACGGACCTGTTTCTTTACAATCACGAAACCCTCTGCTCCGGAAACAGACGAAGTCGCTCTCTGCTTCTCCACCAATCCACCGCGGCTCGGCTCGTCGACTGATCGTCTCGAACATGTAAATATAAAGAACACAATACACGGAGAAGTAGTGTTACACAATTATACATACATGTTTTAAATAAACAACACACGATAGAATGCGAAACGCGATTGCAACATATCTACTTGAGATCCACACAACGTCAAACACTAAATCCAAGGGCCACATCTGCCGGCCTAGCTCTGCCTGCTGCGATCCTTATCAGGTGCGATACGTACACAGGTGTGATACGTACATATGAACAGAAATGGAGAGACATACGTAACGCACAAATCTAGCTACTACTCTTAAGCGCTCCCATAATGAACATGAAATGAAATGAAATGAAATGAAATGAAATGGAAAAAAAATAGTTGGCAGAACTACCAACTAGTGGCAACTAATCGACACACGCACAATCCTGGCCCAAAGGATTACACGTACACCGCCCTTAACATCAACTGTGCGTTACATTATGACTCGAAAATCTACAGAACCTACAGTACCAGTAATGGGAACTTCACCGTCATAGGGGCAAGCAGGCGCTAGGCCACATTCTCCATCAATCACGCTCGCTGTGGGATCATCACTAAGTGCAGAATGTTACAAGAAACAATTACGGCGACGAAAGACAATGCATTGACTTTGCAATCATGCAATGTCGACTTAAAGCGCGATACTTGTAAAGAGATAGAATACGGACCTGTTTCTTTACAATCACGAAACCCTCTGCTCCGGAAACAGACGAAGTCGCTCTCTGCTTCTCCACCAATCCACCGCGGCTCGGCTCGTCGACTGATCGTCTCGAACATGTAAATATAAAGAACACAATACACGGAGAAGTAGTGTTACACAATTATACATACATGTTTTAAATAAACAACACACGATAGAATGCGAAACGCGATTGCAACATATCTACTTGAGATCCACACAACGTCAAACACTAAATCCAAGGGCCACATCTGCCGGCCTAGCTCTGCCTGCTGCGATCCTTATCAGGTGCGATACGTACACAGGTGTGATACGTACATATGAACAGAAATGGAGAGACATACGTAACGCACAAATCTAGCTACTACTCTTAAGCGCTCCCATAATGAACATGAAATGAAATGAAATGAAATGAAATGAATGAAATGAAAAATAGTTGGCAGAACTACCAACTAGTGGCAACTAATCGACACACGCACAATCCTGGCCCAAAGGATTACACGTACACCGCCCTTAACATCAACTGTGCGTTACATTATGACTCGAAAATCTACAGAACCTACAGTACCAGTAATGGGAACTTCACCGTCATAGGGGCAAGCAGGCGCTAGGCCACATTCTCCATCAATCACGCTCGCTGTGGGATCATCACTAAGTGCAGAATGTTACAAGAAACAATTACGGCGACGAAAGACAATGCATTGACTTTGCAATCATGCAATGTCGACTTAAAGCGCGATACTTGTAAAGAGATAGAATACGGACCTGTTTCTTTACAATCACGAAACCCTCTGCTCCGGAAACAGACGAAGTCGCTCTCTGCTTCTCCACCAATCCACCGCGGCTCGGCTCGTCGACTGATCGTCTCGAACATGTAAATATAAAGAACACAATACACGGAGAAGTAGTGTTACACAATTATACATACATGTTTTAAATAAACAACACACGATAGAATGCGAAACGCGATTGCAACATATCTACTTGAGATCCACACAACGTCAAACACTAAATCCAAGGGCCACATCTGCCGGCCTAGCTCTGCCTGCTGCGATCCTTATCAGGTGCGATACGTACACAGGTGTGATACGTACATATGAACAGAAATGGAGAGACATACGTAACGCACAAATCTAGCTACTACTCTTAAGCGCTCCCATAATGAACATGAAATGAAATGAAATGAAATGAAATGAAATGAAAAAATAGTTGGCAGAACTACCAACTAGTGGCAACTAATCGACACACGCACAATCCTGGCCCAAAGGATTACACGTACACCGCCCTTAACATCAACTGTGCGTTTACATTATGACTCGAAAATCTACAGAACCTACAGTACCAGAATGGGAACTTCACCGTCATAGGAGCAAGCAGGCGCTAGGCCACATTCTCCATCAATCACGCTGCTGTGGGATCATCACTAAGTGCAGAATGTTACAAGAAACAATTACGGCGACGAAAGACAATGCATTGACTTTGCAATCATGCAATGTCGACTTAAAGCGCGATACTTTTAAAGAGATAGAATACGGACCTGTTTCTTTACAATCACGACACCCTCTGCTCCGGAAACAGACGAAGTCGCTCTCTGCTTATCCACCAATCCACCGCGGCTCGGCTCGTCGACTGATCGTCTCGAACATGTAAATATAAAGAACACAATACACGGAGAAGTAGTGTTACACAATTATACATACATGTTTTAAATAAACAACACACGATAGAATGCGAAACGCGATTGCAACATATCTACTTGAGATCCACACAACGTCAAACACTAAATCCAAGGGCCACAATCTGCCGGCCTAGCTCTGCCTGCTGCGATCCTTATCAGGTGCGATACGTACACAGGTGTGATACGTACATATGAACAGAAATGGAGAGACATACGTAACGCACAAATCTAGCTACTACTCTTAAGCGCTCCCATAATGAACATGAAATGAAATGAAATGAAATGAAATGAAATGAAATGAAACTAGTTGGCAGAACTACCAACTAGTGGCAACTAATCGACACACGCACAATCCTGGCCCAAAGGATTACACGTACACCGCCCTTAACATCAACTGTGCGTTACATTATGACTCGAAAATCTACAGAACCTACAGTACCAGTATGGGGAACTTCACCGTCATAGGGGCAAGCAGGCGCTAGGTCACATTCTCCATCAATCACGCTCGCTGTGGGATCATCACTAAGTGCAGAATGTTACAAGAAACAATTACGGCGACGAAAGACAATGCATTGACTTTGCAATCATGCAATGTCGACTTAAAGCGCGATACTTGTAAAGAGATAGAATACGGACCTGTTTCTTTACAATCACGAAACCCTCTGCTCCGGAAACAGACCGAAGTCGCTCTCTGCTTCTCCACCAATCCACCGCGGCTCGGCTCGTCGACTGATCGTCTCGAACATGTAAATATAAAGAACACAATACACGGAGAAGTAGTGTTACACAATTATACATACATGTTTTAAATAAACAACACACGATAGAATGCGAAACGCGATTGCAACATATCTACTTGAGATCCACACAACGTCAAACACTAAATCCAAGGGCCACAATCTGCCGGCCTAGCTCTGCCTGCTGCGATCCTTATCAGGTGCGATACGTACACAGGTGTGATACGTACATATGAACAGAAATGGAGAGACATACGTAACGCACAAATCTAGCTACTACTCTTAAGCGCTCCCCTAATGAACATGAAATGAAATGAAATGAAATGAAATGAAATGAAATGAAACTAGTTGGCAGAACTACCAACTAGTGGCAACTAATCGACACACGCACAATCCTGGCCCAAAGGATTACACGTACACCGCCCTTAACATCAACTGTGCGTTACATTATGACTCGAAAATCTACAGAACCTACAGTACCAGTATGGGGAACTTCACCGTCATAGGGGCAAGCAGGCGCTAGGTCACATTCTCCATCAATCACGCTCGCTGTGGGATCATCACTAAGTGCAGAATGTTACAAGAAACAATTACGGCGACGAAAGACAATGCATTGACTTTGCAATCATGCAATGTCGACTTAAAGCGCGATACTTGTAAAGAGATAGAATACGGACCTGTTTCTTTACAATCACGAAACCCTCTGCTCCGGAAACAGACCAAGTCGCTCTCTGCTTCTCCACCAATCCACCGCGGCTCGGCTCGTCGACTGATCGTCTCGAACATGTAAATATAAAGAACACAATACACGGAGAAGTAGTGTTACACAATTATACATACATGTTTTAAATAAACAACACACGATAGAATGCGAAACGCGATTGCAACATATCTACTTGAGATCCACACAACGTCAAACACTAAATCCAAGGGCCACAACTGCCGGCCTAGCTCTGCCTGCTGCGATCCTTATCAGGTGCGATACGTACACAGGTGTGATACGTACATATGAACAGAAATGGAGAGACATACGTAACGCACAAATCTAGCTACTACTCTTAAGCGCTCCCCTAATGAACATGAAATGAAATGAAATGAAATGAAATGAAATGAAATGAAACTAGTTGGCAGAACTACCAACTAGTGGCAACTAATCGACACACGCACAATCCTGGCCCAAAGGATTACACGTACACCGCCCTTAACATCAACTGTGCGTTACATTATGACTCGAAAATCTACAGAACCTACAGTACCAGTATGGGGAACTTCACCGTCATAGGGGCAAGCAGGCGCTAGGTCACATTCTCCATCAATCACGCTCGCTGTGGGATCATCACTAAGTGCAGAATGTTACAAGAAACAATTACGGCGACGAAAGACAATGCATTGACTTTGCAATCATGCAATGTCGACTTAAAGCGCGATACTTGTAAAGAGATAGAATACGGACCTGTTTCTTTACAATCACGAAACCCTCTGCTCCGGAAACAGACCAAGTCGCTCTCTGCTTCTCCACCAATCCACCGCGGCTCGGCTCGTCGACTGATCGTCTCGAACATGTAAATATAAAGAACACAATACACGGAGAAGTAGTGTTACACAATTATACATACATGTTTTAAATAAACAACACACGATAGAATGCGAAACGCGATTGCAACATATCTACTTGAGATCCACACAACGTCAAACACTAAATCCAAGGGCCACAACTGCCGGCCTAGCTCTGCCTGCTGCGATCCTTATCAGGTGCGATACGTACACAGGTGTGATACGTACATATGAACAGAAATGGAGAGACATACGTAACGCACAAATCTAGCTACTACTCTTAAGCGCTCCCCTAATGAACATGAAATGAAATGAAATGAAATGAAATGAAATGAAATGAAACTAGTTGGCAGAACTACCAACTAGTGGCAACTAATCGACACACGCACAATCCTGGCCCAAAGGATTACACGTACACCGCCCTTAACATCAACTGTGCGTTACATTATGACTCGAAAATCTACAGAACCTACAGTACCAGTATGGGGAACTTCACCGTCATAGGGGCAAGCAGGCGCTAGGTCACATTCTCCATCAATCACGCTCGCTGTGGGATCATCACTAAGTGCAGAATGTTACAAGAAACAATTACGGCGACGAAAGACAATGCATTGACTTTGCAATCATGCAATGTCGACTTAAAGCGCGATACTTGTAAAGAGATAGAATACGGACCTGTTTCTTTACAATCACGAAACCCTCTGCTCCGGAAACAGACCAAGTCGCTCTCTGCTTCTCCACCAATCCACCGCGGCTCGGCTCGTCGACTGATCGTCTCGAACATGTAAATATAAAGAACACAATACACGGAGAAGTAGTGTTACACAATTATACATACATGTTTTAAATAAACAACACACGATAGAATGCGAAACGCGATTGCAACATATCTACTTGAGATCCACACAACGTCAAACACTAAATCCAAGGGCCACAACTGCCGGCCTAGCTCTGCCTGCTGCGATCCTTATCAGGTGCGATACGTACACAGGTGTGATACGTACATATGAACAGAAATGGAGAGACATACGTAACGCACAAATCTAGCTACTACTCTTAAGCGCTCCCCTAATGAACATGAAATGAAATGAAATGAAATGAAATGAAATGAAATGAAACTAGTTGGCAGAACTACCAACTAGTGGCAACTAATCGACACACGCACAATCCTGGCCCAAAGGATTACACGTACACCGCCCTTAACATCAACTGTGCGTTACATTATGACTCGAAAATCTACAGAACCTACAGTACCAGTATGGGGAACTTCACCGTCATAGGGGCAAGCAGGCGCTAGGTCACATTCTCCATCAATCACGCTCGCTGTGGGATCATCACTAAGTGCAGAATGTTACAAGAAACAATTACGGCGACGAAAGACAATGCATTGACTTTGCAATCATGCAATGTCGACTTAAAGCGCGATACTTGTAAAGAGATAGAATACGGACCTGTTTCTTTACAATCACGAAACCCTCTGCTCCGGAAACAGACCAAGTCGCTCTCTGCTTCTCCACCAATCCACCGCGGCTCGGCTCGTCGACTGATCGTCTCGAACATGTAAATATAAAGAACACAATACACGGAGAAGTAGTGTTACACAATTATACATACATGTTTTAAATAAACAACACACGATAGAATGCGAAACGCGATTGCAACATATCTACTTGAGATCCACACAACGTCAAACACTAAATCCAAGGGCCACAACTGCCGGCCTAGCTCTGCCTGCTGCGATCCTTATCAGGTGCGATACGTACACAGGTGTGATACGTACATATGAACAGAAATGGAGAGACATACGTAACGCACAAATCTAGCTACTACTCTTAAGCGCTCCCCTAATGAACATGAAATGAAATGAAATGAAATGAAATGAAATGAAATGAAACTAGTTGGCAGAACTACCAACTAGTGGCAACTAATCGACACACGCACAATCCTGGCCCAAAGGATTACACGTACACCGCCCTTAACATCAACTGTGCGTTACATTATGACTCGAAAATCTACAGAACCTACAGTACCAGTATGGGGAACTTCACCGTCATAGGGGCAAGCAGGCGCTAGGTCACATTCTCCATCAATCACGCTCGCTGTGGGATCATCACTAAGTGCAGAATGTTACAAGAAACAATTACGGCGACGAAAGACAATGCATTGACTTTGCAATCATGCAATGTCGACTTAAAGCGCGATACTTGTAAAGAGATAGAATACGGACCTGTTTCTTTACAATCACGAAACCCTCTGCTCCGGAAACAGACCAAGTCGCTCTCTGCTTCTCCACCAATCCACCGCGGCTCGGCTCGTCGACTGATCGTCTCGAACATGTAAATATAAAGAACACAATACACGGAGAAGTAGTGTTACACAATTATACATACATGTTTTAAATAAACAACACACGATAGAATGCGAAACGCGATTGCAACATATCTACTTGAGATCCACACAACGTCAAACACTAAATCCAAGGGCCACAACTGCCGGCCTAGCTCTGCCTGCTGCGATCCTTATCAGGTGCGATACGTACACAGGTGTGATACGTACATATGAACAGAAATGGAGAGACATACGTAACGCACAAATCTAGCTACTACTCTTAAGCGCTCCCCTAATGAACATGAAATGAAATGAAATGAAATGAAATGAAATGAAATGAAACTAGTTGGCAGAACTACCAACTAGTGGCAACTAATCGACACACGCACAATCCTGGCCCAAAGGATTACACGTACACCGCCCTTAACATCAACTGTGCGTTACATTATGACTCGAAAATCTACAGAACCTACAGTACCAGTATGGGGAACTTCACCGTCATAGGGGCAAGCAGGCGCTAGGTCACATTCTCCATCAATCACGCTCGCTGTGGGATCATCACTAAGTGCAGAATGTTACAAGAAACAATTACGGCGACGAAAGACAATGCATTGACTTTGCAATCATGCAATGTCGACTTAAAGCGCGATACTTGTAAAGAGATAGAATACGGACCTGTTTCTTTACAATCACGAAACCCTCTGCTCCGGAAACAGACCAAGTCGCTCTCTGCTTCTCCACCAATCCACCGCGGCTCGGCTCGTCGACTGATCGTCTCGAACATGTAAATATAAAGAACACAATACACGGAGAAGTAGTGTTACACAATTATACATACATGTTTTAAATAAACAACACACGATAGAATGCGAAACGCGATTGCAACATATCTACTTGAGATCCACACAACGTCAAACACTAAATCCAAGGGCCACAACTGCCGGCCTAGCTCTGCCTGCTGCGATCCTTATCAGGTGCGATACGTACACAGGTGTGATACGTACATATGAACAGAAATGGAGAGACATACGTAACGCACAAATCTAGCTACTACTCTTAAGCGCTCCCCTAATGAACATGAAATGAAATGAAATGAAATGAAATGAAATGAAATGAAACTAGTTGGCAGAACTACCAACTAGTGGCAACTAATCGACACACGCACAATCCTGGCCCAAAGGATTACACGTACACCGCCCTTAACATCAACTGTGCGTTACATTATGACTCGAAAATCTACAGAACCTACAGTACCAGTATGGGGAACTTCACCGTCATAGGGGCAAGCAGGCGCTAGGTCACATTCTCCATCAATCACGCTCGCTGTGGGATCATCACTAAGTGCAGAATGTTACAAGAAACAATTACGGCGACGAAAGACAATGCATTGACTTTGCAATCATGCAATGTCGACTTAAAGCGCGATACTTGTAAAGAGATAGAATACGGACCTGTTTCTTTACAATCACGAAACCCTCTGCTCCGGAAACAGACCAAGTCGCTCTCTGCTTCTCCACCAATCCACCGCGGCTCGGCTCGTCGACTGATCGTCTCGAACATGTAAATATAAAGAACACAATACACGGAGAAGTAGTGTTACACAATTATACATACATGTTTTAAATAAACAACACACGATAGAATGCGAAACGCGATTGCAACATATCTACTTGAGATCCACACAACGTCAAACACTAAATCCAAGGGCCACAACTGCCGGCCTAGCTCTGCCTGCTGCGATCCTTATCAGGTGCGATACGTACACAGGTGTGATACGTACATATGAACAGAAATGGAGAGACATACGTAACGCACAAATCTAGCTACTACTCTTAAGCGCTCCCCTAATGAACATGAAATGAAATGAAATGAAATGAAATGAAATGAAATGAAACTAGTTGGCAGAACTACCAACTAGTGGCAACTAATCGACACACGCACAATCCTGGCCCAAAGGATTACACGTACACCGCCCTTAACATCAACTGTGCGTTACATTATGACTCGAAAATCTACAGAACCTACAGTACCAGTATGGGGAACTTCACCGTCATAGGGGCAAGCAGGCGCTAGGTCACATTCTCCATCAATCACGCTCGCTGTGGGATCATCACTAAGTGCAGAATGTTACAAGAAACAATTACGGCGACGAAAGACAATGCATTGACTTTGCAATCATGCAATGTCGACTTAAAGCGCGATACTTGTAAAGAGATAGAATACGGACCTGTTTCTTTACAATCACGAAACCCTCTGCTCCGGAAACAGACCAAGTCGCTCTCTGCTTCTCCACCAATCCACCGCGGCTCGGCTCGTCGACTGATCGTCTCGAACATGTAAATATAAAGAACACAATACACGGAGAAGTAGTGTTACACAATTATACATACATGTTTTAAATAAACAACACACGATAGAATGCGAAACGCGATTGCAACATATCTACTTGAGATCCACACAACGTCAAACACTAAATCCAAGGGCCACAACTGCCGGCCTAGCTCTGCCTGCTGCGATCCTTATCAGGTGCGATACGTACACAGGTGTGATACGTACATATGAACAGAAATGGAGAGACATACGTAACGCACAAATCTAGCTACTACTCTTAAGCGCTCCCCTAATGAACATGAAATGAAATGAAATGAAATGAAATGAAATGAAATGAAACTAGTTGGCAGAACTACCAACTAGTGGCAACTAATCGACACACGCACAATCCTGGCCCAAAGGATTACACGTACACCGCCCTTAACATCAACTGTGCGTTACATTATGACTCGAAAATCTACAGAACCTACAGTACCAGTATGGGGAACTTCACCGTCATAGGGGCAAGCAGGCGCTAGGTCACATTCTCCATCAATCACGCTCGCTGTGGGATCATCACTAAGTGCAGAATGTTACAAGAAACAATTACGGCGACGAAAGACAATGCATTGACTTTGCAATCATGCAATGTCGACTTAAAGCGCGATACTTGTAAAGAGATAGAATACGGACCTGTTTCTTTACAATCACGAAACCCTCTGCTCCGGAAACAGACCAAGTCGCTCTCTGCTTCTCCACCAATCCACCGCGGCTCGGCTCGTCGACTGATCGTCTCGAACATGTAAATATAAAGAACACAATACACGGAGAAGTAGTGTTACACAATTATACATACATGTTTTAAATAAACAACACACGATAGAATGCGAAACGCGATTGCAACATATCTACTTGAGATCCACACAACGTCAAACACTAAATCCAAGGGCCACAACTGCCGGCCTAGCTCTGCCTGCTGCGATCCTTATCAGGTGCGATACGTACACAGGTGTGATACGTACATATGAACAGAAATGGAGAGACATACGTAACGCACAAATCTAGCTACTACTCTTAAGCGCTCCCCTAATGAACATGAAATGAAATGAAATGAAATGAAATGAAATGAAATGAAACTAGTTGGCAGAACTACCAACTAGTGGCAACTAATCGACACACGCACAATCCTGGCCCAAAGGATTACACGTACACCGCCCTTAACATCAACTGTGCGTTACATTATGACTCGAAAATCTACAGAACCTACAGTACCAGTATGGGGAACTTCACCGTCATAGGGGCAAGCAGGCGCTAGGTCACATTCTCCATCAATCACGCTCGCTGTGGGATCATCACTAAGTGCAGAATGTTACAAGAAACAATTACGGCGACGAAAGACAATGCATTGACTTTGCAATCATGCAATGTCGACTTAAAGCGCGATACTTGTAAAGAGATAGAATACGGACCTGTTTCTTTACAATCACGAAACCCTCTGCTCCGGAAACAGACCAAGTCGCTCTCTGCTTCTCCACCAATCCACCGCGGCTCGGCTCGTCGACTGATCGTCTCGAACATGTAAATATAAAGAACACAATACACGGAGAAGTAGTGTTACACAATTATACATACATGTTTTAAATAAACAACACACGATAGAATGCGAAACGCGATTGCAACATATCTACTTGAGATCCACACAACGTCAAACACTAAATCCAAGGGCCACAACTGCCGGCCTAGCTCTGCCTGCTGCGATCCTTATCAGGTGCGATACGTACACAGGTGTGATACGTACATATGAACAGAAATGGAGAGACATACGTAACGCACAAATCTAGCTACTACTCTTAAGCGCTCCCCTAATGAACATGAAATGAAATGAAATGAAATGAAATGAAATGAAATGAAACTAGTTGGCAGAACTACCAACTAGTGGCAACTAATCGACACACGCACAATCCTGGCCCAAAGGATTACACGTACACCGCCCTTAACATCAACTGTGCGTTACATTATGACTCGAAAATCTACAGAACCTACAGTACCAGTATGGGGAACTTCACCGTCATAGGGGCAAGCAGGCGCTAGGTCACATTCTCCATCAATCACGCTCGCTGTGGGATCATCACTAAGTGCAGAATGTTACAAGAAACAATTACGGCGACGAAAGACAATGCATTGACTTTGCAATCATGCAATGTCGACTTAAAGCGCGATACTTGTAAAGAGATAGAATACGGACCTGTTTCTTTACAATCACGAAACCCTCTGCTCCGGAAACAGACCAAGTCGCTCTCTGCTTCTCCACCAATCCACCGCGGCTCGGCTCGTCGACTGATCGTCTCGAACATGTAAATATAAAGAACACAATACACGGAGAAGTAGTGTTACACAATTATACATACATGTTTTAAATAAACAACACACGATAGAATGCGAAACGCGATTGCAACATATCTACTTGAGATCCACACAACGTCAAACACTAAATCCAAGGGCCACAACTGCCGGCCTAGCTCTGCCTGCTGCGATCCTTATCAGGTGCGATACGTACACAGGTGTGATACGTACATATGAACAGAAATGGAGAGACATACGTAACGCACAAATCTAGCTACTACTCTTAAGCGCTCCCCTAATGAACATGAAATGAAATGAAATGAAATGAAATGAAATGAAATGAAACTAGTTGGCAGAACTACCAACTAGTGGCAACTAATCGACACACGCACAATCCTGGCCCAAAGGATTACACGTACACCGCCCTTAACATCAACTGTGCGTTACATTATGACTCGAAAATCTACAGAACCTACAGTACCAGTATGGGGAACTTCACCGTCATAGGGGCAAGCAGGCGCTAGGTCACATTCTCCATCAATCACGCTCGCTGTGGGATCATCACTAAGTGCAGAATGTTACAAGAAACAATTACGGCGACGAAAGACAATGCATTGACTTTGCAATCATGCAATGTCGACTTAAAGCGCGATACTTGTAAAGAGATAGAATACGGACCTGTTTCTTTACAATCACGAAACCCTCTGCTCCGGAAACAGACCAAGTCGCTCTCTGCTTCTCCACCAATCCACCGCGGCTCGGCTCGTCGACTGATCGTCTCGAACATGTAAATATAAAGAACACAATACACGGAGAAGTAGTGTTACACAATTATACATACATGTTTTAAATAAACAACACACGATAGAATGCGAAACGCGATTGCAACATATCTACTTGAGATCCACACAACGTCAAACACTAAATCCAAGGGCCACAACTGCCGGCCTAGCTCTGCCTGCTGCGATCCTTATCAGGTGCGATACGTACACAGGTGTGATACGTACATATGAACAGAAATGGAGAGACATTCATCTTGATTCTGTGCTCCCATAACGTTGTAACGTCTGTATTACTTAAATACTGGAATTGCGGACGCCGTCAGCGGTGCAGAAGACGACTTTAAACAGGAGGTGTGATAATCATGACAGGTTCAACACGGCCCAGTATTTGACCCTGTCCTAACTATTATACTCAAAGACACCTTAAGTATGAATTGTGCGCTTGCGTTCAGAGGCGCACATGTACGAGATACACTGGGCCTTGTGTATGTATATCAAATTGTTGGAGCTTATTGTACGAATGACAGCCTTCATGAAAACAAGCAAACAAAAACGACGGCCCCCTCCATTGACACACTTTCCGTGAGCTTCCCAAAAAGTAGATTGTTACAATAAACAATTAAACAATTAAACAACGCGACAAAAGACAATGCATTGCGCGTCCACCTTGTGTTTGAAAATGCAATATGGCAAAAATATGGACGACGTACCCGCACCTCGCCCCCGTCTTCCTACCGTCGCTGTCATCATACTCACACGCTGAATGAACCAAAGCTGCCGGATCACCTCTAAATAATTGTCCTCCTGATGCTTGAAATAAAACTTGAACATAAGCATTGGATGAAAAGTAATGTAGAAATAATAGCCGATATCCGCATAAAGACAAAGACCTACTTTTGCAGAATAATATGACCTCTCGAGTGCTGAGGTCACTCTCTTCCCACTGTGTAGCTCTTGGTGATGTCATTGGCTCAAATCATATGCAGCAGATGTCACAAAGGGTACCCATTGTGATATCTCACCCGTGATAAGATTGTATGCGCTTTTTGTGGGCCAATTGAAAAAAACACACCTCCAAATCACTCCAAAAACATAAAAATAAATTGGAGAATATAAGTTATATCAATGTGTTAAAAAGCATTTAATTTTGTTTGAATTATAAACAGTGGGATTGTTTGATCAGAAATTATCAGGGAAATCATGTTTTTTGTTCTATTTGGATGTCTGATACACCAATTAATTTTGTACTGTTATATACGTACAGAGACATGCACTTCTGGTACAGTGATTACAATGGTTTTCAAGTGTATTGTTTCCATATATTTTCCTTTGTTAGACCTAATATGCAGGGAAATACATGCGGTTGACCAGATTTTTTTTTTACAATTTCGATGTTTTGGTGACATCTTTTCATTTTTGAAAATCTGCCCATGTGTTGCAGTGTATTACTACGCATCTTTAAACTGTTATGTTTTCACCAAAGAGTACCCAATGCCATCTAAACTTGGCAAAACTCGTGAAAATGTTCCAATGTTTTCATAATCATGTACAAAATAATATGACCATTAAGGCATTTTCAACAAAAATAATGCCCAACCGATTTACGAAGCTCTAATTCCTTGGGCGCAATAATCTTGCTACCGCCACTAAGGGGAGGTAAGTTCGACCGTCTTATATAGACCTATGAGGACATGTATGACGTCAAGAAAATCCAGGTCAAAGTACCAACGTCATAAGACACGTAGCATTTCGCTAACATAAACATTGAATGTCAGTGTGTTTTTAAATTTTACATTATAATTTATATAGGATAACCCGTATTTTCTAGATGGGCACATATATGGAGGTAAACAACCGAGTTTATATTTGTATTTTTTAAGAAAATATTGAATTTTTAGACTTTGAATATTGAATAGGACTAACTGTTTTTAACTTTGTGATAAATTGTCGTTTCATTTACACACGGCAGATTTGCTTATTCTAAAATGAAAATCTACAATGTTTTCTGATAAATTATAAAGGAATGAATTCTATTTGGAATCGTATAAATATAAACTGTCATTAAAATGAAACTGAACAAAAACTATTTCAGAATGACATTGAATTGAAAACGAATCCTAGCACTCCCCAGCCACAAACGAGTATATAAAATGTGCATATTAACGTGTTGATTAGATATAGTAGAAAGCAAAATCCTGCTACATTACGATTTTATATGAAACATCTTGAATTTAAATGAAATGCATACAAATTAACAAGAGTTGAACACACATGTGAAGTTTCATTCGTATTCAATGATAGCTTGATGAAATATACACCTGCTCGAAACTTTAACCAAATTATCGATAATTCTGCCAACAGGCAACCCAGAGCTATGGTTCTTATCTCTGTCCGTTCCATTAATAATGTTGAACACAAATATAAAATTTCATATATTCATATATATTCAATGACAGGTTGGTGAAAAATGCTCCTGCTAGTAAACTTTAACCGGAAAAACCGATGCCGACGCCGGGGCGAGTACGAATAGTCGAGCTAAAAACGTTTAAAACTCACAAAATATTGCGGAGAAATATCAATCATAATTTATCATAAACACTCACTAAGACGCAGCCTTTGGTGTTCAAAATATCGACATTTTATGGAGAGGCCAACTCCCTCACCATCTCCCACTCCTCAGGTTGCCCCTCCCCCGTTAACTGAAACTATGCTACGCCTATAAATACAGGTCAAATAAAATGCCTAATGCTATTACAAACATGCACTTGAAAATGTATATTCTGTCCGTGCGTCCGCCCACCCGCCTGTACCACCGTTCACATGGAATTACATCCGTTCGTCCGTTCAACAGGAAGCAAGCTCGCCCTTCAATCCATCCATCCAACGACTAATCCATACAGTCAACCTAACAACGTTGTCCTGTGAGTCTGGAAGATTAACAAGTAGTCAAGCACGCGCACCTTCGCAAGTAACTACTGAATTTCCCAAGTAAATCACCACAGAAACTATGGCCGGGCGGGGATTCGAACTCTCGACCCCTTGACTGATAGCTTACCGGGCCCGGCTTCCGGGTAATGTAATATTGCTAATTTATCATAACAATTATGAAAAAAATGATTTAAACATGTTTTAACTCACCTCAGAAGCAGTTCTGCTGGGCGTTACCAGGAAACCACAAACTCCACAAGACGACCAAAACCGTCCATCAAACGTCCCGCGTGGAGACAGCAGCAGCAACCACAACAGTAGTAGCAGTACCAGTAGCAGCCACATCTTTCATCACATCCACGATGAACCGAGCAGCAGATAGCACCATGGTGATTCTAGTTGTAGAGATCCACCAAATTAGTATAGTATGTTCAAGTAACTTATGATTATATGTATATCGAAATCTTGACAACAGCTCACTCTGGCCATGTCGTTCGGATTTGTATTGTTCGTATGCTTACGAAAAAGTGCGAGAGAAATTAAACGCAGGTGCGAAATAGAGCAACGTCAATAGGTACACGTTTCGAAACATTAAAAAGAATAATTATGTGGTAATTATGTACCGTTACTGCTCGCCAAAATGACCAATTCAACGCGAAAAGGTAAAAAAAACTTAAACATGACAGGTCCCGTTTGATCAATGAATACGGGTATTTTAATCAGTGTCAATCGTACAATGAATGGATGTGGGGTTTTACGGCGTATCAACACAAAAATATGTAATAGCGCAAACAGTAAATAATTTTTACTCTGTATGTATATGATAACTATTCTGAGGTATTGTTGAACTAACAAATATTAACAAGTCGATCATCTATTTACTAACGTATGCTTGAATGCATACAAGACAACAGGGCCGAAACAAAGTATCCAATAGCACATAAAATAAATGATTTCATTTTAAGGAGAAATCAAGTTTTTTTTCAGAAAATATGAAATAAAACACGCACTACAGGAACGTAATTGTGTATCGCATGATATGATGTATTTAAAGCATTGGACCCCGGTATATTCGATCCCCACCGCCACAGCTTCGTGTTGCCGGTTGTTTACTGGGTTATCTATGGATATTGTATTAATAAGTTTATGAATGAACAATTCATTGTTACAATGGTCATATACGATGGTCATCACATAATCAAATATAAAATAAAAGATGGCCGCCGGTACTCAAATGGAATATGTTTATACAATTATCAAAAAAATACACCCTTATCAAACAATATTGAACGATGATTTAAACTACATTATGAAGATATAGATATCATAATTGATCTTATAGTGAGTCTTACCTGTTATA
This sequence comes from Panopea generosa, assembly GCA_029582155.1. Taxonomy (NCBI): domain Eukaryota; kingdom Metazoa; phylum Mollusca; class Bivalvia; order Adapedonta; family Hiatellidae; genus Panopea; species Panopea generosa. Next base: position 17,459,237 of record CM055908.1, on the reverse strand, counting down.
ATCAGTATAGTTGTTTAAATGTTTATTTATATGTTTATCAATTAATAATTCTTGGCTACAACGGTCATATGCGATGGTGAGTTATAAAGTGTCCTGACCAATCGATTCACACGTTACATAATTTAAATAACAAAAGAGTTTAACAGGTAGAGGGGAAACACAGGGGTTAATAAAATATTAGTTAAATGAAACGTTAGTATCTAACTGTCTACGAAATGCATAAGCCTGAAACTAAATATGTTATATTATTTCAGCTAAACTATTTATTTAAGTGAAACAAATAAAATATTTAACCTCTCTCTCTCTCTCTCTCTCTCTCTCTCTCTCAGCTGCCCCATACTTTGTTTTCTGTTTAATGTGTTCATTCGTACTAAAATTTCCTAATCAATTTACTGTTTCCTCAATTGTAGTGAAATGTTAATGTGAACTACTATTTAAAAACGCGGGTCTTGCACGTAACACATCACCATGTCATGTTTATCAATGGATCAATTGAGACAAGTGTTTTTGAAATCAATCCATGTATGATAAAGTTACAGAAATCTCAAGCAGACTCAAAAGTGTTGGTCAAACAAATTCATAGTGTGACCTTGACCTTTTAGGTACGGGTCTGGGTCTTACGTGCGACACATCGTCATGTCATCTTGCTCAATTAAGCCAAGTTAAAGACAAAGCTACAGGCCAGACAAGAAATATCAAATTAATTGATAGTATAGCCTTGACCTTTGAGAAAAGGATCTGGGTCTTACACGCGACACTTTATCATGTCATGTTTATCAACTTAGTCAAATGTTTTTGAAATCCATCCATGTATGACAAAGTTAAGAACAAGACATGAAATCTCGCATAGACTCAAATTGTTGTCAAACAAACTCAAAGTGGACCTTGACCTTTGAGGTACGGGTGTGGGTCTTACGCCCGACACGTCATCGTGTCATGCTGATGTATTTGAGCCAAGTGTTTTTGAAATTCATCCATAGGTGACAAAGTAACAGATCAGACACGAGATCTCACACAGACTGAGAGTGTCGTCAAACAAAGTTAAACTGTGACCTTGACCTTTGAAGTGGGAGGCTCGGTTAAGGCGCGACACGTCGTCATGTTATATTGATCATTTGTAGCAATTATTAACAAAATCTCTCTATGACATTATTTGCGTGCCATGTGTTATATTTATTATTCCAATTTGTATATAATGACAAATGTAATATGTTAAATTACTGAATAGAGAATTTTGAAAATTGTTGAATCTTTAACTTAACCCACAAACCAATTACGTTTGGACGCATGTTCTTCGACATATTTTTTAATTAATATTTGAATCGTCGTTAAAATGCAAGTTGAGTTACACATATTTTTCATATTATTATTATATAATTATAAGAATATATATTGAATTCTGTCATCAGTATCGGGATTTGTATTGTCAAAGTACAAAAAATTTAACCTGTCTTAAGCAGCAAGTCAAGAGATGGAGCAAAAATGGCCCTTTAAAATATGTTATTGCTTAATACAGGCGAATACGCTCTGAATGCACATAATGGGAAATACCAAATGTCGCTGCTTAAAACAAGTGTCTGCTCAATAGAGGTGACCGCTTGCACAGGTTTGACTGTATATGTTGGATTTTATCAGAACAAAGATACAGTATAGGTTAGACAGACAGTCAGGCCGCATCACACCGTACCACACCAGACTACACAATATCAGATGGCAAGCTCAAAATATCAAAATAATATATCTTCTAAACTATATTTTAGATGATACGAATATAACAATTGATGCAATTTTACTATATTTTTGCACTTATAAAACAGTGCGACATTTAGCGTTGAAGTTGTGACATATACCGGTTAGCGGCAGAGGATATTGCGACATATAACGTTGCCCGGTTGCGACATTTAACGTCACTCTTGCGACATACATGTATAACGCTGGTTGGGTGCGACTTTAGCGTTAGTGCGACATTTAACGTTGTCACAGATGGACATCTGAATACACTTATCTAAATTTCAGGTGGCACATTTGGCGATTTTTAATCTTGGAAACACATTTTGTCCTGAACCAACCAACATATTATTCTAAATTTGGTATCAAAAGAAGGGAATTGACTGTACTTTGGGTGGTGAACTTTTCTTTTTGAGATTTAAAGAAATTAAAAAGAAAAGCGTTACAGTTATTTTTTTTGTGATAATTTTTCTCAATTTTAGACCATTTATAAAGTAAAAAATAAGAAAAAAACTTCTAACAAATATCTATATGAAATGTTCACCACCGATGGAGAACTTAACTTTTCATATTTCTACATAAAATGTCTTTTTCTATGATGTGTTGTTAAAATGTTTTCATTAAATCAATAACACTACCTTTTTTTGTTTAAAAAAAAAAATTTCGTATATAATCCAACGTTTTTCAACCCGTAATAACTTAAATTCAAAAGAAAAACATCAAATAAATGATAGTTGAAAATAGTCATCATATTTATCAGCTTTACTTCGATACTAAAATTATTAAATTCAGATAAAGATTCAAAGAGTTATTAAAGAAATACTAAAGGTGCCACTTGGTGTAAATAAGTCACTGGTTACTTTAAATAATAATGATTGGTTTTAATTAAAAAAAACCACTAACACTTGAAAGCTGCCCAACAGCTAGCTATGTAAAAGATAATGCAATATGTCAAGCTTATTATTATATAAGACCATCAGCATCATAACATGACATGTCAGAGTTAAATAATGTATTACTTCATACCTATATAGTTCAGGTTTCATTGTCGTGTAAAGTTACATATTCAACTCATGTCATAGTTAAATGTCATGCTATTATGTCGTGCTCCATATTCATAACAATTCTTACTTGCTGACAGTTTTGTTTATATTTATTTCATGCGTACTCTATATGTTATGCTTAGTGGTTTTGGTTGTTTCTCAATAGGAAATAAAGAGTTAAAAACATACCGAAAAATAATGCCTACTTCTGCATGTGTTAAATTCCAGGTGAAGAATCCACTTTATATAAAATAACATGGAGTCCAGTTTAGTTGAATATGATTTTCAAACACATTAGTAATGATATACGACACTATAGCTAATACTCGCGCAGGTCAATTGTCCGACTTTGTAGATAATTATACACTAAGGGCTGTTGTGTGGATATTCCGTGCAATGAATTGTGTAGTACAGACTGACAAACAAACCCGTGCAAATAATGATCCACAGGTGAATTCATTTGAGCATGAATTATTACAGGGGCGGACCAAGCATTTCAGTATAGAGGGGACGTACTTAGTGGGCGCAACACAAAATCTGAAATAGCATACATATATATATATATATGTCTTTTAGTAGAAATATAGTGAATTTTAAAAAAAAAATGAGATTTTAAGATTTTTTAAAGAGTAGGTCCGCAATTGCTCTTTGTAAAGGCCGAATAACGCCTGGTCAGTGCACATACCACGGTCTATATACATGTAGAAACAGGCCAATGTTTCGTACTGTTTATTATTTGATAATATATTTGAACAATTTTGAGTCTATGTAATGTTCATATATTTGATATGACAAAGTGTTCGGATAACATTTCGATAACACGTTCTTTGAAATGTAATATGAAAATGAGCGTGAATAAGTGTGTACAAACAACAGATAAAATTATATGGAATACCGACAATGCATACAGTTTTTTTAAGTTGTTTAAATTAAAAAATACATGTTTGACGATTTATCGGATAAACTGACTTCCGGTGAAAATGATATGAATTGTTTTTCTGATATTGTTTATAACATCTTATTCCCGTGTTTTTGGCAAAAAAAAAATTAATTAAAAACTATGAGTTGTTAAAAAGAGACACCCTGGTTTAATGAGGAAAGTTGAGAGGCAAGGCGGGGTTTTTACTTAAACGTTTACTATTTTTAAATTACAGTGTGGATTATAGAGGAGAGTTAAACATTAATTTGGCAGTAACTTATGAGCGGCTGGTGGTTTGGCAGTTATTTGTGGACGGGTGGTTGTTTGGCAGTTGACTGTGGGCGAGTGATGGTTTGGCAGTTACTTGAGGGCGGGTGGTAGTTTGACAGTTACTTGTGGGCAGGTGGTGGTTTGGTAGTTACTTGATGGCGGGTGGTGGTTTGACAGTTACTTGTGGGCGGGTGGTGGTTTGGTAGTTTCTTGATGAGGGTGGGTGGTTTGGTAGTTACTTGATGGCGGGTGGTGGTTTGACAGTTACTTGTGGGCGGATGGTGGTTTGTCAGTTACTTGTGGGCTGGGTTGGTTTGACAGTTACTTGTGGACGGGTGGTTGTTTGGCAGTTGATTGTGGGCGGGTGGTGGTTTGGTAGTTACTTGAGGGCGGGTGGTAGTTTGGCAGTTGATTGTGGGCGGGTGGTGGTTTGGTAGTTACTTGAGGGCGGGTGGTAGTTTGGCAGATACGTGTGGGCGGATGGTAGTTTGACAGTTACTTGTGGGCGGGTGGTGGTTTGGCAGTTACTTGAGGGCGGGTGGTAGTTTGACAGTTACTTGTGGGCAAGTGATGGTTTGGCAGTTACTTGATGGCGGGTGGTGGTTTGACAGTTACTTGTGGGCGGGTGGTGGTTTGGTAGTTACTTGATAACGGGTGGTGGTTTGGCCGATACGTGTGGGCAGATGGTAGTTTGGCAGTTACTTGTGGGCGGGTGGTGGTTTGGCAGTTACTTGTGGGCGTATGGGGGTTTGACAGTTACTTGTTGGCGGTGGTAGTTTGACAGTTACTTGTGGGCGGGTGGTAGTTTGACAGTTACTTGAGGGCGGGTGGTAGTTTGACAGTTACTTGTGGGCGAGTGGTGGTTTGACAGTTACTTGAGGGCGGGTGGTAGTTTGACAGTTACTTGTGGGCGGGTGGTAGTTTGACAGTTACTTGTGGGCGAGTGGTGGTTTGGTAGTTACTTGATGGCGGTGGTAGTTTGACAGTTACTTGTGGGCGGCGGTGGTTTGGTAGTTACGTGTATGCGGGTGTTGTTTTTTTGACAGTTACTTGTGGGCGGATGGGGGTTGACAGTTATTTGTGGGCGGGTAGTGCGTTGGTAATTACTTGTATGCGAGTGGTGTTTTGACAATTACATGTGGGCGGATGGGGGGTCGGCAGTGAATTTTGGGCGGGTGGTGGTTTAGTTGTTACTTGTGGGTGGGTGGGTGGGTGGTGGTTCGGTAGTTACTTGTGGGCGGGTGTGGGTTTGACCGTTACTTGTGGTCGGTGGTGGTTTGACAGTTACTTTTTGGTGGGTGGTGGTTTGGTATTTACTTGTGGGTAGGTGGTGGTGGTTTGACAGTTACTTGTTGGCGGGTGGTGGTTTGGCAGTTACTTGTGTATAGGCGGGGGGTTGACAATTACTTGTGGGCGGGTGGGGGTTGACAGTTACTGGTTCGCGGGTGGTGGTTTGACAGTTATTTGTGGGCGGGTGGTGGTTTGGTGAATACTATTATGCGGGTGGTGTTTTGACAGTTACTTGTGGGCGGGTGGTGGTTTGATATTTACTTGTAGGTGGGCGGGGGTTGACAGTTACTTGTGGGCGTATGGGGTTTGGCAGTTACTTGTGGGGGGGCGGGGTTTGGCAGTTACTTGTGGGCGGGTGGGGGTTTGACAGTTACTGGTTCGCGGGTGGTGGTTTGACAGCTATTGTGGGCGGGTGGTGGTTTGGTAATTACTTTTATGCGGGTGGTGTTTTGACAGTTACTTGTGGGCGGGTGGTGGTTTGGTAGTTACTTGTGGGCGGGTTGTGGATTGACAGTTACTTGTGGGCAGGTGGTTGTTTAGTATTTACTTGTGGGCGGTTGGTGGTTCGACAGTTACTTGTGGGCGGGTGGTGGTTTGGTAGTTACTTGTTCTAGTTCTGGTTGGCCCGTTGTCAGTATGATGTGACGGGTCGGGGTTTTATACCATGCGTGGCAAGATAATCCAGTGTGGCAGTGCTTAGACACCATCGTCATATAACTGAAAAATTGTTGGAAGCGACTCTAAACACCATACAGCAATAAAATTTTATTAACAGACCATTATAACAAATACGATAAGTATATAGTCGTGTTTTTCCCACTTGCTTTTCAAAAGTAATTCACTTATCATCATTTATTGGATCCAGTAGGTAGTTAACAAGGTTCCTTATGTCACTGAGTACTTCCCCACATATTCAGAAGTGGAAGATTTAAAGTTGCAAAACAAAATTCTTGTACTTTAATCACAGAGATTACAGCCGAGCTTGGATCTAACGTACCGATCCCTGGAATGACAGTCAAATACATTTACTACTAATACAGCCAGACCTGGCACAATAGATGGAGATGTTATGTTAATAATAAATGGAGACCACGCCTTATTGAATGGTCTTGAAGCTCTGAAAATTTCAAAGTTATGTGAAGTGTCTACATAGTTGTGACAGAGATAAAATTGAGTCCTCTGGCCCATTCATTTCATTTAAGGTCTAACTAAAGAATTCCCCCCCTTACATGACGGAAGCAAGATTTTGTAAAGTTTGTGTAAATTGACTGGGTAATATTTTTTTTGAAAATGCATAAAACTGTCATATTTCTTTGCACATATGAGAACATTGGAACAATGTTATGATTTCTGCCAAGTTTGGCTAACTGGGTACCGTTTAATGAAACTATAATAGTTTAAATATACGTAGTGGTACACTGCAACAAATGGGAAGAATTATCAAACATGAAGTGATGTCATCAAACCATCGAAACTGGGAAAAAGCAACCTTGTAAATCTCATTTTGTCTGCATAATTGGACCAACAGAGGACTATCAATGGGAAATGGCACTTTTAGAACCATTGGCAATGTGGCCAGTGCTCGAGAAGTACATTTCTCTATATGTTATACAGTGCACACTTAGGTGTTGTATGAGACGTTAAGGGAATGTTTATTCAACATTGAAGGTTAAGTATTTGGAATTTGTGCAAAACATCTCATAATAACTTTAAGCTCAAGTCTTCTCTAGATGAGGAATCGTGTTTTGTATAGAGACAAGTCCTTGAATATACTGCCAATTTTAAGTAAAAAAACAAAATCTGCAGCATGTATCTGGGCTCAAATTCTTCACTGGTTCAAGATATGCAATTATAAAGGGGGGAAAGGAACATTGACCAGGGTTGTTTTTTTTAAATTCAATGCTTTTGTTTCTATAATATGATGCGGCTCGAACCAACAATTCTGAAATGACGCAGAATTGTCCAGAAAGCTGGTAACAGCATCGAATTTTCAATGGTGATTTCTAAAATACTGACCATTTAACTCATGCTAGGAAAAAATCACTGCAGTACAAAGCCCTGTAAATAGAAGAAAAACAGAACTAAAGTTTTATTTCTACCTCTTCCGTCTGTTGGTCCGGAGTGCTCCAGGGAGATAATAATGGTGTGAGTCCATTACGACAATACGACAAGCGGCGAGAGCATACATTATGTTTCTGAGCCTGTTCTGATTAGATGAAAATGTCACCATGAAGCTTTTTCTTATTAATAGGTTAATACAGGATGTTTTCATCATGTATATTTGTTCATTTTGGCTATTTAATGGAGCAATTTGCCATAGTGGTAAATTAGCGGAAATACAAATGAATTTAACAGTGTTCCCGCTGGGTCCGTTTTGGTGTGGGGTCGTTTTGACTGTGGCCGTTTTGGTTTTGGGCCGTTTTAAATACTTTTGTTCTCTGAAGTTCATGACTGGCAGTCTTGGACCAAATAAAGCACTATTTACTCATATGATTGCAAATACACACATCCCAATCAAGCCTACATCCGGAGCTTACACAGATATAACATACTATAGTTTGCATATATATTTATAGTTTCGAGTAAAAAAGCAAATTCATTAAAGAGAAATAAAAAAATAGGTTATAATCACAAATGCTATAATCAAGGAATTATATAATGAAGGAAAGACAATTGATTGAGAGTTTGTAAACGCTCGTGTATTCATGCAAAATCTCACAAGATCTCGTCTTCAGTTATCTTGACTTCCATTCATCTCCGGTACACAAATCAAAATGCTTACACTGCAGAATGACATTCTCATCAAACAATAACATTCCCAGAAATTTGAGTTTAAAATTATTGACGTACTTTTGATTACAAAATGTGTATACTGCAGCTAAAAAAATGACAAATTACAAGAAATATTTTTTCAAACCTCGATATATTTAATTCAAGAGCATTTTGTGTGACTGAAATATGTTTAAACATCTAAGATTACATACAACTTACAGTTTATGTACACGAAATCAGTTGCCTTTGTTATGAAGTTAAATTATTAATCCTCCGTGTGCTATTTTAAAAACATTTAGTCAGGAGATGCAAGTTTCCTATCCTTCTATACAAGTCCTTGCTATAATATAAGATTATGGGAACTGAAATTGTGGTAACTCCGCGGTTAACTGAACACTCGCATGTTGAAGCAGGGCGATAGTGTACACGATAAATTATTGACCGCTCACACCAAAGGTTGAGGGTTAGATTGCAGACTCGAATACCTCTCAAAAAACAACACGGGTTCTAACCAGCAAAATGTTGATTAATAATATTTATGTATGTTGTTTATAACATTTTATTTTAATAAAAATATAGCTTTTAAATAAATCGTGTGAACAATAACTTAGCTATTAACTAGGTCAGCGTTTCCTTCATATTTTTTACTAAAAAATAAGCTATATTAAAAGAAGGGCGTATATAGAAAAGCAAATGGTTGATATTTTGTGAACGCTCGCGTATTTACGCAAAATCTCGCAATATCTCGTTTTCAATTATTTTAACTTTCATTCATCTCATCAGTATAAATCAAAATTCTCACATTGCAGAATGAAATTCTAATCAAAACAATACAATTCCCAGAAATGTGTGTTTAAAGTTGTTGAGGTACTTCTGATTACAAACTTCTACTTCGATACTGCCCAGGGCTGACGCATCACGGGCAAGTGACGTCATCAAAAAGATTAAAAGCACTAGGCATATTTATATTTAAAAACGATAAAGCCTCTGTATGTCTAGGCTGTGTATTTCTGCAGATGAAGACTGAATTCGTCTGCAGATGTGGACAGCACCAGGTTTGGGGGAAGGGCATTCCAGTCTCTGATGTGTATATTTCTTCTATACTGCAGATAAAACAACAAAATCACAAGAAATTTTACTTCAAACCTCAAAATCTTTAATGTTCATGATCGAAACATGTGAAAAAATCTAAGAATACATAAAATTTACATTTTATGTAAAAGAAAGCCGTTGCCTGTAAATTATGAATCGTTAATTCGCCAAATAATTAATTCTTCGTGTGCTATTTTATCAACATTTAGTCTGGAACTGCAAGTCTCTTACCCTTCTACATATAAGTCCTTGATTAAAACAAACATCTAATTATCATTTTTTAATTTATGTTATTCAAATACATCTTATTTGACATAAAACATAACTTTAAATAAAAAAAATGTTTACAATAAGCATATTATTGACTAATCAGCGTTTTCTGACTAGTCAATGTTTTCCTCGCATAATTTGGTCAGCCCACACGCTGGCATAAGCCATGAAAGTCAGTGTTTAGAGTGGCTCGCACTCTGTCCAAATTTCACCTGTAATAATGTACCTTGTCACCGTATCGCATGAAAGCAAAATTCCTTCGAAGAAGTTTTATTTTGGAAATACTTTACATAGAAGCAGCACTGTCTTCTCATCCACGATAAGCCAATAAACGGTATATTGACCATATTGTAAAATAATAGCGTATTAATCCATGATTCAGGATTGCGTGCGAAAATTTCTGAATATTATTGGTTTTCGCGAACAATCATTCCAATATTTACACACAAGGGTTTGCCTATATATTTAAAATGTACACAGCATTGTAAAGTATACCTTACTTGAGAAGGAAAGTGCCATAAGCTAACAGTAAAACAAGTTTCAAATATTGTAAATGCCTAATGATGATTAATTTTTATATAAATTACAATGTGTAACGTATGTATCATCCAATTTCTAACTATAGAACCGTTCTTGAAAGCATTGAATTACTCAACCCACAAATACATGACAAAACTAAAGCAATATTTTTTCTAATTGCAATATGGATTGGTATCAAGTTTGGAACCAATAAGTGTATTGTTGACCATAATTCATTAGTACTATGCAAGATGGGATCTGGTCATTTCGAAACCACTTATTTTCAGTCATTTGGTAACTATTTTTCCGTCATTTCTCTGCAAGATTATTCTCGATAGTCATGTATGTATCAAGGAACTGGCATCAAGTGACAGTCTTTGACATTGGCTAAAAGTTGTACATAATATGGTAAATATTATTTCATGGTGCATACTGGTCATACCTATTATCGCGAGTCTAAAAAATTTTCAACCATGTAAAGAATGGCATTAATACTTAACCGTAATAAGGTAACTTAAGTGTGCTGAGTAAAAAAATATATGCCGATACGAAATGAAAACAAATGCCGATATTAACGGAAGTTGGAGCATTGTGCATATCTTCCCAGATTGTTATTATATGGGCATTCGCGGTAATAGGTATATCGCGGTACTAGGTATACAAGGGATACTATTGACACATGTAGTTATCTCCTGAAAATTTAGTTTTGCTCTTTGACTAAACATTAACGGTTATGATTGCAGATTACCAAAGACTGATGAACACGCTTAACTTTCGGCATGGGAGTGAATACACATGAAATGTTACTTGCTCAAAATATAATATGTATTTGCCTTCCTTCACAAGCCTTTCCCATTTACCGCATAGAGCTTCCATCAGTGTGTTTCTATTCAAATCACTATGACGCTTGAATGGTGCACGTCACTTGATAACTGTCAAACATGATCAGAAAGTAGGATTGTGTGTAAAAAACAAGTCTAAGTGTTTAATGTGTAGTTTTGTTGATATGTTTATGTTGTGGACATAAATAAAGTATATTTTTAACAATTGATAAGTGTTTTTGCCAATTTTATACATAATTAATAAAAAAGTGAGTGTTTTGGCTTCCGCACTGAAATCGGTGCGGAAGATCCACCCATGAAAAAGCGGATGGACTATACATGTAAAGGATGATCAACTAAAAAAAAATTAAATCATTCAACAATGTGCTTTGATATGGCTATATGTAGGGATATGAAATACATGCCATCACTAGCGCCTGTGACTCTATGATGAAGCTCATGGAGTTTGAACATGATTGAATAAGGTGTCTTAAAAGACAGTTTCATTTCAACAGTTTAATATACTGTCAATAAGTAGTTAGAATCATTAAAAAAACATGCATGGTTGATACAGTAGGTATCAGTAAATTCAATACTTAACAATAAATACCCCCAACAGGAGCTTATCACCATGCAATGTTGTTAAGACAGCCATTACTCAAAATAATGAAAACTGCTGAAAATTATAACAGTTGATCACAACCCATTATAAATGGCGGATATCTGGATATTCAGGTACAAACTTTAGTATCAACGTGTTTACAGGAACACTAAATGTTACATGCATTCGTGTGTCCTTTCCTCCAATATATGCCCACACACCATGTAGAATCAGTGCACTTTTTCTGGAAATTGGAAAGAGGCCCAAGTCTTGGAGACCAAAAAAAAACAACACAGGGCAATTAAGGGGAAATTGGAATTTTTGTTTAGGCTTTAGCAAACTGGAAAATAAAGTGTAACAGTATCAAGATCATGTTCTAACAAGTAATTATCAAATATTACAATATTACTTCATATCCAGTTGTTTTTTTATCCCCTTATATAAGAAAAATTTAAAAAAATCCATTATGTGTTTTTTTTTTGGCTTCAGTTGGGGGAAAAAACATGATTTTCGAATTGGAAGCCACTGAATTTCGACCTCCGTATAATATGGTAAAAAAGCTCTGTTAATAGACACATACCCATTATCTAAAGAGAAACAAAGTAAGGATAGGTAACGTTTGTATTCTTATTTTTCGACACCCATATTTTAATTAACTTGTGAGTGTTTACTTTTGCAAATATTTCACAGATAATCTCAGCTCTGTGCTCATAGAAGAGAAAATCTGTGTCTGAAAGCAAACACTTACAAAAGTTTATTAATTGATACCTCTCTTTCATTTTATAAGTAACCAATACACTCCGTGTGATGCTTTTAATAGTTTCAATGCATATATTTTCATTAAATAGTGCTGATGTAAAACATTAACCACTGATATCTTAGTAAAATTATACTAAGAAGATAATATTGATATCTCTTGAATCAACATGATTCCTTTATAATGTATGTATCTAATATAGAACGTTGCAAAATATGAGATGAACTGCCGAAGATCATGAAATATTAAACTATCAATGTTTGTCTGTGAAGGGTGGCTAGGCTTGACTGATCAAACTTATGTTGCGAAAAATGTGAAAAAGAAAATAGTGTTTAATTTGGATTTATTATGTATTTAAATCAGGATTGAATAAATGATTTGTTTACATGGGGGTAATAAAATATTACAAATTACAAAACATATCAGAAGACAGAAGAATGTTTTCTTTTCTTATTTCTCTTTAACCCATATATTTCTCACTGTAAATTTTTCAATTCAGATATGTTTTTATTCTTTAGCATTGAGAAAACGTTCTGAAATAAACAAAGATATAAACCAAAAACATGACGAAATATCAGAAGACAGAAGAAAACTTTCTTATTCCTATTTAACCCATATCGCTCACTCTGCTGAAGTTCTAATTTCGCATGTTCAATTTTTTATGCAGTATTTGCCTTCGAAAAAGATAGGGGTTCAGCCTATCGTACTGTTTCGTGACAAGTCCATTCTTAAAAAATATTTGTTTACTGTGCTCCGACCCAGTATTTTGCATGTGGGTTGGCAGCTAGATTTTTAAAAAAAATTTTGTCAAATTTTGATTTTGCATAGTTATTTTAAAAGAAAAGTTGACAGAAATCATGATTTTTTTTAAATACTTAGAAAGCCAATAAAATAGTTTGGGTAGCTGCAGTTTTAAGTGAGTAGGTAGGAACAGGCAAACAATGTATTTTTTAAGAACGGCCCAATTGATTAAAATTCTAGTCCCCTAAGTAGGCATTTTTATATTATTTTTCGATATTTTCGTATTACTGGTAAATTATGCAAAGGACAAAGTAATATGATTGAAATAAGTGCAATAAAACACCAAAATCATTAAACAGTCAAACCTGTGTAAGCAGTCACCTCTATTAAGCAGCCACCTGTCGTAAGCACTAATATTTTCTATTTCCCATTTATGTGCTTTCAGAGTTAATAAACCTGTATTAAGCAACAACCTGTCTTGTCTTAAGCAGGTTTGACTGTATATATAACACACATCACGTTTGCCTTTTCGTTCCAGATTTGATTGTTCTAAGACTGCTACCACTTTGTGCGTAGAGAAGTAGCACTCCTAGAACAATCAAAACCTGGAATAGCCTCCCAAGTAAGGTCTGTATCAGCTTCAACAAGTTTACAGCTGGTCAGTGACATTTTAGTCACGTTTTTATCCCCCCTTTCCCCCCTCGTGTTAGACCCACACCCATACCTCAAAGGTCAAGGTCACACTGAGTTTGTTTGATAACACTTTGAGTCCGTGTATTTGTGTCCGGCCTGTAATTTTGTGATGCAAAGATGGATTTTATTAATACTTGCTACAAATGATCAACATAACATGATGACATGTCGCGAGTAAGACCCACACCCATACCTCAAAGGTCAAGGTTACAATTTGAGTTTGTTTGACAATACTGAATCTGTGTGAGATTTCGTGTCAGGCCTGTAGCTTTGTCACCAATAAATTGATTTTGTTAATACTTTCTACAAATGATCAACATAACATGAGGACATGTCACGCGTTACACCCAGACTCCCACTTCAAAGGTCAAGGTCACAATTTAACTTTGTTGGATGACACTTTCAGTCTGATTGAGATCTCGTGTCTGGCCTGTAACTTTGTCATGCATAAATGGATTTTAAAAATATTTGCTACAAATGATCAACATAACATGACGATGTGAGTTGTATAAGACCCACACCCATACCTCAAAGGTCAAGGTCACACTTTGTGTTTGTTTGACAACCCTTTGAGTCTGTGTGAGATTTCGTGTCCCACATGTAGCTTTGTCATGCATAGATGGTTTTTGTAAATACTTGCTACAAATGATCAACATAACATGATGACCTTTTGCACATTACACCCAGACTTCCTGTTTAAAGGTCAAGGTCACAATTAAACTTTGTTTGATGACACTTTCAGACTGATTAAGATTTTGTGTCCAATCTGTAACTTTATCACCTATGGATGAATTTCATAAACACTTGGCTCAATTCATCAGCATGACTTAACAACGTGTCAGGTGTAAGACCCACATGAATACATCAAAGGTCAAGGTCACACTGAGTCCGTTTGACAACTCTTGGAGTCTGTGTGAGTTTTTTTGTCTGGCCTGTAATTTTGTCGTGCATAGATGGATTTTATAAATACTTACTACAAAAGTTAATGATCAACATAACATCATGACATGTCACACTTAACACCTAAATTCCAACTTCAAAGGTCAAGGTCACAATTTAAATTTATTTGACAACAATTTCAGTCTGGGATTTAGTGTCTGATCTGTAACTTTGTCACCAATGGATAAATTTCAAAAACACTTGGCTCAGTTGATCAACATGACATAATCAAGTGTCGCATGTAATACCCAGAATCTTTCCTCAAAGGTCAAGGTTACACTTTCAGTTTGTTAGATATTGTGTGTCTGGTATGTAACTTTGTCTATAGCTTGACTCAATTGATCAAGATGACATGACGAGGTGTCACACGTAAGACCTAGACCTGTACCTCTAAAGTCAAGGTCACACTTTGAGTTTGTATGACAACACTTGTTTGAGGTTTCAAGTCCATCCTTTAACTTTATCATACATGGATGAATTTCAAAAACTCTTAGCTCAATTTATCAATTGATCAACATGACATGATGATGTGTCACGTTAATACCCATAACCTTTCTTCAAGGTCACACATTGAGTTTGTTTGATATTTCATGTCTGGTCTGTAACTTTGTCTTACATGGAGGGATTTTAAAATAGCTTGACACAAGTGATCAGCATGTCATGATGATTCACCTGCATTTACCTGTAGAAATACCCAGATTGTTACATCAGATGTCAAAGTCAATGTTATATAAAGGTCAAGGTCACACTTTAATGTTAAAAAACATGAAATTGTATGTCTAGTCTGAAACGTCAGTCCATTACTCTTGATATTCATGGATACATCGCTACATATTATAACATATATTGTTATTTTCACAGACCTTTTGGGGGGCATGCAACACTTACCAGTGACATGTCTTGTTTAATAAATTAGAATGTTGTTGTTTTAAATGAATGTATATGTACAGCTTTGATGTTTTTTAAACCATATTTCATTTTCATTTTTTCGATTTGCTGTTCTCCACAGAGACTCTCGAGAGCAGGTGCTTCTTGCAGTATTATGTAGACACCTATTGTTCTCAATCTCATGACGGCGAGATTGGTGTTTCACGCACCTGCAACAGTAAAAACAATACTGGCGGCAGCTGTCTTCTACTTATAATTATATTGTCATGGCAGAATATATTGATGAACAGGATTTGTATTTTGTCATAATTTCGGCCCACTATTGCTTTATGTTATAATTGTATCAGTGATTAAATAATTATGTCATTTATATCATATACATAATAGGGGTAGCGATCATATTTTTTTATATTGTTGAAATACTCGGATTCAAATGAGCCAAATGTTCTCATTAAAATGATTTTTTTCTAAAATTTATTTTCAATGAAAGCAAGTCCCCATGAATATGTCCATGAACCAAAAATATCAAATTTTAATTCCAATGAAAATGAATGATTTCACAGTATATTTCATTATTGCAGGTTAAAGTGAAGCCTTCCTGGCTACAGAATGGCAAGCTCTCTGTCTGGGAGTGCCAGGAGTAAAAATTCAGCCGGTTCTCGGGGATCTGCACCTGCAAGTGCTGGTAAAAAATCTACAGAATACAAACAAACAAAACCATCAGATAAACTCAATCCAAAGACCATAGATCCTGTAAGTCAGATGTTGAGAGATTTGACATTTAAAGTGGTTTGTGTGAAAAGGCAAAACAATAAAAATCACAGCAGAATTATAAACAATAAAAAAAAAACTATTAAGTAATTTAAAAAAAGGTTCAATTCAAATGTAGAATTTAGTTTGTAGCACAAATTTGAAGTGAAATTTTTTATTGTTCATATGATAGTGAACGATCTGTCAAAATATTATTTGTCAATTTATTTGTTTTAAGAACTTGTTTCACAATCAATGTAAATAAGCAGATTTTGATAGTTTTAACCCTTTGGTTACTTAATTTCTATGACATACCTCTTGCATTCTTGTTTTTGTCACCTCTCAACACTGAGGTCCTGGGTTCAAGTCAAGCTCCATCCCAAAACTTCCCAGTGAGAAAGCTTGTCAGTTACATTGTACTTGCAATTTGACTTTGGTCCTGATTAGATTATTCTGAGGTCTTCATCCACCAATAAAAACAGATGTTATACATAACCTGTCATTTGTTGAAAATGATGTTAAACCCATTCATATTGCTTTTCGACTAGGTACTCCATTATCATTTAGGAGAGATGCGTAAATAAAAGTCAAATACCTGTAATGAAGATCACAAAGTACTTGCAGGCTTGTCGGGGTGTACATGTATATTATTTGCATGTATAATATTGTTAATGTGAACTGTAAGCCAAGAGTCAACTTGTATATATACATGAGTTATTTTATAATACACTGGCAGTCAAAACTCATCACAATATTGGAAGGAATGCCAAAAAATATTGAGATGTCAAAATATTGATATAGATTTTGTCTCAAGATGAATATTTATTTTCATCACCTGATAATTGTCATATGTCATTGTACTTTCACTTCAGTATTGTTACATGCAGCAGTATTACACCAAGGCTTTGCTCGCACTTTTGGGAATGGTGTCAGATCCCTGACTTTCTGAAAATAAGCATTTTTTAAAAAAGAAATTGGGAAAATAACATAGCACAAATTCCTTTAATATGTGTAACAATATATTATGTGTAATGTATAGATATTAAATGTATAAAACATGTGATGTTCTTGTAGAAGACTACATTAAAATCATAATATTAAAAAATCTCCAATTTTAGGAATTATTATAATCATTTTGAGATCTGGACCGTTTTTCTGTCCTAATATTTGAGACTAGTTCCTTTAAAGGGGATTTGATATATCCTGTACATATATGGGACTAGCGGGATGCCTAAAAAGGGGTAAAATAGTGAATTTCCAAAAATCTTTTCAAGAACAGACCAGTCAAATTTGTTCACATTTGATATAAATGGTCACTCCCTATGAGTATTGATTTCAAGTGTGTTCAAATAATGGAGCCAGAGTTCATCAGGACCCAGTAAGGGGACTGATTTTTACATAGAAATACTATGAGAAAACAGGAAATTCTCATGTTCTCATCTACTTTAAAAACTAGTTTAATCATCTTGGAATGTGGAGTATTGTTTGACCATGACATTTGAGATTGTTCTTCTTATATGGTACCAATAAACCATATAAGTAAGGACCACCATTATTTATCTGTCATAAACTCTCTTAATATTTTTGACAGTTCAGCACTTCTAGAAACCAGTCGGCATTTGCTGCTATATACTCTAACGGTGGAATACCATGTAGGTAAGTGATGTATTCTTTTTTATTCTGTTCCATAGCAACATTATACACTGCTGGTGGGGAGGCGAGCACACTCTGGGAAATAAGACCAATTTGCTTAATGTGTCAAGAAAATAATTCTTGTATTGTTCCTTATTGATTCACTATCATAACTACCAGTAGTTTTTTTTAGAATTGAAAAACATGTTAAAATCAACTTGCTTATAATGGTTCATTATTATGAAATTTTTTCAATGAAATAAAAATGAGAAAAGAAAAAAAATGCCTACCTACCTAACTACCTACCTATCTACACTATATTATTTTGGTCAAGTAGCTCTAAGCACAGCTATTTTCTGGCCTAATCACTCTTTTTTGGGATCCTGGATGGTTAATCAGTACTTGAGCATACCAAACTCCACAAGTAACTGATAACTCCCACTTGAATCAGTAGTGAGAGACGAATCACATGTGACACAATGCTGGATATATATCAAGCATCATTGACACTGTTGGCAGGCAGGGATTCAAACTCAAAACCACTGCATTGATAGTTAGACACATTACTGACTTGTAACACGTTCACAACTTTTGTCTTATTTCATTTTTGGAGACCCGTTTATTTGCAAATGCCAGTAGGGACTCTGTAACACTGTTTCCAATGCAATAGCTTAATTTGCTTTAATATGAACTAAACGATTTCCCTTGAAATAAATGTTCTCATTACTAATATAGTACTGCATGTTTTGTGTTTGTAGATTAATGCATGGCTCAGTGAAACACAAGCTAGCATGGAGTACCCCACCAGAACAAGTACATTTTGACCCAGTTCTAGTTACGTTGGCCGAGGTTTGTTGCAGACTCAATATTTCACTCTTAGAATTACAGCTAGAGTCAAACAAGTCTTAAGCAACCAGTCAAGGGAAATAACCCATTAGACAGGTGGCTGCTTAATACTGGTTGATTAAAACTAAAATTATAAGAATGGTAAATAGAAAAGTGGCTGTTTAAGGCAAGTGGTTGCTTAATAGAAGTGAGCACTAACACATTTTGACCGTGCTAGTATTGTTTGAGTTTCAATGTCTGTCTAATTATTGTGTTATGATTTAGTAATATATATCCCTTGTATACCTAATACCACGATATACCTATTACCGCTAATGCCCATATAATAACAATATCGCAGACATGAGCAAAGCTCCAGTTTCTGTTAGCGTCGGCATTTGTTTACATTTCATACCAGCAACTGTTTATTACTCGGCACACTTAAGTAACTTTATTACTGTTTATTATTGATGCCATTACTTACATGGTTGGCAAAGTTTTAGACTCGCGGTAATAGGTATGACCAGTATAATACCATGTAAAATTCTTTCATACATTTTAGAGGCCATTTTGAGTAATAAACATTTTAATAGCATAGCAGATAGAATGGTAGATTTATTTAAAGAAATAATATTCCTTAAATTATTTATTGATAATCTAAGAAACATGAGAATGTTAAAAACTCCACTTTGTACGTTAGTCACTATTACTTCACTTGATGAATGCAACAAGCAAAGGAAAATGCTGAGCAGTAGTGTAGTGGATAGAGTGTTGGCTGCTCACGCCAGAGGTTATGGGTTCAATCCCTAGCTCTGCTTGATGCCTCTCAAAATTCAACACTTAGTACTTGTTCTAATCAAAATGCGGACTCGAGCAGTTCATGTCAGCTTTGAGCTTTCTTCGCATTTAAAATAAATTAATATAAACTAAAAGAATACCAGTAATCAGAATAAACTGTTTTTTAAAGGGTTTGAAAGAAACGGTCCATCCATATATATTTGTGGCAAGAAATGGTTTCAAAGAAATGTTGGAGGTTAAGGACTCGGTACAGAGAGTGGTTCCCCTGTTGCCCAAAGTTACAGTAGCAATTCGTAGTGCACTAGTAAGTAAACAATGTTGTCTCTTTTTTTTTTAAATAAGCACAGTTTTTAACAACAAAATCATACTGTATGTGTGTAGCTTAGGCAAGCTGATCATTTTATCACATAATTTATGGTGGTGCAGGGGTGTAATAAATCCATGAGCGATTCTTATGGTAGTAAAAAACCTGGACCGATTTGCATTTTGGAATTTTAGAAGGCCTGTCCATGACATATTATTTATATAAATCAAGTCTCATATCCCTGAATATACAAATCATATGCTAAATAAATGGTAAATGTATTAATTTTCTGATTTGTGTGATAAAATGAATCTTATATTTGTGCTCATTTATTATTGAATTTATTAAACTCGTTGGCAAAAATGATATAATACTCGACAGAGACTAATTCTAATTTTAATATGTAGCATGTGATGAGAGTACTTTGTTATAAATGGCATAAAATAACATTCAATCATTCTTCCTGTGATGAGTGACCAACTATACAGTCATGTAAACTTTATTTTAAACATATTTTATGGCTTTTCTGTATACATGAAAAAACAAAAGGGTTGGGCCACAAATTATCCAATAACAAATTATTTACATAAAACAATCAAGATAGCAATTATTTAATTTTGTATGACCTGGCCAAATATCAAACAAACATCTTATATCTATTTTAAGAGTATATCACCACGTCTCTCGGGTCCTTTTTCAATATACATGTAATGTCTATAGGTAGAGTATTACTAGGCCATATACAGAGACTGGCAGGCTAATATCAATATAACATATCGGTACACGGCTGTTATTTTGGGTTGCACCTTTAGTATTTCTTTAATAACGCTTTGAATCTTTGTCTGAATTTATTAATTTTTGTACCAAAGTAAAGCTGATAAAAATGATGACTATTTCCAGTTATCAATTGTTTAATATGTTTCTTCAGAGTTCAAATTATTATGGATTGAAAACGGAAAAATGTTGGAATTTTTACGAATTCTTTTTTTTTTTTAACAAAAAAAAATGAAAGTGTACTTGATTTAACAAATATGTTTTAAGAACACACAATATAAATATAAGTTTTATTTAGAAATATGAAGAAGATCATTTTCCATTTGATGGCGAAAATGTCCTACAGATATTTAATAATTTTAAAGAAGTTTTTCTGATTTCTTTAAAAATGGGCTGAAAATGATCACACAAAAATAATAATAAGTGAAAAAGTTCTTCATTTCCTTAAATTTAAAAAAGAGCAGTTTACCACCCAAAGTCACAATCAAGCCTTTTCTTTTGATACCAAAATCACAAAAAATATGTTCAGTTGGTGCAGGAGTAGTTTGTAATTCCAAGATTTAGAAAATGCCAAATGTACCACCTGAAATTTAGGCAAGTGCCTGCAGTTGCCTATCTCTGTTTATGTCTCTGGTCATGCATAACCATTTAGAGAATCTCCACTGATATCAAAGGTGAAATATGCACATTGTACATGTGATTATCCCCAACCCTGGTACATGTGTTTGTCAAAGGAAATGATGTAAGTGCATGTGTAATGTGTGTCATGGTCATTGAAAACTGAATGAGAACTGATTGAAAGCTAAAAAGTTCTAGAGTCATTTGTTTGACCAGTTTTAATTAGCTTATCATGATCAACATTGTCATTATATGGGATATATTTTACATGAGGGTGCTGCCTTATGATGTTTAAAGACACATTATCTATTTTAAAAAAGCTGCTGCTCGTCTTTGATGTAGAGTTTTTAAGTTGTAACTAAAGAGCAACTGACCATCTATCCAGGGGTCACCAGTTTGAATCTCCACTCAGCCACTGTATCCATGATGATTGATAAGCAATATTACATCTCATTGTCATTCATCTCTCACCACTGGCTCAAGTGGGAAAGTTATCATTTACTTAAGGAGATGGGTCTGCTTGAGTACTGATTTACCTTCCAAGAATGGTTAGTCTGATCTTCTGTTAGCCGACAATGGCATAAAACGGTGTTGAATAATCAAAAAAATATTGATGTATCTGAATGATTGTCAGAAGCAATGCAACGCACAAGACAGTTTGCTTGATAGTTGTAATTCTGGTCTCTATGTTGTAGGCACAAGACAGTTTGCTTGATAATTGTCATTCTGGTCTCTATGTTGTAGGCGCACAGTAATGGTGACGTGTTTGAAGCGGGCCTGGACGCACTGGTACAATTAAGTGTTGTGGTTGGACCCCATCTCAACCCTCACCTACATAAACTTGTAGTGCCAGTAAGTGACATGTTAATAAGTAACAACTCAACTTTCAAACAAGATGGAGTGGAGTGGTTGTTTGGTGGACAGGGTGTTTTATTATTCTACTCAAGAAATCAACTTCATGGTGATTAAAAAACTCAGAATATGTACAAGAAAATAGCAGTTTTGCTTCTCTATCCATTGAAACTAAGAAAGATTTGTCTGAATTGCATGGTAAATAAAGCTTAGAAAGTATGGTTGATACTTTCAAGCTATTGTATTTTGAGATTACACATAAATTGATGTGTTTTTTTGTACAATCTACAGGCCATGTGTTGGACTGCAGATAAGGCCATGCAAAGTTATGTCTTAAATCTAATACTTTGCAGCAGTAATGCTGAATCAATGTTTTTGAGAAACATGTAATGGTATTAATTTTGAAATAGAAAATTTGTCTTTATACCTATTTGATAATTGAATATTAAGACATCAAAATGTCAGGTCTAGTAGCATTATTGTTATATGAGTAAAAATGTTGCATTAAGGGAACTTGTTCATTTCTTGATACATTGATTTGTGTTATTTACAGGTGTCAAAACATATGTTGGATAAAAAACACAGGGAAAAGATAACGGACTCATTACACACCTTGGAGAGTAATGGAGGAAGGGTAATAGCATAGAATAAATTATGAATGAATTTATGTAATTTTATAATGATTGATTGATTGATTTATTGAATATTGAGCGTCATTTTTATGCCAACTAGGGCTTAAAGACAATCAGTTAACCTAACCACTGTTTCCTGGGATTAACCAGTACTCAAGCACACCTCATCTCCGCAAGTAACTGATAGCTTTCCCACTTGAATCAATGGTGAGAGATGAATGATAATGAGACACAATGTTGTATATCAATCATCACAGAGACTGTTTCCGGGTGGGGATTCGAACTCACGACCCCTGGATTGATAGTCGGACGCATAACTGACTGAGCTAATCGGCCCGGCTTTTTTTTTTTTTTTTTAATGAGAATGTGTGCATTCAAACTATTGTTTGGAGAATATATTTAGATGAAAGTGTTTAAACAATAAATTTTTATTCTCTCTTTCTTAATATATTTTTTTTTATATATATATATAATGAAAATGAGTAAATAATATTGCCAATTAAACATTTATCACTTTTTAAAGTTAATTATTGTGAATATTTAAATGAATATTTAAAATAGCTTAAAATTTTTTATCTGTTTTGTAAAAACCTTTCAGCTGAAAAGTAAATAAAATAAAACAGTCTTTAAATAAACGGGTAGTCTTAGTACACATTATGATGCAAAACATTCAGATTATTTTGTTTTACTATACATGTATTTTGTTTTAACTATTGACGAAAAAAGTCAAATACACACAAATAGGCTTAAATAGAGTCGCAGATTCCAACAAAATAGAGAAAAAATATTTGTCCATTTCTCGCTCAATAAAAATTAAAATATCAGATTTTAATATCATAATGCACTGATTCAATGTCATGAAGAATGCCTGTGGTTTAGATAAATGAAAGAAAAGTATCATTTCGTTTATGCTCAATGTTAGTGATCAACTGTGGCAATTACCAGGCTATTTCATTTCAGTGCGGTTGTATATACATCATTTCATTTTTTTGGCAAATTGTACTATTCATAACCCGTAACAGTTTCTCAAATTTCACTCATATTTTGTAATTTCAGGAATGTCTTCCAATTATCAAGTCCAAAATACCCACGTATTCCTCCATATACGGCTAGAATTTCAAGATGGCCGATGTACAGGAGAAGAACAATCCTTAGCCACTCCATCCGTCCATTATGATGTGTCAAGTGTCGACAATGTCTGTGTGAATCTATAATTGTGTTTACTAGTCTGTGATTGGCTAGACATTTGTGATAACCATTGTCTGTAGTACATATTATGCATACATGTATGTCAAGGCATATCTTACTTTGTATTAACCCTTTACTTCATAAAGACGCCTTTGGACACCTCTAATATAGAAGGCTTTTGAATTATTGGGTGAATTATGTTTATATTAACTGACAGAGTGGAAAACAGTGCAGGAAGTGTAACGAGCAATCTGAACTCTTCCTGCACTGTTTTCAAAGGCCTTCTGTGATTGGTGCGGGAAAACGCGTATCTTTGGAGTAAAGGGTTAAGCGAGATCATGCTTTCTGCTCAGGGCTTTGTATTTATACCAATGAATTAAACTGTAGCTCATACACTAAAACATAAAATCTCTTATTCAACAATTGAATGGCTATTTACTTAGATAAAAAAAGACATTAAAAGTTATGTTTCCAGAAAGATTTTGAATAGTGTTTAAATTTGATCTTACAGAGTTAGAATACAAGTTAGTTATTTTAATATATACATAATGATTGTTTTCTAATACAAAAAATTGGATCCATTGATTTATGCTTATCAATCAATTCATCATTTTTATTTCACTGGAGCCTAATGCTCAAGCGAAGTATTCTGATTAATTTTGTCCGTTTTTTGTCTATTTGTCAGTCAAAAATTTCATTAAATGACTTCTTTTTGTGACAGAATTCTGCCATTTATGGTGTGAAGAATTCTTTGATTAAATTCTCATACAATTGTTCCAGTCATGACCATGGGTTCAAATTTAGTTCCATCTTGGTGGCTTATCAGTTTTTATCTTCCCAATTTCAAAAATTCGTAAATGGGATATCTCTATGGGTTGTGATTATAAGTTTGTTCAAATAAAGGGGCTATGGTTGATTGGGTCCTAGCAAAAGGACTTAAAATTTTACATACATGATTGTAGGAATACAATTGGAAAACAGGAAATTCTGTTTATCTCATCTATATTAGGTATTATTTCAATCATCTTAATGTCTGGAGCATTGTTCCGTCAACAGTTGAGACTGACTCCATTAAAGGGGATTTGATATCCATAAGGGAACAGCAGGGAGCTGATAAGGGATAAAATTGTGAAGTTCTAAAAATATTTTTTTTATTATTTTATTATGACACTCTGCTTGGAAAAGATTCGAGTGGTTTCATTATTTTAGAAAATTATAGATTTAATGTTCTATATTGATATTAAGACATAAATAATCCGTGTGAGTTTCAATTTTATTGAAATATGGGAGCAAGAATTCATTGTGGCCCAGTAAGGGGACTTTGATTTTTCCATAAGAACACCTATGTGAACACCATTGGAAAACTGTTTATTCTGTATTTGTCATATACTGGTATTTTAGAACTTTCCTTTTAAACAATGCTCCAGATCTTTGTATCTGGAGTATTGTTTAGTCCTAATAAATGAGACTGGGGTTTAATTAAAGTGGGATTCAATATTCATAAGGTCAATTGGGCCTAAAAAGTTATTAAATTGTGAATTGTCAAATATCTTCCTACTCAAGAAATGATAAGCCATATTTGTTCATATTGGTATAAAATGATCCATATGAGCAAGGTCTTTAATAAAGCTTTGTTGAAAGACAGGAGATAGGGCCATTGTGGCCAAGTAAGCAGACTTTGTCCTGAACATGGATTTTTTCTTAATCTATAAATAACCACCATCTGAACCTCTAGTTTTTCAGAAGTATTTGAATTAAAGTGAAAAATCATCAGACTTGTGGAAATTAAAAGTAGACTGACCATAATTTCATTTTAATCAAACCTTTTCAAGTTAAATTGTTGGTCCAGTCTAAATTGTTGGTCCAGTCTATCTCAGTTGGTTGCGACTGACTGTCAATCCAGAGATCATGAATTCGAATCCCTGCACTGCCTGTCTCTGTAATGGCTGGTCATGAACTTCATTCTACAGCCACAAGTCTCCCACCTCTGAGTGTGTTGGGAATGAAGTCAGTGACTTACAGAGATAAGGTGGGTACAGTACTGGTTAACTGCCTAGAGGATACCAGGAACAGCTGCCATTAACAACAGAAATACTGTTGGAAAACAAGCAAAACAAAATTGCAGCATAAAGACAGATATTTTGTAGCTCCTCCGAGATATTACTGCCAAAAGCATTTACAATATTGATTTTAATGTTCACTGAATTTGTTGTGGAATTCATTTCATATCTTTTAGAGAATATAAGATAGGATTTTATTCACAGTTGTATGATCAAATATAAAATAAGTTGTACTGTTAAGATTGTAACGAGATGCTGCTTTCCCGTTGGGTTTGGGCAAGACGTTGTTTTTTTTTCAAGTTTGTCTCATGATTTGCCTTCCAATTGACCCTACACGGGCCGTAATTAAACAAGTCTATAATCCAATCAGTAATCGATATTGTTTCCAGATATGCCATTTTCCTTAGACAAGCTAACTGACTGAAAGTAAACACTACATTATATTTCATTGGACAAATAACGCCACATGGGTAGTGGGTGGAACGATAGTCACTCTTGCATCAGGTCAATTGGTTATTGCAAGACCTTGCTTCCATGGCTGTTGTATGGCATTTCTTCCCACAGGTTGTTCCATGACCTTGACTGTCAAGATCATACATTATATTTACCTCTGTATAGTATGAAAAGTAATTATATGTATACTTTTAACCAACTCGAATTGGTCCCCTGAATTTCTTAGAATATCATCCTGAAATTTTGACAAACAAATATATAAATATTAATGTTTTGAATATTTGAGTGAGGCGTCGTGAACATTTTATGAAAGTTACAATAAACTGAAATTTAATAGTACCATTCAAATTCCATAGAAAACACTTTTTATTTGACAGAAACTCATTTTAAAGATGAATTTAAGACAATTAATGACAAAACATGTAACTATTGGATACTAGAATATCTTATGAGTGGCAGGGACACACTCTTTTTTGTTTAATGTGCTTATTAATTGCGTTTTAAGAGATTGAAATAGCTTTATATTATGACTTCATATTTATCCCATTCAAATCAATGTAAAAAAGTGACTTTTTCAAACTGAGGGCGATGCTCTTTACAGTAATGTAACTTTTTCATTTATTATGTTATTGTGTTATATTATGAATTGTCGATACAATAATAGCAATGAAATTTTGCACACAGTCTACTTCTAGCCGTTATGTTACTATTTTCATTTTTGAGAAATGCTGACAAGATGGGTGGGTGACCAGTTAGAAATTTGGCTCAGTGAATTAAAAGAAAGCCAAACGTAACAAACAATGGAAGTGATTAAAAGTGACTCTTGGTATTTACTTGTGTGTTGTTTTATCATATAAATATTTTTTACATTTTTCATAAAAACACTTTTCGGATACACTAGATAATTATTTTTACCTCAACATTGAAACATTCAAAATTTTATGGTTGCATTTTGTATAAATGAAAATGTTGGTACATGCAATCAATGATAACTGAAAGTTTATCTTATGGTGATGATGTTCTAGGAACTTCTCAGTGTATTATTTGCAATGATAACTGAAAGTATATATTACAGTGAAGATGTTCTAGGAACTATTCAATGTATTATATGTAATGATGACTGAAAGTATATCTTACCGTGATGATGTTCTAGGAAATATTCAATGAATTATATGCAATGATAACTGAAAGTATATCTTGTGGTGATGATATTCTAGGAACTTTAAATGTATTATATGCAATGATAACTTAAAGAATATCTTACGGTGATGATGTTCTAGGAACTTCTCAATGTATTATATGCAATGATAACTGAAAGTATATCTTACGGTGAAAATGTTCTAGGAACTTCTCAGTGTATTATACGCAAGGATAACTGAAAGTATATCTTATGGTGTTGATGTTCTAGGAACTTCTCAGTGTATTATATGCAATGATAACTGAAAGTATATCTTACGTTGATGATGTTCTAGGAACTTCTCAGTGTATTATATGCAATGATAACTGAAAGTATATCTTACGGTGAAGATGTTCTAGGAACTTCTCAGTGTATTTGCGCAATGATATCTGATTCAGAAGTGTCATTTAATGACAGATGTATTAATTCAGAAGTATTAATTAATGAGGATTTGCCAAAAGTTCTAGCATTACTCTGTAACTGCTAAACATATTTAGTTTAAACATATTTTATTCACAAATAGTATACAATTACATTGAAAATATCACATATTAGTTAACACATGTGTATACAATTATGAAAGGGATTCAGAAGAAAGCTTACAGCTTTTGTGAATCTGTCTCCCAAAACATATTTGTTAAATCAGTGACTCTTGCACAGTAATACTTTATTATGTGATTATACATTTACATGAAAACATTTGACTTATGTTGGAATACAACTCGTAGCACTTGTATAGTGTTGGTTTTCACATATCTGAATTGTAATCATCTTTTAAGACTTTTATTATACAAAGTACAAGCTTACAGTTGCCTGTATATTTGCTTTGAGTACTCAAGGGCTCTCCACAGGAAGGAATGCAAGCACTGGGGTATGAGCATGTAAACACCTTCAACACATTTTCAAGCGCTGTGTAAGGCACTCATTGAAATATATTTCACTAATAAAAACTTGTATTAATCAGTTAAAGTCATCATATTTACAATGTAGTAAGTTTCATTTTAGGCATTAAAATGAGAAAAGATAAGCATAGAAAAATAATGATTAAGAGCAAAGTAAGCTTTTGCAAAATTTTGTTAAAGAATTCAAGTGCTAGGGAAATACCATTTCGTGCTGGGGAGCCCTTGTGCTTAAACGGCCTGTGGAGAAGCCTGGTACCCTTAACCTGTTGTAGTTGGCACCTTGTTATATCTAGTCCATGTTTTATTTCAGACAAATTTACTTTACATCTACCAGACTGAGTATTACCAACAGTCTGTCTTGTGAAACCACTTTTACTACCGGGTATATGTATTTCCTTCAAATTGTTGACTACTATAGAAATGCCATTTCATCAATTAAGTGCATCATTGTGTGATTCTAGCTTTTCTGTTTCATCACATTCAACATGAATATGAGTAACCTATAAATACCTAGTGCATATTTAATACAGGCACAATTATCTTTAAAGGCAGTATATCGAATAAAAATTGTTACAATGTATAAAAAATAAACTTTTTTTTATTTTAAAATGGAAAAAACGCACCTCACACTCACTAATTAATTAAATACAAATACTTTGGTTTTTCAAATCCACCAGTGACAAAATAAGAGTTGTGAAATTAAAATGAAATCCCCGTTCTAAAAATAAATGGCACGTACATGCAAAAAGTGCTTGACCATATTCATCTCATCATAAGGGCTCTTTCTAAGATGAAACGAATTCTACAATATGTAACCAATATGAAGTCAAAATGAAAGCATCGGACTCATTTTATATGTCACAAAATATGATGCAATTTAAAGTGGGAAATATATTTTAGTATAACCTGTGCATGCAGGCCAAGTTAGGAAACCACTCTTCAATGTATTATTATTGCATGTTTAAACAAATATCCTTATGGCAATACCAAGTCAATGAGTATATATTGTCGTGGTATATATCTTTGTTTTTGCAAATTTTGAAAATTCCCAGTGTACTTCCTTAAAGTAGTTATGAAGGGAATATTAGATTGGCTTCATAACAGTCTGTAGACAGCTACAAATAGTCAGATGGGCTGATTTAGAAAAAAACACATGGATATCATATGGGATACTGACCTATAGCTTTTTTAGTCAACATGCTATTATCCATCTTTCTTATTGAAACTTACTTTGTAAGTAGTCGCCCCTTTTGCACAGCCACTTTTTAATTTTCCAAATTCATGGTTTGAAATCAAATTCATTTGTATTCAAGTCTCCTGCCAATTTCCTTTCAGTGGCTACTGAAGACAGTGAAATAAGATGTGGTTGTAGTAATGAGTATTTTTTATGTCATTGTTGAAACAAGTAATTAATGTATTACATTACTTCTAAATTTTGTAGATGTTATACCGTTGCTTGTATGATATTGTTTTTAATTAAATATCTAAATATTATCAGAGGTCTTTTCTTCTTTATCCAGGTGTTACCGGTATATGATTTTTAATTGGTTTAACAAAATTGTCAATGCACTACAGGTTAACTATGGCAACTGGTTTTATTAGCTGATGAAGATCTAGGACTTGTGAACATTAATCTATTAAATAGAAACTACAAGTACATGTCGGGTCCGATTAGCTCAGTTGGTTACGCATGCGACTATCAATCCAGGGGTCATGAGTTTGAAACCCCGTCCGGCAGCAGTCTCCATGATGATTGATATACAACATTGCGTCTCATTATCATTTTTCTGTCACTGCTGATTCAAGTGGGAAAGTTATCAGTTACTTGTGGAGATGAAGTGTGCTTGAGTACTTGTTAACCTTTCAGAAAACAGTAATTGATTGACTGATCGTCTGTTAGCCCTCGATGTCATAAAAATAACGCTGACTATTCAATCAATCTGTCAATTTGACTGTAACTGGCAAACCTTCTTGCATAAAACCTTGAGTTTGGATCAAAGCCACAACCTTAGTGGTGAGAAGCAAGTGATCTTGAGACAGTATCTAGAACACTTGGTCACAGAGGATCCACTAATGAGATCTGCCATTTCCTGGGGACCAATCCGTCGCCAACGGGTAAATCTGTCACAACAGACTCGTTGAAAACTCTATAGGAAATAGATGCATGGACATTACTTTATGGAACATACAGACAACTGTACACACTAGTCACTGTTGTAAATACATGTATTAGTTCTGTCTAATATGAAATACATGAACAAGTAAACGAAATTATCAAACAAATGAAATACATGTAGACAAGGCAAGTTTTATAAGAAATATTCTTGAAATATTATAATCATAAACAATACTTTTTTTCTTATTGTAAACTTAACACAAGCTTAATAGCTAAGATAATTTATCACGACATCTCAAACAAACATAAGAACCATTTAACAAAGTTAAGATACATCTGTCTTCCCAGCATTAAGTCAAATTCACAGACAGCAATATTTTTCTAATTGGGTTTCAACACAATTTTTATCTTAAATTTCGAAACCACTTCATACACAAATCCGAGTATAATCATGGTGTTTCAGCAAGTAATTGGCAAACTTTCTCACAAAGTTTTTGAATCAAACTGGAGCTAAATTCATCACTAATTTGAATCTGAGATTTAGACTCGGACTCAAATGTCGAACTTTCTCAAATGTCAAACTTTTAAGATTTAAGTAACTTTTATTAACTAAGCAGATTACTATATTTATTTGCCGGAACAAGCAGCTTTAATGATTATATAACAGAAAATGTTACAGGATCACATGTAACATCTACAATTGAATATAACTTGATTTTATAAAAATGTAAGATTTGAGGCCGAGTCTGATTCTCAGACTCAAATTATTGATGAATTTAGTCCCAGGGCTTGAACTCCTGACCTCAGTGGTAAAAGTTGAGTGATCTTGAGATGGCGACTAAAAACATTCAGCCAGAGAGAACAATGTTGACATGTACAAAAAATAAACGCAACATCAGGCCTAGTAGCATATATCCTTTTAATTTGAATTAACATTAAATCAAAGTATAGTTTGTATTAAATAATAAACAAAAGTCACAGTGGTATCGAAAATGTTATTTTAATACTTTCTATCCATAGTCATTATAAATATTTAAAACCTTTTTCCGAATCTCCTTAATTCAAACTTATTTATTTTACATTGATTGTGAAACAAGTTCTTATGACCTATGCAAATCATGCTCAAAGTCTTCCTTGGTAGAACCAGTACTAAGCAGAAGCAGATAAAGTGAATTGCTCAAGGGTACCACACTAGCTGTGGTTGAGGATTGAACCCACGACTCTCTGATCCTGGGTTTAAGCTCTACCGCTAGACCACACACAAATCTCCTTCTGAACCGTATCCCAATACCAAAGTTGCTTAAATATCTTGTCATCTTCACTGCTAGCTACACATATACCACCAACCCTACTTTAGACAGATATTGCACAAGCCTTTAGCTACACAAACACCGATATTCAAAGTTATAAATTGATGAAAGCACTTTTGAAACATTTTTTTTCCTTCGTGAATAAATTACAACAAATAACATGTATGTATCAACTCCATAAACGACGCTTCAAAATGTATATCACTGTTGCAAAGAAAAATACTAGAGCAATGAATATGAGAAGTTTGTCCGTCATGTCACGCCGTCCATACTTGGTTAAAAGTTTTTTTGAGTTGTGTATATAACCGCCCATTGACTTGAATTCTTCGTGGGTATCGCCTATCGTCTTTGATGATGATTCTGTGAAGAAATATCAAAGTGGATTTGGTAACTTACACTTCATACAAATAACATGAATAATCGATCTGACCTGGAGTGACAGTTGGCTTATTTTTTTAGATATTAACCTTTAAAGGCAAATGCAATAGAATATTTTTCACCCTCAAATGTCATCAGAATTTAGTTTCAATACCCTTTGGACCATAAGCCAAAATAAACAATAGTGCATCAACTGTTATTGTATATATATCATACTTTTTATTTATGGTTAATTTATACAATTGACTCTTTGATTAATATTTTAAAAAGAAATAAATATTCTTTGGTAATTCTATCAAGAATGATAAGGTAAAATGATAATTTTAAACGAATACGGATAAAAAATAACACTGATTTTGTTGTTAACCCTTTACTTCATATAGACTCCTTTGGACACTTCTAATGTTGAAAGCATTAATTCACCACGTACATGTATCAGCAATGGGTGAATTATGTTTATATTAACTGACAGAGAGGAAAACAGTGCAGGAAGTGTTCAGATTGCTCGTTACGAGCAATCTGAACTCTTCCTGCACTGTTTTCAAAGGCCTTCTGTGATTGGTGCGGGAAAACATGTATCTATGGAGTAAAGGGTTAAAGGGACTCATTAATTCCAATTTCAAAATGAATCACTGATGTATTATGCTATTAGGTTAAATAGGGTTTAACATCAATTTCAAAACACAACAAAATGGCATATCCAGATTTTAGTGATGCTTTAATTAAAAAGTGTTTTCCATGCTACCTACTTAATCAACTACATCTACTCAAAAGTTTTTATTGATTTTAAAAGCAATGTTGACATGAATTTTGTCATTTTTTGTTCAAAATAACAATAAAAAAATAAAAATCTTGCAAAAAAAAAACCAAACAACACAAAACAATAGCTACCTACCTACAAAAATACAAACTACTGGATCGGATGCCACCAAACAAACATTTTCTAAAGGATAGCCTTAAATAAAATACCATTTTGGAAAGATTTCTAAATATTCTCATACGTCTAAGTGTCTTGTTCAATATGCTAAGTATTTTATTTTAGCTTGCTTCTCAGAATAAAACTTAAAATAAAAATTACATACCAGTTGCAGATATTTAAACTGCTCAAAGGCTTAAAAGGGTTTTGACTAAAGTGTAAACAAATCTGAGCTACCCATTTGAAAATGACATACACATTACTGAATGTATTATATAAGTATAGAAGCATTCGCAAAGATTGGAACTTAATTACAAAAATCTATATGAATTGAAATCACATAATTTAACAAAATCACAAACACACCACATTTTAGTCTCAGAGAGAGCACAAAGTGTATATATACAACCAAGTACCTAATGAACCAGCCCCTTCTAGTCTCGGGTTCAATTACCGGGGCTGGCTAATTAAAAATACCAACAGTCATTTGGATGGGACTTTAAACCGAGGGACTCCTTGACAGTGCTTACACTGAGCATGCTAAAGAACTAGAAGAAACTTAGGTGGGGTTCTATATGTATCCTGCACTATCCCCCCCCCCCCCAAACCTACAATACTATCACTCTTTAGGAGGGTATCTACCATACTCCGAGACAGGTGTTGATGTAAAATAAGCTTATATACAACAAATACCTAATGCAGTAAGTGTTAAGTTTCCCTTCTTCACTTGTGCATCCATAGTCTGGTTTAATTCCATCAAACTTTCTGTAATATTTGTGGCAGCCTTGGCTAAAGTCTCTTTATTATTAATGTTTCTGAAAGTAAACACAGAGTAAAATCACTGTCAATTCTGTACACAAACAGGCAGAAAAAATAACAGCTCACCAATATCTTACTTTAGCATGGGTAAAATGCAAAATGCACGGTCAAAATGCCATGTCCCAGTTAGTTGAGATGCTATGGTCCAGTTGTTATACCATGTCCAAGAGTAGAATCACTATCCTTACACTTGTAACTGTCAAAGTTTCCCGGCATAAAGTGTTTGAACCAATCTGAGCTCAACCCGCAACCGCAGTGGTGAGAGGTATGTGGTCGTTAGACACAGGTGTCTTAGACTACAGGGCCACAGAGTACCTCTTCAAGGTCCTGTCGGGGTATACAATTAAAGCAAATGTGTAAATTATAACAATTTTCTCCAACTTTAATAAGGTGTAAATATTAAACATGTAGCAATTACTTCACACCTTAAAATGTGTTGTAAACAAGATGACACACTTCATCCAATTTTCTTTATTATTAAACATCTATTCAACCCAAAGGTGTGAAAAAAACAGGTAAGTGTGTTAGCGGGAACTAATTTCTTGTTCGACTGTTCCAGCCATCGGAAATTAAATAGGAATTTGGCTGGGACCAAGTATTCTGTGGTGTTCCAACTATCTGTTTCAAGTCACTAAATTCTACTGTAATTGTACCAAAGTGTCACACTTACAGATCACAAACAGATCAGTTCTAGCTTGGAAAAAGTTCCAAATTGTGATAAGAATGACAAGACCCATAGGCAGCATGGCCTAGCTACAGACTGGTTATTGTGTCATATGTAAATCAGAATGAGAAACTTGTGAGAACCAAGTCTGATATTCATATAAAACCACTTAACTATGAAAACTGTTTATACCTTCTTTTGACCCCTCCTGTCATCAGCTCATCTTTCTCCTTCTTATCTATGGCCAGTTTCACTGTGACATTAGTCTTCCGCAGGGATGTCTGGTTACTGAAATGGCAAACAGAATGTTGTTTTACCATCAACTGTACAAATGCCTGACTGTTATTACATTATGGTTGAGACCAACCTTCAAAACAGATTAGTAAGCTGTTTAGACCGGCCTTAAAAATAAAATGTTTGCCGTGCTCCAACCTACTCACTCGAACTTTTCTTTTGACTTTCAAAGTGTTTAATTTTTTTCCCTATGATTTCTGTCCATTTTTCTTTAAAATGACCATGTAAAATCAAAATTTGGCCAAAAAAAAATTACCTACCTACCTACCCAC
The DNA here is from genome assembly GCA_029582155.1 of Panopea generosa. NCBI lineage: Eukaryota > Metazoa > Mollusca > Bivalvia > Adapedonta > Hiatellidae > Panopea > Panopea generosa. The sequence goes on along the minus strand of CM055908.1, from coordinate 17,424,160 downwards.
AAGAAAAATACTGGGTTGGTGCACAGCAAACAAATATTTTTTTAAGAATGGCCTTACTAATATACCGGTAGGCTTAATACTGTTTTCAGATGAAATGTTATTGTCCCGTGCATTCAACTTATTAATTATATGTTGTAGTGAGAAGGTTGGTTACTACAGTACAACTACACACTCTCAAGTACCAATAGGCATCAGATAATATAATACAATGGCATTCTGTCTGTTACTGGATATACATGTACTTTAAGGAGGCGGAGCTAATGACTATGTAAGGCCGTAGCTAATGAACCACCACTATACATAGGTTGTTGTTGAGGTGAGTGGGGGAAGAATATTCTAAAACTGGGCAACACATTTTTTAACCAAAATATTACATATTCTCGCATACCGTATAAGGATATGTGTTATTTTAATACACATGTTACTATATATAGTAACAAAAAAAGCATGTTTTAAGGAGGTTATTGCCTTCATGTGCTGATTATCACTTATCAGCCTGAGTTAAAAACCCATAATCATAATCGGCTCGGTAAACGCATGCGTGTGAAATCAATGGCCATGTAAAACATCATTATTGTCATTGCATTTTCAACATGTCAGTACATTCTTAAAAAAAAAATTGTTTTTATTATTATTTTTCTTTCATCTTACAATAGGTAAAAATATAAAGAAAGTACATATCATTTAGAAGCGCGTGCAATAAAGAGGTTGAAAAATGGATGAGCAATGCCTTGTTGTGATAACAGCCCCGGTGAGAGAAAAACGTAATTGGGCAACTCCCTTTGAGTGGTGCAACCGAACATGTGTATTAAAGACACAGGGCCAGGCCCTGTCGTGTATTAACCTCTAACTACTTAGGTGGGATATTTCTATCTCAACATTGGTCCAAGATAAAACTTCCTGTGCATTGATATTAGAACTAACTATCTACAATGACTTATTGACATGATATAAAAAATAAATGGTGTAAATTAAGTCTTAATACCAATCAATCATGGTAAAAAAAAAAATGATGAATTAATATATAAAAAAATGTATCTGTGGTGGTATTAAGAATATTTTTAGACTGTCTGGAAATACAATTTAAATTAACCTTGTCATTCTCTGTTTATGATTTTCCACATTTTTAAGAATAACCTGTCTATCTTCATCCCGATCTTGTTCTTTGCCCAGACGTTCAAGTTCCTAAATAATACAAAGATATACATCTATGTTATAATATCATACATGTGTGGTGTAAGACTATTAAGGTCTCACTACACAATTAAATTGTGTTCTTTGTTCTATATAAAACAGGGTCTAGGATTTCAATGGTAAAAAAAGGATTCCACATAGAATTTTGTTTAAAGTATTTTTTTTTATAGCAGGAATGTATACCAACATAAAAATGCACAATAACTGGTATGTTGACCAGCTTGTTTTTTTTTAAAAGAGGGTGCAGTGACACCCTGAGATTTTTTGAAAAAAAAAGTCCTCAAATGCTCATAAATACATGCATATGTTGAAATTCTATAAAGGTCACTCTTTTAACACCAGTGATGTCTTATTGCAGTATATGCTATGTTAACTTTTGCTCTACTCATCTGCAGCAAGAAATCACAACCACTATGAACCATTTTGAAAATATTTCATAACCAAAGTACATAGGCCTTTTTTTAAGAGTAAGAATCATATTACCATGGGAAAAAAGTTGCATAACTGAGAAGTGAGAGGATTAGTGATACACATTTATAGTATAAATGCATGTATACAGTAAGATTAGTGACACCTAAATTATGTATCTGTGTAATGTGTGAGATTAGTGATACACCTCTATATTATATGCATTGTGTTTTGTAAGACTGGTGACATACACTTATCCGTATTGCAAAATTGGTCTCTTTAATACATGTACATGTATGCTGTAATGACCAGGAATGCTCCTCTCTCATCTAACAAAGGATTAACCCTCGTCTCAGAATCCTGGAATGTCAGTGAAGGGTCTTGTGGTTGCCAACAATTAAGACAAAATTGAAACAAGTTTATCCAGACCATAAAAAAAAAAAATGATATGACTTGTGTGCATGTGTACGCAAAAATTATACAAATTGTTTCAAAATTGATTATTAGAGTAGATTAGTAAAATATGCACATCCATGGTAATTCCAAAATAGACACTTTTGGTTGATACATTGAAAAATCCTGCAGCTCCTTCTCCTGGGTCATTTGTTTTTCAAAAGTCACTTCCTCAACCCCACTTGCCTCTCACCATTGAGGTCGTAGGTTAAAGCCTTGCTTAGTCAAAAATGTTATGTGAGAAACCGAGGATACTTGTGGAAGAATACTAATCCTTCTTCATAATATATTCATATACAACCTTTAGATGTTGTCCTATTTTCTCAGCCAATGAAATCGCTCAGATTTTTCAAAATAGAACGTCACATTTCACATAGAAACTTCCATTCCACGAAAAATAGAACGTTCTATTTTGAACCAACTTCTGAAGCTGCAAAAACAATGCTACAATATTTTTACTACATGACCTTATGCTTGAAGTTGAAAACTACAAAATCCATTCAATCCACTGAAAACTTACGAGGAGCGTGCAAAATATTTAAATTGAAACAAACACTTCTGAAGCGCATGCACTTATGTTTGTAAATCAATTTTTGTGTCTTTCATGGGTTTAATTATATTAATAAAAATTATGCAACAAGATCATGACTGGTACTCAAGAATGAGAATGTAAAACAACATCTAAGTCAGTTAGAAGTTAAATGGAACTTTCTACTGGTGTTGAAACTACCATATAACTTCTAATCTATACGTAGTGTAATGAGATTGCTTAAACCCAGATTCCCTCCTGTCCTCTAACTCACTCCTGATTGCTGAAGTAGGTTAATACAGATTATGTAATTTAATTGTTTTTCTTCAGATGTGACATTTTCTCTTATTATTGCTTACAACTTACTTCTATTTTTGTCCGGAGATGGTGCAATTTCTCTCTCGCTTTTGCATTCAAATTTTCTAGGTCTTGTAATTCTGTACATTCTCGCAAGTCCTGAAATGGAGTAGAATAGTTTGGATTGATAAATATACAAAGGTTTATTAACTGTACATGTATAGCATGGAAACAACAAAAATGGAAGCAATTTGTTTTACCTAAACAGAACATGTTTCAACAGTTTGTGTATAAGTTAGTTGCAGATCAAAGTTCATACAAGTAAACAAAACAACATAATACTGTACAAGTCTTCTTATAGGACTGTTCATATGGATTTAAAGTAAAAAGACAATATACTCATGCATCTCTAGCATATAAACAACTGTAATTCCAATCATTCTAACTTGCTTCCTAAAATGTATGTATTGTTTAACAAAAACATAATACCATAAACAACTATCCAGTAAAGCAAGTCTTTTGCCTTGAGTGTTTAAAATGGAATATCAAATAATAATATGTTTATGCATTGGTGAAAATTTTATATAATGTAGAAATGTATGAAAAGAAGAATAGATCTGTGTTTCATTTGACTAACCTATTAAACACCTGATGACATTTTCTTTTTTCACCATCTTGCATGTGAATCAGTAGATGATTCAATGCTTATGTTATTCCATCACCTCAGACTAAAAGTTTGTGCTGAATTATTATATATACAGCGTTTTCCATGACCTTCAAATTGTTCATTTTGTCACACTATTTAATCAAAATAGCATTGAAATTCTCCAATCTACCTATAAACTTGCATCATATGGGGGACAAGTGACCACCAATTTCAAAGTGTGAGGAAAAACACTGTTTATGATTGTTTTAATTATGATCAAATATACATAACAGAAGACTTAGTTAAAGCCGTCGGTGAAAAAAAGACATAGGCTGGGTCTATGGATTTTTAAATGGACTACAGAAGTTTTCTAAAGTGAGCCGGACTATTTCTATGACTTGATATCAAAATGGAACGATCTTAGCAAGATATTGAAAGAAATTTACATAGTTTTTTTTGCTAAAACTAAATAAACATATGATTAGATGATAAAAATTAGAAAATGAAACTTAATGTAAATTTTAGGTATTCTGTTATTTACAGGACGATAAGAACAGAAACAGACTATGTAATTATGGAATGTCTCTAGTCCAAAGGACCATAGTTCTGAAAACAGTTTGGCACTGCCTGTTAAAGTGATGTCATAATGACATTAAATATAAAAAGCCCAAACTAGCATCCACATGGGTTACCACACATCATTTTATTGTTCCAAAACCATTTCATTTCTGCAGAATTTAGCTGCGGAATCACCAATGCATACTTGTCACACAATTTCTCACATTTCCAGTCCTCATCATACACAAAATTGACACCTATGGCACTCAGCCAGATCCCCATTGATGTGTCTTCACCCTGATAGGCAATCAAGTTATCACTATTTTGTGCTAGCCAATGATTTATGTCTCCTGAAACCACATTTCCAGCTCCACAAGCAAATGTTGGGTATGTGGATCCTCGAAACAATTTCTCTCCCCATTTACCAAATCTTTCAACAAACCAGTCATCTCTAAAGTTACTCCACCACAGTTTTTCAAATTTAAAATATTTCGGAAGTTGTTTTATGATAAGATCTATGTCCATGAAGCAGTCATCATCCGTTTTCAGAATAAACTCAGTTTGAATATTTTGATCAACCCACTCATGGAACTTCAGCAATTTTAAAGGAAGATTTCTATATACATCAGTTACATTCACAAACAATAGATCCCCATTTTGGATTTCTTCCAATGCTAATTTAGACATAATAATTTTGTTTTCCCTTTCAAGCAGATTGTCCAGTTTTTCACGGTTCTGATCTGCAGATTCCAATGACTCTTTTTCATATATTGACAAATAGACAGAACTCAATAGGAGACGATCTTCTACTATGTGCATTTCTTTATTCACAGGAAAACCAAGTTTGTCCAAATGTTGAATTTCAGCAGTTCCACCCGAATTATCATGTGTACACCCATTCTTCAAGGTCTCAAGTTCAAGTGAAATGGGCATGTCAGAATATATTTGTAATGCCCCTTCAAACTCCCTTGGGAGAAGAACTGGAGATACTGCCTGGTATCGATAAATTCCTTCCGTTACGCCAGAATCTATAGTGCTAAACTTTGCCAATGAAATTTCTTGATCTCTGAACTCATCATATACTGTTACTTTTATTGGCACATGTCTCAAATTAACTCCAATATGTAGTCCTAGGCGTTTAATCACAACAGGATGTCTTATCTTTAGAGATACATTCCAAGATACTTTAAGGTGATCTTGAAAGCAGTCTACAGTCTCAAATGGAATTCTCAAAGGAAAGTTTTCCAGCCTCGGCAATTTTGAATAAAGATGTCTTTCACATGCATATGGATCTTTTCTATTGGACGGGTGGATATTGCAGGCCTTGTCACCAACTACAAATCTCACCATAACAGATTTTCCAATTTGTGGATTTTTATCTAATGCCTGTAGCCACGTGTTCCTTATTGTTTCTCTTAATTCAAAATTATCTCTAGCCGAGAGGATTCCAATAGTAAGCAACTTCTTGTTTGTGGAAGACCATCTGTTTACCAGCTTCTTTGAAGAATCAATATTAATTGTTTGTAACAGTATCCCTAATGAGATGACAATTACTGCTATAATGGATGAATAGAAAATATTTACTTCCATCTTTTAAGAATCATGTAGAAAATGTCATTTCGCCATAGTTGTTAATGTCAGACCAAGGCAAATACATACGCAGTCAGGCTCAAAATAACCAGATACCGCGTTCAACGGTAAACACAAAGTTGTCCGAACAATGCGATTTCATGCACGAACATAAATATTATATTTTCTCCAATATCGAAAAACTTTAAAGTTTGGAATTCATTCCAATTTAAAGATTTAGCAATACAAACTAATCTAAAACACAACCTGGATAAACGCTTTCACTTCTAGGTCTAATTTTACTATTTCTTGCAAGCATAATCTGACGTGGATATCATTTGCAGCCATGATCGAACTACGATAGTCGTAAACATAAACATAGATTTAAAAATTAACAATGTAGTTGAATTATGACACCTATGTTAATCATATTTGTTATCTTATCATCGAGAAAACTTAATTAGGACCATAACTCGAAATTAAGCAGAACAAAATGTCGTAAAATACACGGGTTAGGAATGGCTAAGAGTACGGACCCGTAGTTCTATGTGTATCTGCGCGGTCGAAGTCGGGAACAAAAATTTATTAAAATATAAAAGTGAAAAGGTTATTATTATTGTGACGAAAAACGCCTTGTACATATATAGAAATCCATAAAATCGGTGTATTTTGTTACGCTGTTATACTTTTCTGTTGGTTGATAACTTTATATATGTGAATATTCTAAGTATTCCTTATTGTTTATTAAGTTACATTAATAAACGTACAAATAACTTAGTTAATACATTGTCAGGCAGACGCTCATTGAATTTGATTAAGGAATGCAATGATATCGCATAATCTCGAACATCATTATGTGGTCGAACAACACTAAGAATGCCCGATTGAAGCCATGAGACTAGGTCATGTGACTTTTGCTATATAAGCAGCTACCGCTTGTATTTTGAATCAGTCTGGTGTTACAAACTCGACGGAGAAGGAGCTGCAAGGAGACCCTGCATAGTTAATTAATTAATTAATTAATTAATTACATGTAATAATTATTATTATTTGGTAATACAGACTGGGACTTTGGACCGAGTGTCAAAAGTAAACGAGGGATTCTCAGAAGTGCAGTTTTGAACTCAGAGTTGCAGAACCCTCTGAAACGTGTGAACAGTGCCCCGGGTCGTAGTCTGTTGGGTGCCATTGTTTGTCTCAGACAGGTGTTGGAACAGGTTTGGAACATTGCTGCAGAAGTAGTTTTATTTATTTAAAACAGAGTCCTGAGAAAGTGTTTGAGACGTAAGTCTGATACTTTGGTGCAGCTCGGAGTTTCGAGTTTGGAGTGCTGCAGGACTACATGTAGTTTTATTTATTTAAAACAGAGTCCTTGGCATTTGTTTGGAGTGCTGCAGAACAAGTTTAATTTAAAACACAGTTCTGGGCATAGTGTTTAGTGTTATGCGAAACGTTTGTTTGAAACGTTAGTTCAAAACCTTTATAATTTGGTTTTATATGTAGAAGCTAATTGTACGTGATTATTCTTTTTAAACACGAATCATTTGTTCAATCATTTGTCATCTAAACTAAACTAACTAAATCCGCTCGGTGCACGTTACATTATTATTATCATTATAGGACATTATTTACAAGTCTACAGCTTTACAGCGTTGTTAGATAGTTTTCGTTATTAAAACGCTTACTCGAGAATATATATTTATGGACAGCATTATGGACAGCATTAAAAATGTCGACGTAAGTATTGTGGGGGAGATGAGGTTCTCCAAAGAGAAGTGTGTTGAGGGTAACAGTGCATATGTGAGAGATTGATGCAAGAAGTATAGCGCGTTCGGTATGATAAATATGACATACTAGGAGGTAATGATTTGTTCTTTCAATTGCTCCACATGTACATAGTGGAGAATTTTCAATATTTTTTTTTGAATAAGTGTTGGTTTCAGCGTGCTACAATTCGTACGAAGACGAGTATGCAAGACCTGACATTTTCTTGTGCCTGTGTAAAATTTGATCAGATTTTTATTTAGTTGGTGCTTAAAGGCATTGATGGAAACGGCTTGTCTTGTTTCTATAGGTAGACTGTTCCAATCACGGACAACAGATGGCATGAAAGAATTATAGTAGAGCGCTGAGATGAAATATTTGTAAAGTTACATTAAATATAGGTTAAGTATACTGTAATTTTGAAATATCATGTTTAAATGTGTCCAAGTTAGCCGTGTTCTAGAGTTTTATGTTTGTTATAAATATCAAGGACTTATAACCTCTCTGCAGTTCCTTGTTAACAACAGAGAACTATCCAAACATGATATTAGGTCACTGCTAATAAGTTGAGATTATCTAAATGGAATATCAATTTCATTAAATATTATGTAGTGACCTGAGTTACTAAGGCCATGAAGGTATTTGGATGAATGAACAAGTTGGCGTGTTGTGAGGAATAGAATAGAACAAGATTGTCTCACCCGTAGTAGCATACTGAACCTTTTGGTTAAGACATGATGTCTGGGAGTTTTGAAGACTCGTACTTTTAGACATAGGAGTGCAGGAGTCCTATGTCGATGTAGTTGAAACGTAAATAAAATTAAAGTATTTTGAAAAAGGTATGACATGTGCATGTATTAATATTTCAAATGTATCATACTATATTATTTGTCACTGCTTTAAAAAAATCATCACGATTCCTTGAATTATAAATGCGTTTATTGAAGAAACTAGTATAATATTGCCGTTTTCAACTGCATATCAGGCTAACATCTCCTGACTGAGGTACCGTTCATCTGCTTTTCTTTCATCAATCGCTTTAACATCTATAGTTGTTGCATTTTTGTCGAATTAAAATGTTATTTACTAAATGTTTATCTGATGTGACGCCTGCACCAAGTTCCTTGTGTTCTATTAAATCTTCCTTTTTACAATTATTTTCTAGTGGAATATCTACATCCTGAGAATTAGTTTAATCTGTTGTTTCAGTTTTAATTTGGAATTTATCAAATTCATCTTTGGCTTGTCGTGATATATCTTCTGGAGTGCCTTTAAAGCAAATCATTTTACTTCAGATGGATCTAATTTAGCGCAACTACATTACGATAATAATATAAAATACCCAAATCCAGCGCGACAACACTGTATTTCTGCATAAATATCAATTCCACTAAACAGGCAACACATGTGGTGTTTATGCGATAAGAAACTACATGACGAGTCCAATTTGGTGGGAGGAAACACTATTTTTGGTTAGGTCGCATGATCTACCGAACCATATATAAGGGCCAGTTAAGAAATTGACTCTGGGCGCTGCCATATTGAAACGTCAGGATCACGTATTAAAAACACGTCCTTCACCATATGGAGGTCGCCATTGTTTTTTCTAAATAGTGCATTACAGGAATGTACAAACCGGTTTTGATATTAACATCTGGTCAAGTTCTGGCTGTTCCGACCACTTTCCGCCTAATGGAAATTTTAAATACGGTGTGTGTAATAATTGATTGTGACGTTTTAATGCACTAATTGAGTTCAGTCATATCGCGATGGTGTCTACTTGAGACAGTATTCTAAGCGCTGTCACACTGGAGTATCATGCCGCAGACACATGGTATGATACCCCACCCAGTCACATTATACTGATACCGGGCCGACCAGACCTATAACTCTCCTCTAAATGCTGAGCGTCAAGCGAGGAAGCTTCTAGTACCATTTTTAAAGTCTTTGGTATGACCCGGCTAGGGATTGAACCCACGACCTTCCGCATGCGAGGTTGAAACTTATCTTTTTTTATAATTTATCGCCGTTTCTGACAGATTCTTACCGGGTTAATGTTAATAATTTTCAAATAACCATGAATGTACTCAATTATTTAAATATGCTGAATCCATAACAATGGAGAAATAACAAAATTAAACAGCTACAGTTGTTTATTTTACTCCGTTCAGGTGTCATCCCACAATTGAGTTTTGTTCTTTATTCTATAGTAAATAATAAAAGTTTAAAGGCTTATCATTCATAGAGAGACCCAAATGAAAGAAGTGAAACCTACATTTTACTGTTTGTCAACCTCTGCACTATCAAAATATGATGAGAAAACTAGGGGTCATGTGTCATATACGAGATTTTTTTTTCTGCAAGTAGACTTCCGAAATCATGTATTCATACCCCAATTTCCAAGCATCATTTTTTTTTCTAACTTCACAATTCAAACATGACAATGCTATCAAAATGTTCAAAATACACCAATAATGCCATTCAAATAAAAAAATGAGCATTAAAAAAAGGAAAATGCATTTTTAAAGAAGAAGAAATGAGGATTATTCAAAACCGCCATTATGCGACTACCCCACGGAAGCACTTCCTTTTTGCAATGGTGGTACTATGCCTTCAATAGAAATATAAAGATAGTTTACCGGTGTGACATACTTTCAGCACGTCGTTAGAACCAGATATATCGCCAAACATGCACAAGTTTTGGAAAAACAGTAATTTTTAACTGTTGTTTTTCAAAAATAATATATCCACAAATAAATTTAAAATATGTATTCGACTTATTTAAAATATATAATTATCACAGTAGAAAATTTTATAGCACATAGCAGTTAGTATTTTAGACAATATATAAAGTACGTTTCTTTTCAAATATACAAATGGCAATACATAATGATTGCGATCAGTACATTAAAACATCAAAGTTACTATCAGGCACACCTGCATCCGGGAATTCGTTGTGTCAGCCGGAACCTTGTCGAGATTTGGTATCACCAATGTATTCAGTACCCTGTACAAAGAACCAAACTTACACATGCATTGACTTTAATTGCCACATCAATTATAAGACCTAACCATTGGATGCTTTATAAAAGCAGTCAACTTGTTTTGATATTGGCGTAGTAGTTTGCCTGGTCATTTGCTAGCGCAATCTTTTAATTTTATAATGCTTTTCTTAAATTACTTTTCATATAAATCAAGGAGTATTCTTCTATAGTTCCTTGTATTAATAAACTAAATATATACCCAAAAAAATCAGCTAACAACGATCTTTAAAACCGAAAAGTCGGGTATTGCATCGAATATATTCCTCTCATTCAATAAAATAGTTTTTATCTTTTTGATCCATTGATACTTTTTATTTAGACTGGCTTTTGAACACACTATGAAAGTTTAAATAAATTACTCTGCGTACAATTATTTACAATTAAATGGTGACAAAATCAGAATGCAGTTATCTACTTATTAAGGAAAAATACTGTTTTTGATATATCCGTTATCAGTTAATGGCCGGGAAATTTCAATGAAAATGTGCAGAAATACAAGGCTAATTTTATGTAATATATCTCGTACTAAATATTTTCATTTGTTCTCATTATTAAGAGTATAAACGAGTCTCTACTAATTAATTTAATGTAAATCTTAAGGAAAATGTAAAGGGATCCGTGAGTTCCATTATTACTTTTTTACCGCAGTGTTAATAAGTTTCCCTTTTCTAAAATAATAAAATTTGACATGAACTTAAAATGTTATTATTCATACTCTTTTATTAAGTACCAAAATATTATATATCTTAATAAAGAAAAAATAAATGGTTCCATGTTTTCTATTATCAAATATTTGCCGCGAAATTTCAAGTCAATGGAAGAACAGCGAAATTTTAAGTTATCTTTTACTGAAAAACTAAAATTTGGTATGAACGTAAAGAATAATTCATATCTCTTTTATTACAAGCCTCAAAACATAATTTATATAGATATAGTATTATTGATAAATTATTATGGGTTCTGGGTTTTATAATATTATATTTTTGCCGCAGTATTTCAATGAAAATATACCTGACTTTGATCCAAAATTAAAAATAAAATTCTATTATTAAAGTTATATTTTTACTATGAACGTAATTATGAATTATACTCTTTCATTTAGTACCAAAGTTCTGAATTTCTTTTGCATAATAAGTATGTATGAAGAGTTCCGTGGGTTCCAGTTTTTCCGTATCAATCTTAAGAAGGGTTCCGGGGAATAGACTTGCCCGGGACCGGATTGGTCCCGACTTTTAGTAGTCACACATTTTTTAACAATTGCTTTACGTCACTGTTTCCTGTCGGTTCAGTCCGATCCCCCACGTAAATCTGTCATTTAAATCAAACGTTTAGATATATGGTATACTCAAATATGCATTTTTTTAAATACTTAAAAGGTGGACAAATCCTGTTTCATAGTTTATTTGAAATGAGTGAAAAGAAGATTAACGTCTAACAACACGGCAATAAATTAATTTATTATTTTATCCCTTGGATTTTTCATATGGCAAGGTACGTATAGCATATTGTCAGGTATACTTCAGTTTCTGCTTCTGCCGGATAATGGCTACCATCAACTTGTTGATTATCATGCCATGATTATCTGGTGCGCATTTATATACATATTTAGAAAATAGAAGAAAAATGTTAAAAAAAACACTGGGCTAAGCTATTAAGCCCCCCCGGTCAATGAAACTTTGAAGGCCTCTATTGATGGAGCAGTCACTGTCCCGGGTGGAAGAGCGTTCCAATCTCTGATCGTACGTGGGAAGATGGAATGTTTACGGTAGTCAATAGCACTAGATGGAATTAAGTAGCTTTTAGAGTGTGAATTCCTTGTATGACATTTTGGTTGTGTAAGACGTCCTTCTTTTTTGACTGCTACAAGATGGTTATCGATTTTGTGGAAAAGTGAAAGTCTAGCATCTTGCCTTCTTTGTTGTGAGGATCTCCATCCTAGATCCTGGATCATGTCTAGAGTGGTTTCCGTGTCTGTTCATAAAGTATCAAGCACTTCTCCTTTGTATCATTTCAATTTTATCAATTTCCTTTTGATGGTAAGGGTCCCATACTGGACTAGCATACTCAACTAATGGTCTTACTAATTATTTGTATGCGCTTTCTTTCACTGAAATGGCACCGATGTTGAGATTATGTTTCAAGAATCCTATTGATCTGTTTGCTTTAGAGCAGATGTTATTGATGTGTGCATTCCAGTGAAGGATACTTTGTTTATCTGATCGATATGATACCAGCAAGGATTATCTTTCGAATCTGCATGAATCTCTCTTTCCTTGGGATAGGCGGGATATAGCCAGGAACTGGGGGAAGCCACAGGCTGTGCAGTTTGGACTAAGCCCTAAAGGTTAAAGAAGGGAGGAGTGTAGTTAATGTACGTAGGTCACTTACCGGTACAACAGCATTGTTGTTAAGCTAGCTTTTACAGTGACATGGTTTAGGTGCACTGACTGTATTGGAAGTTAAGCAACGAAGCATGGGGTTAGTACTTGGATGAGTGACCACTTTCACTTTTTAGTATAGCTATATATAAGTCCTTGACACCAGTGAAAATCAATAAATAGTACATGAAAAGTTGAGCATTGAAGAACACTTGATGATCTGTATCCAACTGACAGCTGTAATTTCTGTTTTACGTGTCTAACACTCATGGAGTGCTTTCCAATTGACATGTTATTCCTTGTATTGCAGTATTTATATCTTACAAGAATTAAGGCAGTTAGCACTATCTACCTCATTTTCAGAAAATTGTCAGAGAAATTATGTTTTTGTTATATTTTTACTAAAAGATATCCCATCGAATGTGTGTTTTTTTCTGCCTTTTTCCTCCATTTTTAGCTCTACTGGCTAAAGGCCAGAAGTGCTTATGCAATGGCGCTTTGTCCGTCGTCTGTTAGCAGCACTTTCTCTGAAGCCACTTGGCCAATTAAACTGAAACTTTACATGGATGCTTCTATTGCATAGACTATACAGAAGATTTTTTTTCTATCTAAATTTCAAGATGGTCACCATTACTAAAAATAGTCCAAAACTTAAAAAAACTTCTTCTCGTGAACGGCCCAACAGATTTTCAAAATATTTATGTAGTAATGATGACCAACTATAGTTTTGTTAGATTTGTTCAAATGGTGTTCTTAGGGTAAAAAATGACCCCATCCCGATGTTTCTATTGCATAGGAAAATTTCAAAAAGTGCTATGGCCACTATGAGTCAGTAGAGCATCCTCAGACCCTCTTGGGCCTCTTGTTCATGTTAATTACACAATTTCAGTTCACAATATCCATATTCTTTATATAAAAGACACTTTAACTATCTTCTCATAAAGATATTATTTATATTTATACCTAGTTCAACCTGTCACGTTAGCCTACATTTGTATATAACATACATAGTTTCCAGGTGAGCATATCAAATAACCTGCATATTATTTCAGGATTATGTATTTAATCCATAATCAAGCTTATTTTCTCTTTTTTTTATTTTCTTTACTGGTTTGTGCTATCTTTGAATGTGTTGGTGTGTTTTGGTGGTGTTTTTTTATGTTTTGGGGGTAATTTGGGGTGTTCCAACTGACCAAGTTGAGCCTCTTTATTACTAAATATCATGCCTGTAACTCCTTAAAAATCAAAATGAACAAGCCAATATCCATACTATTTGCTAATACTGCATTTAATGAATGAAACTGATTTGATCACTTGTTGACGCTGGTAAGGGAATGAAATGGAAAATTGTGGGAATATTAAGAGGCCCTGACATTTCTGTTGCAGATTAAGAGTTGTGTTGTGTATGTAATGATTGACAACCAGAAGTGATGCGGGGGTGCAAAACCATGTTTTGTTACCTGGGGGGAAGCATGACTTTGTGCACATTAAATGCATCTTAATTATTGATTTGAAGTACCTATTCTCAGAACATATGTTTAGGTGTTCACAGGGTTTTTCTCTTGAAAAGTAAACTTTTTCAATAAACATAATTTTAAAATTTCTGAGTAAAAAATTATGATGTGTTCATTTTTTTTCATTGCTAACAGAACATAATTATTTTCTAAAAAATTCATCCAACTTATTTCAATGAGTTTTAATCATGACCGCTCAATATGTCCACACAATAACACCGGAAGTGACATTTGCTTTATTGGAAAAACATGACTGCCAAATTAACGGACAACGTGTTTAAGATATATATACTATGCAACATTCAGAATATATGCAGAGATGTTATATTTTGTTTGTAACTACGAAATAAAAACATCTAGGTGATATTATCATAATGTTTTTGTGGGAATTGTTAGTACTCTGTTACAAGGAAAGACCCTGTATTACCAGTACTCGAAAACTTTAAAGATTAAGAGCATACACAGATCTTACTAGTTTGTTTGATGTGCTAATATATAGTGGTTTTTTTTCGTCCATTTTTCTAGATGTTACTGGGTCATATTCCTAATGGCAAATAGTATCTTTTTTCCCCAACTGAATGGTAAAAATTCCCAATTGAAAGTTTCAAAAATTGTAAATTGAAACTTGCCATAATTCCTTGATAAGATAGTTTCCCCATTCTGAATTGAGTATGACATTGATTCTTTAATTAAATGGCCAAGGAAGCAAGTGTACACGTTTTTATGAAGTTGAACATACATATTTAATGCAAAAGTTTTTCCAATGTTAATGAAAATGCAGTTAAAATTCCCAATTCCAAGGGTATGGGTCATCTTCCGAAAATGGCTAAAAAAACACTGTAATATAACATGAAAACACCCAAACGCAAAACCTTTGACTTCATTGCATTCGTTAGTCTTGTTGACGCTTAAGGAACAAAAACGGAGGTCAGAATTACCATACACATTTTCCCATAACATTACATCGTAACCAGTTCTCGAGCTATTTGTGAACACAAGGCTCCTGACATCATGTTTGGGCTAACAGCAAAAAATTTGGTACAGTAGCTACTTATTGTTTAAGCAATACAGTATAAAGGAAAGATATTGCTTATTGCATAACTATTTTCATTTTTAGCTAGGCGCCACACATTTTGCTAGCAAGTCCCTATCTCAGTACGGTAACCATTGCATGTATTCACTTGAAACTTTACACAAGACTATAATGCAAAATTATTGCCCTTGTTTGACTTAGAAATTCTGATTTAAGTTTTGCATGCAAATACCATCAAGCAACCACTTAATGTATCGATTGAAACTTCACACAAGACCTACCACCTACATCCGTTTTTTTTACTTCAATGTTTTACACTGACAAGTAATCATTCGTCGCTTAGTACAGATACAAACTCTTAAATTTGTTTTAAAAAACACTTTTAATTAGCGATGCCAAGTCTTTCTGAAACAGAGAGAAATCAGGCAATGCATTAACTTTGCAGTCATGCAATGTTGACTTAAAGCGCGATACTTGTAAAGAGATAGAATACGGACCTGTTTCTTTACAATCATGAAATCCTCTGCTCCGGAAACAGACAAAGTCACTCTCCACTCCTCAACATTGGTAAAAACTGTTGCACATCATTTTGGCTATTCCAGATAGCCTAGATGTATATATCATCGGCATGTTGCGCGCATATAATTTTTCAATGAGTTATGGCCCTTTGAATTTTTCAGACATTTTTGTTGTGGTTGCTATTTCTCAGCAAGCATTGACTGGAATTCAATGACACTTCACAAACGTGGTTAGTTACTTTAATTGGTTCACTGTGTCAAAGAGGGCAGCAAAAGGGTGCAATAACTGTGACAGGACCCCATCTGGGGGTATTCAACACCTTCAGTGATATTTCTAGTTTGTTGTATTTGATCTGTGTGTACACTGCTTTATTTGATATGTCCAACAAAAGACAAAATGTAAAATATAATATAATAATTTACTTACCTACCCAAGATGAAAATGGTAGTTTGGTAACAGACAAAGAAACAGTATTTTAATTTAGGCCTAAATTAATATCTGTGGATTTACACCTTTAAGTTTACCAGGATATTGCATCTAGTTTATACTAAATACATTATCTTAATTATACAAAATACAATTGTTTGAACTGGATACATCAAGTAGTGAAAGCATTTTTCTCTTCTTTTTTTCTTTCTTTTGTTTGATATTTCAGTGCAAACACGTTTCAATAAGGGAAGTTTTAAAATAAAATTGTATTAAAATGACATAATATATATTTATCTTTAAATAAATGTGATGCTGTGATACAATAACTCTTACATTATGTTAACAGTGTGAGACAGGTAAATACATTTTTAGGTTTGTCCTTTATGTTATATTTATAAATTCATGATTTTTAGATGTGCATTGAGCTGGGTCTGTTTGAATTTAGAAACTGAACAATTGATACACTCTTTCTGTTAAAAAGTCTGTATTGCAGCTATTTAATTTAAGTTATAATGTACAGAATGTATGAATACTATTATAAAAATGGCCGTTATATTTTCAGAATCTATTTACGGATGCCACAATGTCTACAATGGAGTGTTTTACAAGAGCGTTTAAGCCTCAGACAGATCGCCATTATCACATGTGGAGTGTCCATCCTTGTCCTCCTCGGCATCTTCTTTGTCCAAACCAGACTTTCTCGATCTGAGAATGATAGTTCATTTTCCAGCTATGCCTTACCCACTCTCGGGGGTAACCTAAATAAGACTTTGTTTTCTTATGGACCTGACGTGCATTATGGGATAGTGTTGGATTGTGGGAGTAGTGGATCTCGTGTATATGTCTATATATGGCCACCACATTCAGGCAATACACAGGATTTGTTGAATATACAGCAGTTGAAAGATAACTACAATGAACCTGTTGTGAAGAAAGTTTCCCCAGGTAAGTTATCTCTCAGAAGTAAAGAAAGTTTGCACCCAAGTAGGTCATCACTCAGAATTAAAGAAAGTTTCCCCCGGTAAGTTATCTCTCAGAAGTAAAGAAAGTTTCCCCCGGTAAGTTATCTCTCAGAAGTAAAGAAAGTTTCCCCAGGTAGGTCATCACTCAGAAGTAAAGAAAGTTTCCCCAGGTAAGTTATCTCTCAAAAGTTAAGAAAGTTTCCCCAGGTAGTTCATCACTCATAAGTAAAGAAAGTTTCCCCAGTTAGGTCACTCAGAAGTATACAAAGTTTGCCCAGGTAGGTCATCACTTAGAACGAAAAACTTTTCCCAAGATGATTCTTCAAGTTATTCACCCAAAGTGAAAATATATAATATATATATTAATGATAAGCAATCCAGTGAAGAATGATTTTCCCAAAATAAGCCACCAAAAGACAAGTCTCCAAACATGAAGTCTGTAAGTTAAAAAGTTTTCCATTGTCACTCTTCACAACTAACAAACCTCCAAGTAAGTTACCAGTGTTTGATGCAAAGACTGTTGCCTCAGGCAATATCAATGATCATATTAATCATATAAACTATTTGATTAAATATTTGATAAATTATTTGATTAATTATTTGATTATTAAAGTTAACAGTAGTTCCATCATTTTTCCCTGTGGCCCTCAACAATTATACAAGTAATTTTAACATAAAATCAACAATTCCTTGTAAGGCCAACATTAAAATAATTTTTGTTTGTTGTATACCGACCCGTGTTTCAAAATTGGATAAGAAGGTGGCGGAAAATATTTATATCAGAAAATATGGTTAAAGAAATACAATAAATGTACCGGGTAATACACATACAGGTACATGCCATTGCCTGGATGATAAATGAAAATTCTGTTTCCAAAATCTGATTATTTTTTGAGTAAGCAGTTTTTAGCTCTACTGGCCAAAGGCCAGAAGTGCTTATGCGATGGCGCGTTGTCTGTCGTCCGTCGTCTGTAGTCTGTTAGCAGCACTTTCTCTGAAACCACTAGGCCAATTAAACTGAAACTTCACATGCATGTTTCTGTTGCATAGGAGACTATACAGAAGATTTTTTTTATCAATCTGAAATTCAAGATGGCCGCCGTTACTAAAAATAGTCCAAAACTTAAAAAATCTTCTTCTCATGAACGGCCCAACAGATTTTCAAAATGTTTATGTAGTAATGATAACCAACTATAGTTTTGTTAGATTTGTTCAAATGGTGTCCCTAGGGTTAAAAATGACCCCAACCCGAGGGTTCAATTAGGGGATACATGTCATTATAATATTTTTTTTTTTTTTTTTAAATGGAAATGATTTTGCCTATATCTTCACAGAAGCATTGTTTGGTGAATGAGGTTCAGATTTGTAAAAATGAATGGGTTCCACTATCTTAAGGGGTCAGGAGGGGCCCCAAAAGGGTACAAATTTGGATTTACTAAAATTGTTTTCTTAAGAACCGGTATGTCAAATTTTTTCATATTTTGCATAAATTATCCCTATGTGTAGGGGTTTGATTGCAGATAAGAATTTAGGCGCTAAAATTTATAGGGGCCCTGTAAGGGGACTTAGAATTTTACATAGGGATACTATGGGAAAACAGAAAATTCTCTTTTTCTTTCATCTATTCTGAAACCACTAGGTCAATTAAACTGAAACTGCACATGCATGTTTCTGTTGCATAGGAGACTATACAGGAGATTTTTTTTTAGATCTGAAATTCAAGACGGCCGCCGTTACTAAAAATAGTCCAAAACTTAAAAAATCTTCTTCTCATGAACGGCCCAGCAGATTTTCAAAATGTTTATGTAATAATGATGACCAACTATAGTATTTTTAGATTTGTTCAAATGGTTTCCCTAGGGTTAAATATGACCCCGCCCCGAGGGTTCAATTAGGGGACACATGTCATAATATTTATTTATTTTCTTTTTAAAATGGAAATGATTTCGCCTATATCTTAACAGAAGCATTGTTAAGTGAAGGAGGTTCAGATTTGTAAAAATAAATGGGTTCCACTGTCTTAAGGGGTCAGGAGGAGCCCCAAAAGTGTACAAATTGGGATTTACAAAAATCGTTTTCTTAAGGACAGGTATGTCAGATTTGCACATATTTGGCATAAGTTATCCCTATGTGTAGGGGTTTAATTGCAGATAAGAATTAACGGGCTAAAATTTATAGGGGCCCTGTTATGTTAGTTTCTGTACATTATATACACCTACAGGCTACAATGTTAGTTTCTGTACAGTATATACACCTACAATGTACATTTTCGATGTTGCGTTAATGCAGCAAAGTTTAGTTAACTGACCCATCACATTTTTTATGTATTGCAGGACTCGACACATTTGCAGATAATCCAGAGGGTGCTAGCGAGTACTTGAAGCCACTTCTGCAGTTTGCTGGTTCCCATATCCCAAAGTCTCACCACAAGGAAACTTTGCTCTACATCATGGCCACCGCTGGCATGAGGATGATTCCTGAAGAGTAAGTATGGGGCTCTGTTATAGGTACAGGGCTGTTGCAAGTACAGGACTCTGTTAAGATTATGGAGCTCTGTTATAGGTACAGGGCTGTTGTAAGTACAGGATTCTGTTATAAATACAGAGCTCTGCTGTAGCCATTGAAGCCAAATTTTCATTAAACATTGATATATAGTTTTGTTGTTTTAAAGTATTGTTGTTTCATTATTATTTTAATAAACTAATGTTTAAACAATAATTACATACATGACTAATTCAAGTAGTTATGTGCTGAAATTAGCAAAAAAAAAACAAACCAAATTCAGTATTTCTGAGCATGTTCATTGTGTTGAAATGCAGTACATTTATAGCTACTGCTGCTGAATGTCATGTAAAGGGGAGTAATAAAGTTGGTTTACATTCTTCATTTTCAGTTCACAAAAAGCCATTTTACAAGACTTGCAGCGGGATATTCCTAAAGATTTTGACTTTGTCATATCAGAACATAATTTTGAGGTGATCAGTGGTAAACTTGAAGGTGTATATGCCTGGATAGCGGTGAACTACGTACTTCAGAAGTTTGGACACGGAACTGATGGTATGATCTTATTTCTTAACCCTTTACTCCATAGATAAGCACTTTCCCTCACCAATCACAAAAGGCCTTTGAAAACAGTGCAGGAAGAGTTCAGATTGCATGTAATGAGCAATCTGAACACTTCCTGCACTGTTTTCCACTCTGTCAGTTAATATAAACATAATTCACCCAATAATTAAAAAGCTTTCTATATTCGGTGTCCAAAGGCGTCTATATTAGAGGAGTCCAAAGGCATCTGTATGAAGTAAAGGGTTAATTATAGATTGTGTGTAAATGAACCTGTTTTTATCTCATCTGAGGGGAGCTCAAACTTTATAGACAGGTATTTTGTGTTCATTCCATTATTAGCAATTTCTTCAAATGACTTCTTCTCAAAGGATGTTTGATTTTGATGCAATTTGCATGAATTCATATTTAGGCCAAGGATATTTGGCCAGCATTTGCATGAATACATATTTTGGCCAAGGAGATTTGGCCAGCGATTGGCATGAAGTCATATTTGGGCCAAGGAGATATGGCCAGCATTTGCATGAAAGCATGTTTGGGCCAAGGCGATTTGGTCTGCATTTGCATGAATACATATTTTGGCCAAGGAGATTTGACCAGCATTTGCATGAATACATATTTTGGCCAAGGAGACTTGGCCAGCATTTGCATGAAAACATATTTGGGCCAAGGAGATTTGGCCAGCAATTTGTATAAAGCATATTTTTGCCAAGGGAATTTGGCCAGCACTTTGCATGAAATAAAATACATGTTTGGGCCAAGAAGATTTGGCCCGCATTTGGATGAAAACATATTTGGGCCAAGGAGATTTGGCCAACAATTGCATGAAAACATGTTTGGACCAAGGAGATTGGGTCAGCATTTGCATGAATACATACATATATTTGACCATGGAGATTTGGCCAGCAATTTGTGTGAAAATGTCTTTGAGCAAGATACTTAATCTGCATGTGCTTAGTACTGCTTCTACTGAGGAAGACTTCGAGCATGATTTTGTAAGAATTTGTTTCACAATCAATATAAAATAAATAAGTTTAAAGCAAAGGAGCTTTTTATTATTAACTGTTTAAAACAAGCAAACTAGACAGTCAATCAACTCACTAGCAATGCTTATTTTCAGACCACCCTCTAGTTGCTGTGGACGTGCCTGGTGAAAGGTCATCATCCAACTCCCAGCATGTTAGGCGGAGAACTGTCGGAATGATTGACATGGGGGGTGGATCTATGCAAATTGCCTACGAAATTACTTCTAATGTAAGTTTGTCCTTTATATATTTGGTATCCTGGTATATGCAGTGATTTTTTTTTTGAATGTGGTTTAACACCATTTTCAGCACATTTCAGGTCATATATGGCATATCCAGTTTTATTGGTTGAAGAATACCTAGGAATGTATATGAGTAGAACCATCGTCCTTCCGCAAATAACTGGCAAACTTTCTTAAATAAACTTTTTGGATCTAGCAGGACTCAAACTTCATGTAGTGATTTGTTTCAAAATTATTTTAATATAGCCTTATTTTGAAGTATAGTTTAATTGAATGAATACATTGCCCAATTGGTGCAAAAACGTACGAAGTGCCTTATTATTTTATTTGCACTTGGTACCTTATTGCACCAATGGATAAGTTATTTGATGCTAGAAATGACATGCACCTCTCCTTTTCCTGAAAGCAGTCATATATCTCCCTGTCAGAGCAACAACATGCCAATTGCTTTCATATTCATATACTCTTGCCACCTTTTTGCATTAATAGAAACAACTGTATAACCCTGCCTTCAGTTATATATGCCCTCTATAAATATTGGACTATCATTACATATTGTTGAAATACAACTGAATGTAATACACATAGCTAACGTTATTACCTTCAATTTGACATGATTAATATGGGTAGGAATTCATTTCTCAGTGACCTAGTTAGTTGGTCACATGGTCTCCCAGTGTAGTATATTATACTTCTTTCTTTGGCTTTCACAACAAAATAACATTGGCACTGTAAAGGCTCATTATCAGGATTTGTCAAAAAATTTAAATTGGCTAAAAATATTTATTTCCAATATAGCATCTCTATATATAATCACTGATCCCACATTGCCAAAATGATACCTATTTAAACATGCCTAAATATTATATTTAACCTTTTACTCCATAGATACCCGTTTTCCCTCACCAATCACAGAAGGCCTTTGAAAACAGTGCAGGAAGAGTTCAGATTGCTCATAACGAGCAATCTGAATACTTCTTGCACTGTTTTCCACTCTGTCAGTTAATATAAACGTAATTCACCCATCGCTGATACGTGGTGAACTAATGCTTGCAATATTAGAGGTGTCCAAAGGCGTCTATATGAAGTAAAGGGTTAAAAGGGATTTCCTAACAGATTCCTAATAGATTTCCTGCTTAAAATTGCAACATATTTTGTGACGTATTGAATGAGTGACACAATAACATTTTGATTTCAATATGATCTGTTTTACATGCTTACATTTAATACAATTCATTTCATCTTAGAAAATGTCCGAATGACGATATAAAGATAATTAATGCTGTCTATTTTTAGAATGGGGATTTGGTTTCAAGATTTGCACTCCATTTTAAATATTGATTTTGTTGTGTTTTGGTGAATTTGACATTCCAAACCATTTGGATTTTATTTTTTTTGCATAAAAAATATAATGAACAAAAAAAACAGCTTTGTGTGTACATTATACAACGTAGATCAGTGTGCTGGCAACACTAGAAGGAAATACTGTCTAAGAGATACCTTATGCTGTAAAGACCACCTGCCAAACTATGAATTTGCTAATCAAAATTTGTGGTTATTTTTCAGGTTGATCAAATTCCCAAACATTTAGTTGCGGAATTTAACCTTGGATGCCAAAACAATGATATTGATCACACCTACAGGGTGTATGTTACAACATTTCTAGGTTTGTATGCTTTCAGACATTTTAATTTTACAAACTCAGCTCTATTAAAGGAAGTTTAAATATATTTATATTTCACGTTGATTGTGAAACAAGTTCTTGATACTTAGACAAATCACTCTCAAAGACTTCCTTGGTAGAACCAGTACTAAGCATATGTGGAAAAATTGTCTTGCTAAAGGACCTCATACATAGCCATGGGAGAGGATCAAACCCACAACCCTCGGATCATGGGTTCAGTGCTCTATCTTTGGACCACGCACTCCACTATTTAAGGTACACATGGCAATGTTGAACTAGATTTTACTCATGTCCTCATACCAAATAAATTTGTACACATATGAACATATGTTATAGGTAACCAAAAACATGCAAAATAGAATGGTGCTGAGCAAAAGCGTTGTACCCTTTTTATTTTTGGGGAGAGAAGGGGGGGGTGGGGAGGGAATCACAAACATGATTGCTAAGTGCTAGACCCTGATTGGATTTTAAATTCAGCTCTGCTTATATAAATTTACATGAGTTTTGTTCTATTTGTAACATAAAATTATGTTTCAACATCTGTCAATAACTGGAACAAACATTATTTAATTATTTTTGATTTTTACACAATGTTTTTATTGTATTTATGCTATTGTGAGAACTTCTTGTGAAAAGTAAGTTTTAGATTGATTTGCACATTATTTGGTTCAATGTTGAGGTCACTGATTCTATAAAAAGAAACTTTATAAAGGTAAGTGGTTTCTGTTGGATAAAGTACTGATTAGTCTTTATGTTAATTATTAAAGGGTTTGGAGCCAATGAAGCGAGGTCCAGATATGAGGACCAATTGCTGTCTAAAATACCAAAGAATCTTGCCAGGGCTAAACGGGCTGTACTGAATACCAATGTTAAAAATATACCTGTTGATAAAGATATACAGTATTTAAAAAAGTAAGTTTTTATGTTGTTTAAATTTATCTTTAAGTGAGTTAGTCACATGCTTTTTTATTGATATAAACTTTTAGTTTGGTTCATACTCATTTATTTTTGCGCAGTTACGAATAAAGCTTAGATCTTATATGAACCATTCTTGAGTCTTCATTCTAAGTAGAACTGGTACTGAGTGTTGTTGTTTTTGAGAGGCATCGGGTTGAGCCAAGGATCGTACCCATAACTTCTGGCATGAGCAGCCAACATCTATCCACTACACATTCGTACTGCTTATAAACTTTTAAATGCAACATTTTATTGATAATTCCGTTGGTGTTTTTTTTATATGCTTGTTTTTGTATTATGAATGACATTGTCCATCTGTCGGTTCTTTTGTAAAATATTTGCTTCAATACCTTGGCTATGTCTAAAAATAGTATTTGGAACCATGACACTTTGTACATATACTTCCTATAATTATAAGAAAGATCTCTGTTGTGTTTATTTTCATGATTAAAACAGCACTGTGCCCAAATTACGCGAAAATAGAAAATTTTAATTTTTTTTTTCATGAGCAGTACATGTATAAAATAGGTGAAGGTTCAGTGCTAAGACATTCCATTATGTACTTTGAGTTATTAATATATTGTTTTAAATACATGTGATGGGGGCTTAGATTTTCATATATTCGAAACAATTTGTTACTAATTTTTATTCACGAACTACTGTAAGTGTAAAACATAATACCTTCAATCTCTAAATGTCATTATGTATCACAAATACTTTCTATCATATTAGAAAATAACCCTGATTGTTTTCAGGTAACCAAGATCAAAGTTCAAGGTCATATTGATCCAATTATGGTAATATATAGACCATAATCTACAGCTTCCTTATTTTTGGTTGTTTATATATAGGACATACTAACTGAGTAGTCTTATTGATTATAATATTTGTAATCCAGTTGTGCAAAATTAGAGAACTGGGGTTGCATTTCACTAAAAAAACTTACGATACAAATCATTCGTAAACGTAAAGTAACAAATATGCAGATAGTCATTCACTAGAATTTAGGATTGTATTTTTAGAAAATTTACCATCTTCTGAATTTTTCAATCAAGTTTGGTTTCATTTGGATAAATATATAAAACATTATGAACAAACTTACTTTACGTTTACAACCTATTTTTATCGTCAGTTTTTTTTTGTGAAATGGCTCCCTGGCATTTGTTTTTAATTTTTCTTATTCTCTTGTACTAGTTTATAAACACCAGCTTACTAGTTTATAAACACCAGCCTACTGGTTTATAAACACCAGCCTACTAGTTTATAAACACCAGCCTTCTAGTTTATAAACACCAGCCTACTAGTTTATAAACACAAGCCTACTAGTTTATAAACACCAGCCTACTGGTTTATAAACACCAGCCTACTAGTTTATAAACACAAGCCTACTAGTTTATAAACACAAGCCTACTAGTTTATAAACACCTGCCTACTGGTTTATAAACACCAGCCTACTAGTTTATAAACACAAGCCTACTAGTTTATAAACACCTGCCTACTGGTTTATAAACACCAGCCTACTAGTTTATAAACATCAGCCTACTAGTTTATAAACACCAGCCTACTGGTTTATAAACACCAGCCTACTAGTTTATAAACACAAGCCTACTAGTTTATAAACACAAGCCTACTAGTTTATAAACACCTGCCTACTGGTTTATAAACACCAGCCTACTAGTTTATAAACATCAGCCTACTAGTTTATAAACACCAGCCTACTGAACCTGCTTTATCTGGCTTTTCACTAAACTATTATGCTGTGCATAATGCCACCATTGTTATGTTTATTAATCATACTACCTTGTCTTCTTTTGTAAACAGTATTTCTGTTTTCAGAATGTTAAACATGTCTAGTCATTTTAAAAAACGGTCTGATGAAGAAGAAGCTGTACTGCCAATTCCCATGTCACTTTCTCAACCAAAGCTAGATCCTTACAAAGACATTCCAGACCCCTGTCTGCAGCAGGGTTTGACATTGCCAGCACGTGAGGAAGAATATGCTAAAAAAGTGACATTTAAAGGAACAGGGGACTACCTGAAGTGCCGAGAGGCACTGGTTCCCCTGTTGAACCTAACAGTACCATGCGATGAACCACCCTGCTGGATGAACGGTGTGCACCAGCCAACCATTACATTCCACAACAGTGAGTTTTATGGGTTCTCCGAGTTCTGGTACACAATGGAAGATGTGTTCAGGATTGGTGGCCTGTATGAGCCAGATGTATTCCAAGCCCATGCAATTGTAAGCACTTTTGTATTAAAAATATGATCTGATGTTCATAACTTAACAAACTACATAAAAACATTCCAATTTTCGTAACACATGTGGTTTTGATAGGAATATTTGCACTGTTCATCTCTTTAGAAGAGCAAGAACCTTCCAAACAAATTTAGTTTGATTTATTTATTTTAAACTTATTTACTTTATTTTGATTGTAAAACAAGTTATTACAACTGTAAGGATTAAGGGTGCAGAATTAGTGATGGTAAGAATTTGACAAATGCAGCTCATGCATGTTGTAAGATAACAACTTGAATATAAGATAGACTTTGCTTCAACACATTTCAGAGTTGAGTTCATTTATCCATTTGTTGATGTGTTATTTATAATTGGTTGTTATTTTGCTTTTGTACATGGACAGTGAGCCTGGAATCAGCCTTTTTTATCTTATAACCATTATATGATGGTGCAGTAAAACCTGTGTTTGCGGCCACCTCTAATAAGCAACAAGTTGTCTTAAACAGTTGATTTTTCTATTTACAATTTTTATAGTTAAAGTATTGATCAACCTGAGGGACTGCTTTAGAAAGGTTTGTCGAAAAGTCGAATTTGAATAGCTTTCCTCTACATAATACAGGTATATACTTTGAAACTATTGATATTAAATGTTATGTCCTGTATCCAAATGTATTTATGTTCTCATTGTTCTATATGCTAGGACTTCTGTGAGAAGAAGTGGTCCATGCTGATGGAGAGGTACAACAAAGGACTCTACAAAAAGGCAGACACAGAGAGGTTCAGGTATAGAAAAGTTTTAAGTTTCATATTATTATATTAAAGTCAAATTAATAAAAAAGTTCAGTGTCTGCACTGTAAAATTAGACATGAGATACTTACATCACTTCTTTACAAGTCCATTTCCAGCTCATCCTGTCCCACAGTTGCCCAGAAACTGCCCCAGTAATTTATTTTAAATAGCTGTTGATAAAAGCATTATACAGTCAGGGAGATTCAGAAGAGGGCTTTAAACGAATTTCAAGTTTGTTCAAGTTGTATGTATTCAAATAATATTTGTGGTGTAGCTCTAAAATTATAAAATAGAGTGCAAGTTCGAGATTTGTTTATGTCGGTTTAATTTTACAGACTATGATTACTGGTAATACATATTTCTCTTACTATTTAACTATTTATTCAAAAATACTTAACTATTCTAAATATTTAATTAAATAATTGCAATTGTCAATGTTAATACCAGTTAAATATTATAAACGAAGTACACAAATTGCCATTAATATTAGAATTTTCAACATAAGCAGGAGAAGAACATCATAGGCATTATGCTTCTGTTCTAATCCGTTTTCTATTAATGTATACACTTGTATTACCGTATAAAATGTACTTATATTGAGAAATAAAATATTTTAAACTTATTTTACAGAAATTATGGCGGCTTTTCGACTTAATTTTTAATAAATTTTACTAACATATAGCAGTAGCATCTGTGTCCTCATGGATTCATTTCTAGTTTAATCAGATAGTTTTTATGCGTTTCTTATGAATGAAACAGTAATAACTGGCATTTTTAAAATTACAGAAATTCTTAAAAAAATAATTCCAGTTTTGTAAATGGAATGTCTTTTTATCTTATTATCTGCATCATAACCTTTCTTAGTTTCACAATAAATGGAATTCTTATCAAAACCCCAGGTGGAACCTTTTTTCTTGTATAGTATATGTAATGTTTCAAGTCTGCATCTATGAATAGAAACAACAACCTTGACATTTATTCGATATTGCAGGATGCATTGTTTTAAGTCTGCAGTTATGTATAGAAACAGTGACTTTGACATTTATTCTCTATTGCAGGATGCAGTGTTTTAAGTCTGCAGTTATGTATAGAAACAGTGACTTTGACATTTATTCTCTATTGCAGGATGCAGTGTTTTAAGTCTGAATCTATGTATAAAAACAGTGGCCTTGACATTTATTAAATACTGCAGGGTGCAGTGTTTTAAGTCTGCATCTATGTATAGAAACATTGACCTTGACATTTATTCCCTATTGCAGGATGCAGTGTTTTTAAGTCTTAATCTATGTATAGAAACAGTGACCTTGACATTTATTCCCTATTGCAGGGTGCAGTGTTTTAAGTCTACATATATGTATAGAAATAGTGACCTTGACATTTATTCCCTATTGCAGGTTGCAGTGTTTTAAGTCTGCACCTATGTATAGAAATAGTGACCTTGACATTTATTCCCTATTGCAGGATGCAGTGTTTGTGTTAAGTCTTAATCTATGTATAGAAACAGTCACCTTGACATGATTTATTCACTATTGCAGGATGCAGTGTTTGTGTTAAGTCTTAATCTATGTATAGAAACAGTCACCTTGACATGATTTATTCACTATTGCAGGATGCAGTGTTTGTGTTAAGTCTTAATCTATGTATAGAAACAGTCACCTTGACATGATTTATTCACTATTGCAGGATGCAGTGTTTGTGTTAAGTCTTAATCTATGTATAGAAACAGTCACCTTGACATGATTTATTCCCTATTGCAGGATGCAGTGTTTCAAGTCTGCATGGTTGACTACGGTACTTCATAAAGGCATTAAGTTTCCAGAGTCTTACAAGAATCTTAACTCTGTACAGTTTATAAACAAGAAAGATGTACAATGGACACTTGGAGCACTCATACACAGAACCAGATATTTACCTCTCAGGTAATTAACTAAATGATACCGGTACTACATGTACATTAAACACAGTTCTTTATGTAATGAAATCTTAAGTAATTCTTTATATATATAGTATATACTAAAATAGTTACAGCATATGACAAATACTGGTTCTTACCAGGAAGAGTTAGAGCATATGTCATATACTAAAATAGTTACAGCATATGTCAAGTACTGGTACTATACCCAGGAAGAGTCAGAGCATGTGTCAAGTATTGGTTCTACCCAGGAAGAGTTACAGCATGATTCAAATATTGGTTCTACCTATGAAGAGTTAAGACTATGTGTCAAGTATTGGTTATATATAAGCATTATTTGTACAAATTTAATAATCAATGTAAAATATGATGCTAATAAGTTGATGATTTGATTAAATTGGGAAGACAGCATTTTCATATTTATCTGTTTTATATCAGGGATATGGAGAAGACAAAGATGTCGCATTTCAAGCCCTCCTGGATTGTTACATCACATTTCCTGTACAATGAGTATCTTATTGTTGTCTGCTTTATCATTGTTGTCATGGCAATCTTGCTCTACATCAAGAGACTTCGGCTTTGTTCACAAAAACTTCCACGGACAGACTTGAGTCGTGTGCCTTCGATGTCATATTTCATGACGGATATGGACCAAGAAGAACAGGGTATAAGATATTCAAAAAACTTCACATACCCATGATGGGCGGACATGTCAAAAATGGAGAAAAAATTAAAAACGTTATCTGTGATAGTTGGACAAAATGGAAGCCAGAATTGCTTATTTTTTAAAGAAATAAAATTAAAACTGTTGATAACAGCATTAAATAGAAAGCTTTATCTTTGAGTTTCAGGGACGCTACACTCAGTCTTGTTGTAGTTGTGTTGTTATTGAATATATTTTGAAATTTTTAAATGAGATAAGTTTGTTCATGTATTAGTTTCTTCCGTGTGGATATTCTCCCTTCAATTCTTTGGTTTGTTACCATTTGTTTAAAAAACGCCTCATCTATATCATCGATATTTTTCCAATTTTAGCAGTAAAAACCACACATTTATATCAAATATCTGTACAATGACTTATATCGTATTTTGTATCTGCAGTGTAAAATTCTTTAATTTTGTTAACCAAATACTAAATTGTGGCCCATGATAACGTTACTCAATGGCCAGTATTGGGTTATGCTAAAATTTAATGAATAAAACAGACAATGCTGACGTGTATTAACAAATTTCTCATAAATAAGATGTGCTACAACGGACGGAATCAACCATTATCTTCGAATGGGACCTTCCTCTTTGTGATTCAATAAATTTTCCATCATTACTGAACAGAAAATTATGGGTGATGCATCTTTAAAGGGACATGCAGCTATGATGACATTGCTTTTACTTGCATTCACTCCTCAAAAATTACTTCCGGAAACTTCATAAATTATTTAACTACATGTATTATCTTAAATGTTTTTTAACAACATTTTCAACATATTTCGGGTTAAATATGGCATATCCATTTTTACTGGTGGAGGAAGACCTTGGTATAAATTTGAATAGAACCATTGTCCTTTAACAAGTAACTGACAAACTTTCTCACTTAGTTTTTGGAGCAAGCAGGACTCGAACCTACAACTGTAGCAGTGAGAGGTAAGTGATCTTGAGACGTTGCCTCTTTTGACCCTTTTCATGTTTAAGAAATAATTAACTATTTTCATTTAACTATTGGTGTCATATGAATAAAACATCTTTACAAATTTATGTTTCTTAGATTGTTTTAAAAACAAATGCATTTAAATGATATGTTACTCATTTTGTCATGGATGGCAACTAATGTGCGAAATATGATGCTTTTCATTCATTTATCAATATTTTTGTCTTGCCTGTAAAAACTGATTGAAATGAATTTTACGTTTTTTGTCAGGACAACAAATATGTGACTATTTTCAAGAGTTATGCCTCTTTCTAAATTAAAAACAAAATTTAAATATTAAAAATTTAAAATATTTTCATTTTGCATCATGATCTGGCAAACTGTCAGCTCTGGACAATGTCTGAAAGTCGTCATATTTCACATATTTATGGTTCTGACAAAAACTGTAAAAAATATTTAATATAGATCAGTTGATCAGCTTTCTATGTATCTATTCATACTTCTACACAACCTGGCAGTTGTCTGTGTATCTATTCATACTTCTACACAACCTGACAGTTATCTATGATCTATTCATACCTCTACACAACTTGACAGTTAACTATGATCTATTCATACCTCTACACAACCTGACAGTTATCTATGATCTATTCATACTTCTACATAACCTGACAGTTATCTATGATCTATTCATACTTCTACACAACCTGTCAGTTATCTATGATCTATTCATACTTCTACACAACCTGACATTTATCTATGATCTATTCATACTTCTACACAACCTGGCAGTTATCACGATCAGATTCGTTGCCAAGGATTGAGAGTATGAGTCTTGTGTCATCCATTTGTTAACATAAAAGTTCGGTGAGATTTTAACCTACAGATATTGTTGCTCCTTGTGAACAATGGAAAGATGATTTTAGTTTCACAATAATCGTATATATTGTTAATAAATGCATTGCTCACTTCTGATGATTGTTTGATTGATTGATTGGGAAACTTTAAGTAGGTATAAATGTATCATGAATAATAAACTAAACTGAGAACATTACTTATAATTGTATGCCAGCAAGGAATAAGATATATCTAATTTTGTGATGCGGGTGAATGCTTGACTTTTTGTTTTGTGTATTTCTTCAAATAACATGTTGTTGATATGGGATTTTATATGAATAATGTTAAATAGAAACAGCTGTTTTTATGAAATAATTAATGTGTTTGTTTTTCTTTTTAAAATACATATTCAAGCTAAACAATTATATCATGCCAAATTAGCTGGTAAGTTTAATTCTACAACCTTTTCACCCAGTGACTGATGGAAAGCATTTACGTCATTCATCTCTTCAAATAAAAAGCCAAACAATCTACCACTGAATGACTGCAAGGACTTTGTAGACACGTCAGTCCTTGATGACTGGTATTATCATTTCTGATTCGGATTTAAAAGTAACTAACATAACAATTTTGATCAATCTCAAACAATTTTAAATGACCACAACTTTGAATCACCTATTTTAAAACCTGGACATAACATTCCAAGTTTACCAGACTTTTCATGTTTGTGGTATGCTCAAATTGCTGCCAGCTGGTGACGCCCTGGGTCCTGGTTTTATTGATAATTAGGTACTCCATGAACTATCTAACAAATTATATGAAGTAATAGTTATAATGCAAATTATTTTGGCAATTCAGAGACTTTAATAACGTTATGAACATTGTTCACATATCTGAATTCAGTTTGAACGGATCAGTTATCCACTTCCATCTTCTCTGTGAAAAGTTTCACCACCTTTGTTATCGTGAGTGTTTCTGCGTCATCATCTATGTTTAAATCCTGGAATATCTCGTCTAACTCTTCGTATGTTAGTCTATCCTCTCCCTCTGCCTGAACAAGAGAACAACATTTCCAAAATTATTAACAACAATCTCTCTCTCTCTCTCTCTCTCTCTCTCTCTCTCTCTCTCTCTCTCTCTTAATTATAAATCCCTGTGTGGTTCCAGGGACCCATGAGTGAACGCAAGAATAGGATCACTGTGGCTTATGCATGTCGTAAGAAGCGACAAATTGAGTAATACGATAGAATTTGCTGAAACTTTGCAGTTCTGCAGGTATCAAGGTTCTAGGTTCATTCTGCATATTCATTTGTTGATGTATTTTTTTTAATCTGTATGTTAATTTGTTGTTTTTGTACATGTAGAGTGAACCTGGAATCTTCCTTCCTGTTGGCGTCCAATAACCTATAATGTGTTGGTACGCCGTAAAACCCTATTCATTCATTCTCTCTCTCTCTCTCATAATTTTCACCATTTTCACTTAAATTACTTCTACATATAAAAGCAAGTATATTACACAACACATAAAAGTGGTGTAAATATAACAACCATCTTTATTATACATGTATTACGTACTTGCATAATCTCCTCAAATTGCTCTTTGGTTATCCTATCCGTTTCTTCTAGCCCCATCGCCTCCATTTTCACTTTAAATGAGTGGTGCAGTTCCGCTTGTATGTCCTGTGATATAAAATTTCTTAAGATTAAAAAAGCAACACATCTGTCGTATGTCCCATACGCGGCAATACTGAAATCGACCTTACTCGTGTTCACCCTTTAACGTGGGTGATCCGTGGCTGAGTGGTTTAAGGCGCTGTGTTACTCCTCTCCGTCCGCCTGAGGTCAAATTGGTTTACAAACAATATCTTGTGAAAATGTCTTTATAGATCTATTTAATTAATACATTGTTTTTGGTCAGTTACTTGCGGAAGGTCAGTGGTTCTACTCGGATTCAATCTGAGGTCTTCCTCCAACAGTAAAACTGGATATGCCGTATGTATAACCTGAAATGTGTTGGAAATAGCGTTTAACCCCGTTTACCCTTCAAATCAATCTTTACAGATGATGAAATTGTACTCATGTTGAAATATTGAAAGCTAAGATTTCTTTATATTTGAAACTTTATGAAAGAAGTGTAAAAAAAATATTTATATAAAACAAATGGAGTCACTCAAGTTTAGGAAATATGGCGATGGTCTAGGATTACAAAACGCTGACCAAAACCGAGTTGGACAGGAAAACGCTGACCAAATTAATGAAATACTTTTGCAAATATGTTTTATTTGAAAGTTATATTTTTATGTAAAAATAAGATTGTTTAACAACATACATGATAGGTCCCAAAAACACAAAAGTTTCCACATGGCATATACTTTGTTACCGAGGATTCACTGGTTACAGGATTTTCACATGCTTCATGGTTACATTAGTTAAACACCTAGCTGTTTATTGGTTTAATTATCTACTTGACCCGGGTGTGTGTGTGTGGGGGGGGGGGGGGGGGGGGTATGTTTATTGCTCTCAAAGGCCCTTACTTATAGGAGGACGCATCTTTTTTCATCACAAATGATCACACACCTGCGAAAAGGGGACGCATTTCAAGCATTTACTAGAGTTATGCCCCTTAAATATGTATAATAACGAAGAAAATTGTCTGCATAGATAGTATTTTAATTTCATATTTGTAGCACGTACATACATTTTTTTTAGAAAATAGTGTTAAATAAAAAATAATGATAAGTTGCCCCTTGTCTCCAGGTATATTGTGGGCCCAATCACCGGCGAGGGTGTGTGCGGTAGGGGTGGGGCGGGGGTGCGGGGTCATACTAAAAGCTTTTACATGTTACCTGTAGCAAAGCATTGGACGGACAACTCTAGGGCTACCAGCATAATTACTAGATATTTCGTAATGTCGAAATGATATTTCAGTTTTATTGAAAATATTAGCATGAATCCTGCTGACATACGACTAGATCAAATACATTTATTTTATTCGAATATACACACATATAAACCGAATACCTATTGTGAAACTACGTCATTCTATTTATAATTAATTCCTATTAATATTGAATCTATTGTATTGTATAATGTATATAACAGATGAATGTGCTGTCATCCCTAATACGGTAGGTTCCATTTAAAAACAGAATGACGTAGTTTCAAAATAGCGTATTGGGTTTATACGCGAGGTAGTACATTTACAGGCTGTCGATCGCGATACGCAGATACGCACGTGCGTATCATTTTAAATCTGTACAGCGATTTTTAAAAAAAAGATAAAGCACTTGAAATATGCAATAAAAGTTTTGCGACCAGTGGTAATCATATTGCGACATTAAGCGTTAAAGGTACGACATATTACGGCAGATGGTTTTGCGACATTAAGCGTTAAAGGTACGACATATTAAGGCAGATGATTTTGCGACATTAAGCGTTAAAGGTACGACATATTACGGCAGATGGTTTTGCGACATTAAGCGTTGGTGCGACATTTTACGTTGTTGCACTGACGCTTATTGTCTCAAGTAGACACCGTCGCGACATAACCAGAATAATTATCAAAAGCGAGCTAAACTCCATACAAACAAACACATAACATATATCATATGTTTAGTACATTATAACCTGAAAACCAGCCAACCGAAGTAATCTACCAATATTGCCCCCACATTACCATCCGTATGCACTGTTAAAGATGGTCGATATGATTAATAAGGAGCCTTTTAAAGAATTTGTATTTGCATCTCCCGAGACACTTATGGAAAGCTGACACGACATCCAAATAATAAAACAACTGTCCATCCTCGCCTTATTTAACCAGGCCAATATAAATACATGTACTTTATTATTAGTATATATGTATTGAGTTTTATGTCCCCACCCCACCACACCCACTTCTTATTAAGTGTTACCCCTCTCCGTCCGCCTGAGCTCAATTTGGGTTTCCGGTCACTATCTTGTGAAAATGTCGATATATATCTGTTTAATTAATACATTGTATTTGATGTGTAAATGTATAATTATAAAGTACAGGTCAAGTTCGATACTTGGCAAGGTCTGTCAAATTTAACAGGCGTTAAGGTTCCTTTTCGATTTAATTTTCAGTAAAATAATGGTTTCCGATCAATATCTTTCGAAATGATAGATATGTATTTCGTCAATGTATGATGCTTAGCTGAATAGCTATAAAATACAGGTCAAGTTCGATCTATGCCAACATCGGTCGAATCTTGCTGGAGTTATGACCCCTTTTTGTATTAATAATTAGTAAAACAAATATAGTTTCCACAAAATAACTTCTGAAACGTTAACAGGTCAAGTTGCATATTTCCCAATGTCGGTCAGATTTACTGGAGTTAGCGTCTATTTTTCAATTCGTTTTTGGTAATTTTTACTTACATACAAGGGGACCGTCTGTGTCCTATGCAGTCATTTCTAAAGTCGGGCCCAATTAGTTCAGTCGTTAGTGCGTCTGACTACCAATACAGGGGTCGTTAGTTCGAAGCACCGCCCGACCACAATCTCCGTGATGATTGATATACGACATTGTGTCTCATTACTAGTCGTCTCTCACCGCTGATTCAGGTGGGAATGTTATCAGTTACTTGCGGAGATGGAGTGTGCTCGAGTACAGGTTAACCTTCAAGGATCCCAGGAAGCAGTAGTTATGTTAACTGTTCGTTTGTTAGCCCCCTATGGCATAAAAATGACGCTAAATATTCAATCAATCTAATTTTAAATTCAATGTAGTCTACTCCATTTCGAGACCACTTATGATTTGTCCTAAACGGAATCCTATCATCTGTATATAATGTCCACATCGTGACCAAAACCCTCAAAATATTTTATGTACGTTAAGGTTATAACGAAATTATGTCCAACATATAATAACAGACAACCTATATATACAATCGAATATATATATTGAATGGTTATTATCGCCATTTTCAAAAAAAAATCAGGTTAGATATGCCATATCTAGTTTTATTGGTGTAAGAAGACCTCAGAATGAATCTGAGTAGAACAAACGTCCGCAAGTAACTGACAAACTTTTTCACAAGAGCAAGACTCAAACCTACAACCTTATTAGAGGTTACAGATAAAGGATCTTGCTGACTGGTGCCTTAGATCAGTCACCCACACAGGGCCCTACAATCGAATACACGAATGTTGAATAGCATGTTCAAATTTCAAATCTTGCATATACTTACATCGATTGATTTATTCACATTTGAAGCTGTAATTAGCACCTTAAATTGTTCGAAGTTGAGTTTTGAATCTCCGTCTAAATTTGATTCTTTCAAAGCGTTTTCTATATCCGCCATAGTGGGATTAAGGTTCGACAGCTGTGCGCCGCGTCTTAGTTCGTATTTATCTATAGTATCGTCCTCGTTCTCCAACTCGGCGAAGATTATCTTCAATTTACGTTCCTGTTCTTCAGTCAGTTCCGTCATCTGGCTCATCTCCATAACTACTAATTGTTATTTCACAAATGAAAAAAAAAATACGAGTTGGTTATCTACTTTGTAATCCGTCTTTTAATTGTATTTTAATAGCTTTTTTAATATTTGTCTGTTTACCTTTTATTTAGTCTTTCGTTCCATCTTCGTTATAGTCTTCACATTCCTTTTTTATATTTTTTAACTTCTGTTTACTCTTATACAGTGTACAATATTTGAACACCAAAATATATTTTAATGAATATTGAAAACAATTTAAAAAACACACACAATAGTAATTATGTTCAGATATACGATATTTCATAAGATATCTTTAAATATTTAAACATATATAGTAATTAGTCATTCAAGCAATGCCGCCATTGTTTCTAATTGGTATTAATTTTAAAGGAGAAAATAATGCCGTTACAGTACAATGGGACCTACAACAGCCGAACAAATAACATAATAAATGTCTTGTGTAAATGTAACCTTGTATGACCGTCACAGGTTAAGGGTTACACAATAGAAGAAAAGGCAAACTATGACAAGACACTTGTTTAATTGAAAAATTATATTTAGCTGTAAAACATCACATTTTGTGAACGCGTCATGCAGCTACTATACTGCCTATAAAAGTAAAGTAAAGTGTTTGTTTATTATAGTGTCACCCCTACTGAAAGGGCCAGCCACAGCGGGCTTATGAGACACCTTTATACTGTACACAGTTACTTCCCGAAAGCTATCTTGCCAAGCGCCGGGCTGTTTAGTACGGTGTTCCTTTAGGGCCATCGTTCTATCACTTTGTCAACAAGCATACGCGATGCCACGATAGCAAAATGACACGGTGGTGATGGCACGATAGTACGATAGCACGATGGTGATGGTACGATTGCACGATGGTGATGACACGATGACGATGACGCGATGGTGATGGAGCGATGCCACGACAGCACGATGACGAGATATTACATACGTCATCGTGCTATCACCATCGTGTCATCTTACTATCACCATCGTGCTATCGTACTATCTTGCCATCACCATCATACCATCGTAGCATCGCCTTCCTGTATTTAAGTGGGATTCGTATAATAGTATCGGAAGGTATAGTTATGTCTTTATATTAAAGTTTGTACATGTTAGTCATTCAACTCGTTTTGTGTTTATATGTTTAAATATGCATATTACTGCAACATTGTACTTTGATAGGAAACTGTGTATAGTCTTCTTCTCCTCCTCCTTTTTCTTCTTATTCTACTTCTTCTTTTTCTATAACTAGAAATGGAAAATCAAGAGGAACGCTTACTCGTGTACTTTATTTTAACACGACAATGAATATATAATTAAATAATTGATATATTTTAATGGATTCCAAAGTTTTCGCAGTGAATTACTAGTCTAGTTGTTTAGAAGGTATTGGGTTCGGCATGATACTCATGTGTGCCAGCACTGAGCAGTTGTTGAAAACGACAATCACCCAACAATACAATACAATGTACATTCAGTCATATGTCACTTGAACAATGAACTTGTTCACTCTTCTCTTACCATTTGATTGTTGAGGTGAGTGTTTAGCGTAATTGTTATGCCATTGAGAGCTAACAGACGATCGGAGGGTAATGGGTTTGATCCTCCGCCACGGTTATGTGTGAGACGGACACTATATTCGTATATGCTTAGTACTGTTTCTACCCAGGAATACACCGAGCGTGATTTATAATAATAACTTGTGTCACAGTTAAAGTGAAATAAATACATTTTAAGTAAGTGTTAACAGACGATTAGTTAAACTCATTTGCGCAACTAACTGATATCTTTCACGTTTGAAATGGTACAGGAAATAATTAATTGGGACGACTTGTCTTTTGATGGGACGAGTTGTCTTTGAATAGGGAACAAGTTGTCTCGAAACTTGAGACGAGTTGTCTCAAAATATGGGACGAGTTGTCTTTGGGACGACTTGTCCATTACTCTTTTGAAACAGTGGTTAGAGACGAATGACAATGAGACTGATAGTCGTTTATCAGTCATCACGGAGAATGTGTTGTAGATTAC
Source organism: Panopea generosa (assembly GCA_029582155.1). Lineage (NCBI taxonomy): Eukaryota > Metazoa > Mollusca > Bivalvia > Adapedonta > Hiatellidae > Panopea > Panopea generosa. The sequence goes on along the minus strand of CM055908.1, from coordinate 17,384,970 downwards.
TGGCGGGTATTCTAACTCATGACCCCTGGATTGACAGTCAGACACGCTACTAACTGATCAAACAGGGCCCGTATTTACCATGTATGACCAATCCACTTTGAACAGTGCTCACTAATATAGCAAACAGTTTAGATCTGGGAGTCAGACAGTTAGTTCTAGGATTTAGTGAGGTTGAGAGTTGGATTTGAGAGGCTGGGGGATGTGTGGGTTAAGAGAAAAGATGGAACAATGTTTACAAGGGTATATCGTGTTTAAGTAGTGACCATTACAGTTTAAATGAAAGATGTAATAATGTAAAATAAATATATATATATATATATATATATATATATAAGGGAACTGCACTTTTTATTAGTTTGTGTATGATGTTAGAACAATATGCTTTAAAAAAATCACGTCTGCGAGGAGTTCGTTTCATACGTGGCCCTGTTCAAAAGCCGGTTTTCAACCACCGGTGTATATAACCGGGTTATTTACCGTTACCATCCGACCAGACCTTTGGATGCAGACATGCTAACAGTAGAGAGTGCGTATCAGCTAGGGTTAGTTAGTAAGTGCTTAATAATTAATTCAGCATTCACGGACGAAGTTCATTTAGAACTTCAGACAGTTTGGCATATTTTATTGTCGGGTATTATTTTCTTTGGTGCGATCCGAAGTACTTCATGGGATGGAAAGTAAAACAACATGTTAGATAATAATAAAAGTGAGACAGGTGGGGGTGCAACGTTTAAATGAGGCAGATTATTTCAATACAATACAAAATTAATAAAAAAAATAAATAAGCGGGGTGTGGGGGTGGGGGAGACGATGCTCGTGATGCCTAAGTAAGTATGGAACAATGGAGCTAAGAATGTTCATGCAATAATACAAGGTATTTTCCATAACCGAATGTGTTCTATGCCAATATGTATCAATCAGGATACATTGGACAATAGTTTATATAAATACCCAATAACAGTTCGGGCTCCTGACAGTGACTCAGATACTGAACCCAAAAGTTGTTATATTCTATACGATAAACATTAACCAAAAAATAGAGTCAACATTATGTTGAAAATGAATATAAGACATGAGAAAATAATAATGATATTACAAAACTAAAAGAAATGTTTATATCTACAACATGCACCTTAACTTTAACGCAGAGTTTAAAGATATATTATGACCTTTTCACCCTGCAATATGACCTTGATTTCAAGTTAGGAGCCCAATATGTTGCAGACTGTCTCAGAGTATAAGCACGCATAACTGTACCAAGTTCGAGCCGTATAATTGTAAGCAATGTACACTTATGAACTACTTGCACCAAAACATTAATGCAAAGTTTAAGACAATTACCTTATCACCCTGCGCTATGACACTGACTTTAAATATAGGAGTCAAATATGTTACATACTGACTCGGAGTAAAGTATGCACACTTTTGAACAACTTGAACCTAAACTTTAACGCAGGTGGGACGCCGACGCTGATGCCAGAGCGAGTACGAAAACTGCCATATTTGTAGAACAGTCAAGTTAAAAATGATGGAGTAATATGGCGTCTACACGAGAAAGTTAACATTTTCCCCATATTACCCTATGTAAAAAGTGACCCCAGGTGGAAGCCGAACAATTTACCATGAAACAATGCCTAAACTGGCAATGTTGCCTATGTCAAAAAGTATCATCTGATAAAATTGTCGACAGTATAATATAGCATTTATATTTACTAAGTTAAAATACGAATTGAAAACGAAAACAGTCGGAATGTAAAAGAAATAACAAAAAGATAAAAAAAGATGAAAGTATATTGGTTTTGACAAACTCTTTTCAACTACATATCATAGAAATAAACTATTTATATCGAAAAATGAAGAAATAAATTATACAAGAGTGTCGAGAAATTATTTCAAAGTTTTTTAAATCATACTCTTTAAGCGGAGAACATTACGAAAAGTATTCAAGTCGTGGGAATGTGGAATATATAAAATATGAGACCAATAAAGAATAACTACACCATCAACGACTATATCTTTATTAAATAAACAGCAACTCGTGTGATAACTTAAGGGTAACAAAACAACTGGCGCCTTGGATAAAGAACAGTACCGCATACCAACCACCCTCCTCCTTTTGTCTCTAACGTTTACCGCTATTGTTATAATATTATTCACACATATAGCATAGTTCGTGACGTAGGCAGAGAGTAGTTGGTGCTAAATTTGTTAACTTAACATTTTGTTGTCATTAATTAAGACCATTATGAATTAGTTGCTAGATTATCATCCAATTTTTTTCTTAAAAAGGGGAGGAGGATTTTTTTTCGTTTAAAAAATAGCAGGGTTGGCATGAAAATTAAGGGGCGTGCGGGGATGATAATTTAGCAATTAATTCATTATGGCCCAATCTATAACAATGAACGCAAATATTGAAGACACAAATATAGCATATCAAATACTGAAGGCACCAATACATCATATCAAATATTGGAGACACAAATATATCATATCAAATATTGGAGGCACCAATATATTATATCAAATATTGGAGGCACAAATACATCATATCAAATATTGGCGGCACCAATACATAATATCAAATATTGGAGACACAAATATATATCAGATATTGGAGGCACCAATACATCATATCAAATATTGGAGACACAAATACAAATAAAATATATTTAATATTATAGACACAAATACATCATATGAAATATTAGAGGCACAAATACAAATATATCACATCAAATATTGGAGACACAAATACAAATAAAATATATTTAATATTATAGACACAAATACATCATATGAAATATTAGAGGCACAAATACAAATATATCATATCAAATATTGGAGACAAATATATATCATATCAAATATTGGAGGCACAAATATATCATATCAAATATTGGAGACACAAATAAAATATGTTTAATATATATATAAAGATTATTCACTCAATAATTCAAAAGCTTTCTATATTAGAGGTGTCCAAAAGCGTCTATATGAAGTAAAGGGTTAAAGTGGTGAATGATATTATCAAATTTAATTTCCTGTGGTCGGTTTCTCCAAACATCTCAATATGAGATTTTTCTCAACTAAAAAATCTCAATTTCTCTAACTGATTACTTGATCCATTACGCGTTAAATTACAACATACAACCGAAAGCATAACAAATATTAATACAAAGGATAACGTGCATAAAGGTCAATGTATTAAAGTTTCAAAAATCAGAGTTGAGAAAAATTTTAAGTGGAGATGTTAAATGAAACTGAGGACTGGATATTAGCTCAATTTTAAATAAGCAAACATTACACGATTTCAATATACCAGACAGTGATTTTATTTGCCGCCCACTGGTTCTGAACTCAAAATAATTATATCAGAAAAGAAGAAATATTGTCCATCAAACAGCATAAGCACGACGAATTCAGCACAGTAAAAAGAAAAACGCAGCTCTGTGTATCATATGGCATCCGCACCCGCTATTCAAGAAATCATCCGCGGCTGTATCAGTTTCGCCATCTGGGCATTTCCAAACGCAACATCGGGTATCTTATTTCTGGATTATTGGACGATGTTGTGCGAGTGGTGCACGGCAGCATATTGGGAGTTCGGTAGACCAATCATGCCGACCTCATCTCAAACAGTTCCCGAAACGCAAGTGTAACATTTTATATACTAGCAATCGCTCGCTTAGCACGGTTAATCAACATTTGGCCGCCTGGACTACGATCCGCGGTAGTTCCGGATGCTCAGGAATAATATTTAATCATCCCTCGCTAGGATACGTTACATAAAGTGCATTGTTAAAACAATTGCTTATCCGTGAATACCTAAATAACTTGAATAACTAACATGCAATATAACTCGTTCTTGAAATAGTCAATACACGTATGTGATTTGTTGCGCACTATAAGAAAAAACTGTTATATTATTGCATGTCTTAGGTCAAAATGGCAGACGTGACAACGATGAGCACGTCACTAAGTCTGGTCCCATCAACATACATGTATGTATATACACATTTTTATGTATACTATTCTGTCACCCCTTTGGCCGTCAGTTCTTCCTGGACACGGGTCAAGTATGTCGGGTCAGGATATCCAAAACTGAAACGTATTTAAAAAAACATTAATAAAATGTTATCGTATATTATAAACACGGGTGGAGATTCGTTGAATTCAGAAACCACCACCAAAAATATGGACATACTTTCTGGAAAAAAATCATATACACCAGAGCGCGTCTTACTTACTTTTACTTATCACATTACAATAGAGCAAATTGGTTCTGTATTGATGGTTGTGCTCATACTTTGCCTTTATTGATAAACATGTCAACCTAGTTATAATAAAGACTATCTATTTTTTTTAAATGTCAAAGTCATCTAGTGTGACCTTGACCGATTTGGTTGTTACGTATGATATGGTGAACATTAACTTTGTACCTACTTACATCACAAGACCTCCATGTATTTAATTTAGAGTTATTTTATTAACCTGGAACACAAAAAACAACATAATATTGTATATAAAAAATGTTTTTTTACAATTTCCAATGCTCAGATGTGACCTTACCACAGACCTTGTTGTTGCGTTCCGCACGTCGTCTTGATGTGGTGAACAATTGTATCTGGTTATATTAAAATCCTTTCGTGCATGCAAATGTTAAGTACCGGACATAAATAAACATTTTTCTTTATATCAAACATATTTTTTACAATTTTCAATGCTCAGATGTGACCTTGACACAGACCTGGTTGCTGTGCTCTGCACGTCGCTGATGTGGTGAACAGTTGTACCTTGTTATATTAAAATCTTTTCGTGCATATAAAAGTTATGTGACCGGAAACAAAAAAGCCTTTGTCTCTATGTAAATATATTTTTACAATTTTCAATGCTCATGTGTGACCATGATTTTTTTAGATACAGCAGCCCTGGTTGCTGTTTTCAGAACGTCGTCTGGATGTGGGGAACATTTAAAGTCATGTTTAACAACAGACACTGCATGTTTATCCCATGTATAAATAGGTATTAGTATTTAATGACGGTTTAGAGTAGAGGATAACATCATTTCAATAAACGAAAATTGATGATAAGATGAATAAAAACGTAACCATGGAAACTGAAGCACTTACTTTTCTGTTCCCCCATCTGGTTTGGTTTTGTGGTGAATATCGTTCCACGTTATCAGTCCTTCCTTGCCCGTGGTCCTCGACTCGCCAATGGTGAAGATCAGTCTTCTATCGAATGCACGGCGTAACAGTTTAAGGACTCGCTTGCCTTCATCATTGTCTGGAAGATACGCGCGACGCTGCGTTCTTGCATACGGTTTACCGGGATTGGGATGTTCACTCTAAAATGTTAAAAAAAAGATAAAATAAAACTTCGAATATTCAGTGGCTAACGAGCCAACCCATAATGTATATGGTATGCTTACTGTTGAAAATCATTGTGATTTTTTAGTTTGTGAAAAAATGAAAAAAAGAAGTATATAAATCAGAACCACCCTATAAGATAAATCAATAGTTATTTATGTGTGATACTTTCATAGATTGATTGATTGATTGATTGAATATTTAGCGTCATTTTTATGCCATCGATAGCTAACAGACGATCAGTTAACCTAACCACTGTTTCCTGGGATTAACCAGTACTCGAGCACACCCCATCTCCGCAAGTAACTGATAACTTTCCCACTTGAATCAGTGGTGAGAGACGAATGATAATGAGACACAATGTCGTATATCAATCATCACGGAGATTGTTGCCGGGCGGGGATTCGAACTCACGGCCGCTGGATTGATAGTCAGACGCGTAACCGACTGAGCTAATCGGGCCCGGCAGCTTTCATAGAAATGAAAAACCTACAGCTCATGAAATACATATGAAATACATATACATGTATATATAATAAAAAGTCCAAGTACACTTTTCATCCATTCTTTAAATAAGTATTTATATTTCAGCTGATCCTATTACCTTTAATGTGTTAACCCTGAATAGAGTAAGTTGGTATATATCTAAAATTTAAAGACAAAACGTACTCCCTGTTTTCCGCCAGGGAAGTCGTAGATTATTTCAATAGAACCGTGATGTTTGTATCCTGGCAGACTGGTCTGTGCAAACCTGTAAAACATTTCCCCGTCGGGCTGAGTACCAGTCACGGCACCAAAAATATTCCCGCATACAGGACACTGTGGCTTGTGCTTCGTTACCTCGTCTAGACACGTCAAACAAAGCTTGTGTCCACAATTAAGTACCTTCGTAGTCTGCATCTTCAAAACATCCATGCAAATGGGACAGGTTTCCTCGTTACCGGGTTCCGGTTTTTCTTTTTGGCAGATTAAACATACTTTATTCGTTTTCATTGGAATGAAACAAACGACACAATATGTGTGACCACATGGTAATTGCTCCGATGCATTCTTGCCACATGACGAGTAACAACATCTTGCACTTAATGTATCACCAGATGGAGAAAACGTGTCCGGTAATTTGCTCTTCTGCGTATTCACAGAAGATTTTCCTTTATTATTTTCGCTGCGAGTGGACAGATCAGCCATGGGTTTGTGTAGTTCCCATCCTTGTGCGCCTGAAGGTTTCTCCATCGGCCTATATTCATAGTTTTTACGCCCTCCTGTTCGATCCGTGTAACCACGACCATTTCCATGACTATCGTGGCTGCTTTTACCCGCTTTCGGTGCATATCCAGATAGTTGTTTGAACTCGTTTAGCAGTGCAGTTGTTACATTGCCATCAACATTCACCAAATGCAGTTCTTCTAAGTACATTTTTTTGTCTTTTGAACGTGGAGGACGTGCAATTACGGATGACAGACAACGACACAGGTTCGGGATGTCTCTCGGCGGGACAGTACCTGTTGACATAATAACAAAGTATGTGACATACATTGCCTACATCACGTGCAACAACCCGGCATAACTGTTTATTATGCAAATACAAATACAGCCAAAGTATGTAGCGGAACACAGGAATCATGATTTTGGGGGAAAGAGTTTGTCGTCTTGTATAAAAATGATGAAAGAAAGTCAATCAGAAATGTTCATATTCTGTCCGACTTTTATATCACAAATGAATTCAAATCATACCTATTGCGCATCCATTAGATTTTACAACAAACATTGTTATCCTGTCCATAATAAACATATTTATGTTAATTGTCTTTTCCATTGTGTGCTAGTCTCTTATAATTCATATATTTGAATGGCTATGTACATATATTGTATGATACTGATGTTAGCATTATTGCGTTGTACATAGATGAGACTGAACTAAAGATTCAATACATTTCTGTCTGAAATGTATCACCTATATCGACGATAGTTTTTCGATCTTAGCAGTTAAACTGAACCTTTATATCTGTCATCATATATTATGGATATTCTGTTCAATAACTTATATTGTATTTTGTCTCTGTGGTGTAAAATTCTTTAATTTAGTTGATCAAATACTAAATCGTGACCCGCGATAAAGTCGCTCAATGGCGGTATCGGGTAATGCCTTGCCATTGACGAAAAAACGGAAAATGCCGACCTGTGTTTTAATGCATTTCTCATAAATTAGATAAACTACAAGGACAGATTCAACCCATTATCTTCAAATGGGACCTTCCTCTTTGTGATTCAATAAACTTTCAAATATTTACTGGACCGAATGTTATAGGTGATGCATCTTTAATAATTATACCAATACCTGCTCCAATAAGAGACAATCCTAGACATTTTAATTTATAATCCTCCGCTGCTGGTGCAATATTATCAAAAATGGCTGCCAGTCTATCAAGTTCTCCCCTAGACGTATTTTCTATCCTGCGTTCTAGAACTATGTGTAGAATTCTTTGCACTGCTATGCCACCAGTTTTCGTAATCAAAAACGAACTCCCTTCCTTCAGAACACGTTCAGACCTTAAATGAATAATTATAAAATACATAAATTAAAACTTGTCTGACAAATCACTCTTCGTGCTAAAAGTATTCGGTTTATATTCAGTATATTTTAGAAATGACATTCACAGAAAAAATATGTATTTAATTTTATCAATTCATCCATAAAAACTAGTAATATTGTTTACTACACATGATATTATATGATTAAGTATTGCAATACTTCTTTTCAGACGTTTTAGATGCAAAATATTAAACGGGGGGGGGGGGGGGGGGGGGGGGGTAGTAAGTGTTAGTGATTACAAGTTAACGTCTTTTTACACAGTTGCGCCCCTTTTTACCACGGTAGCAAGATTCTTACGCTTAAAAATAGTCCTATATACTTTGGTTTGAAATATTTTCAAAATGCTTCATAGTGGTTGTGATTTCTTGCTGCAGATGAGCAGAGCGAAAGCTGACATATCATATACTGCAATAAGACATAACTGGTGATAGAATATGACTTTTGTAGGATTTTAACAGATACATGTATTTATGAGCATTTGACGACATTTTTTTTAAATAATAGGGTGCCACGGCACTGTCTATAAAAAGACAAGCTGGTCAACCTACCAGTTATTGTGCATCTTTATGTGGGGATGCACTCCTGTTATGTATAAACAACAACTTCTATGTGAATATCTTTTACCGTGGAACTCCGAGACCTTATTTTACATAGAAAGAAAACACTTCAACTGTGTAGTGAAGACTAAAATAGACAGTGCTTTTACAGATACATGCAGGATGATACTTTTTCATATAAATAAAATCAAAACCGTTTTACATGGTACAGCCATTTTTTCTCGAACCGCAAATAATATATTTTCATAGATTCTTGATCGAGTGTCAATAACTGAACTTCTCCTAAACTACACTATGTTTCTTACATAGTAATATACAGAATATTAAAATTGAATAATAAATTAAAGGAATAATAGTAACGCCAGGTTATTCAAGCGAAACGTATTGCGTAAATTTAATCGCAAATACCTGCTCAGTTCAACTGTCTGTATATCATTAGTATTTAAATGTATTTTAATAATCCTTTCTGTTTCGGAAACTAGATATTCTGCTTTTAAAACTTAAATAAAGACATGAATATGTTCGCTTGTTACTCTTTCTAAATAACTAACTTTAACAGTACCGCCATGTTGTACTCTTGTCCCTTATATAAACAGTTTTGTTCCAGTTAATATGTGTTATTCTAGTAGTTTGGTTCCTTGACCCACCCATAAGTAGACCCAATAATATAAATATACTTATTGGTAGTAGATCTGGGGAAAAAGACTAGCATTTTAGTTGCGCATTAGTTTAGCATTTTAACTTTTGTTAAACTTCTAATGATTCATTTAGGCCTACCGTATTTCAATTTTATTTAAACACTATTACGTGATATTTTCTACAAACTATTCATGCTATCAGATGCAGTTGAGTAAGGTCCATGTTAAACTGCTTTTAACCGCGTATTTATTTAGAGGAATACTAGATAACGTCAGAAATCCGGTATTGCTACTGTGGTCTTATAGCAAGAATGCAAAACCAGTGTTAAGCGTATACGGATAATGAATATAACACAGCAGGTCAGATCAGATCAGATCAGAGCAGAGCAGAGCAGAGCAGAGCAGAGCAGAGCAAATCAGGGCAGATCAGAGCAGAGCAGATCACAGCAGAGCAGAGTAGAGCAAAACAGAACTTTAACTTATACAGTTTTTCGTCTATAGAGCACAATTACAAATGTTTACAGTCAGGTCATATTAACAACAAAGTACAAATACAAAATACATTTTATCCTATGAGAGGATGGATCATTATCAATTTTGGATTGTGTTATTTCTAATATGAAGAGATTTAAATATATAATACGATATATCATTTATAACATTACTATTAGTTGATTGCAGTAACTGGATGAATTTAAATTCTGATGGATTTTGCCAGTACTATCTTTGTATATACTTTCTCCAAATAGCTTTGAACTTATCACATATCAGTATGAAATGGAACTCGTCTTCAGTATCACCAGAGGCACAGAACTGACAGTCTTTCATATCTTTCTATCCTGTTTATGTTTATGCCATATCGTCCAGTTTCATTACGAAGTCTATGTGCTGATCAACGTCATTGCGTCATAACACTTCTGTACTTTCTATACTTCATTTTTATATAAAGTTAAAGTACTATTTATTTCAATATCCGAACTCCAGTTTTGCATGGAGTCATCAATTAGTAATTTTTGAAAATGGTAATACACGTCTTTGGATTTTTTAGCATTGGGTTTTCCCAATACAATATAATATCCTTTATTCACTCATTTCACATATACATGAAATCACGATGTCATCCCTGACATATCTGAATAATGTCAATGTGTTTTTTCAAGATGATGTCACTAGTTTCGAGTGATATGTAGACACCTAACTTATTATAGCATACAAGAAATAATTCTCACCATGGCAGGTATGACACAAGAAATGACAGTGTTCAATGGATTCATCAAGCCATTTAAACAGAATAAATTGAGAAATACTTCGTTACGGTATTCCTGGTGATGTTACAGAAAAAGTTCGATAAAAATAGTTCTCATGACAACAAATCATTTCAGGCGTTGGGGCACGGATCAGTGCGTAAGCGCCACCTAGCAATAACACAATGTGGATAATGTGTCATTTTTATCTGCATACGTTTAGTACTGGTTCTACCCAAGACGACCACAGCGTGATTTGTCCAAGTTGTAAGAACTTGTTTCAAGATAGGGGTAATATAAATAAGTATAAAACATAAAACTTACACTACTAGTATTACCCATTTATTGGATTAATTTTTATTATTATTATTTTTTTATAATTCCTTACTTTATATCTTTCAATTTTTGGTTGTATTTAGTTCCACCTGGGTTGCGTATTGATTCAAACAATGCTCCTCCTCTCAAGTCGGATCCAACAGGACATACGATTGCATCAAGCTTGTCAAGACGAGTTAACGACCCTGTATATATGAACACATTGACAGCATCGTGCACTCGGTACTGAAATCTTCTCGTACCGTAACTTGTTGTATCTTCGCGAACAAAACGCACATGACCGGTCTTAAAAACGGTGGATTTGGCGGAAGCTGAAAGTTAACATTATGGTATAAGACATAAGATATACATTATCAATCGACACTTGATTAAAACATTCGGCACCCAAAATTTTTTTTTTCGAGTATTTGGTAGATTGCTTTTAAAATATCAGGCAATCCACACAGGCAGAAAAAGTTTCCTTGCCCAGAACGAGGCGGTATTGTTAGTACTAGTAGTATTTGCCACATGTAATGATCACAAACTACAGTCAAACCTTTATGTACCAGGCACTTGTCTTTAGCAGCCACAGTTGCTATTCAATTTCTATGCTTTTTAAAAGAGAGCCAATTAACCTGTATTAAGCAACTACTTGTCTCAAAAAGCAACGTTTTCTCCTTCCTTTTACTATATATAATATGAAGATTTTTTTATTTAATCGTTTAATAGTACTGGTGCTAACAACAAACTCGTCTGTTTCAAACAATGCCATCCAAATATATTAAACTTTAATAGTCACACTCGTTTTTGTGGGTATGTGTGTGAAAAAAGTATGACAAAATTTCCCATTATTTTTAAATCAATTTTTTGAAACAAATCCGTTTCCAACACATTGTCAAGGGAGGTAGATCAATGTTATTAGAATAGGTTAAGAGTATCTCGAATCACCTCCCAATAACGGTATCATCACAGCGTTTAAATGTCGAAGACATTTGGCAAATAACATATAAATGGCAATGTTTCAATTGAAATTATATAGAACAATAAGTAATTGAAATTCTTATGGCAGTTTATTTTTTTCACCCCTGACACAGTTATTATTATTTTTTTGTGTTCTTATTTGTGTGTGTGTGTGTTTTTTTTTAATTTTTTAATTTTAATCACTTAAAATAAATATAAACTATCAAAATCCTGTTTAAATGATTCTCATCTGCTTTTAGGATCAGATTTAAGATCAGATTAATTTGACTGAAATCGTTAATTTGCAATAAATGTATTTTTGTATTTTCGGTTTGTTTTGACCAATAAGGAGTCCCTATCCATGAAGACTCGGAGTGTGATGGTCTAAGTTGTTATACCTTGTTTTGTAAACCGATGTAAAATAAATAAATATTGACGAAACTGAAACTCACAAGAAAATACACATGTATATTTCGTTTATAAACTCTGCAATAAAGCATCTTGGGTCTTTCTCCGTCAATAAAACTGGTTGCCTTATAAAGCATCACATCAAAAGGAAATTACCCACCGAATGCAGGGAAACTGTTGGTTCGGACCACGGCCAGACGATACGAAATACATTCAAAGGTATACTAAAATCGTTCTTGCATGACGCTCGGCATAAAATGATGAATGCACATACTATCTCGTAGTATAAACATTACCTCCTCCCTGCGCTGTTGCATTAGGATAGTTGAGACCATTTTCAAACTTCAATGATCCAGGGTCATTGACCCATTTCTTGTGTGCTTCTTGTACAAGATTTAGAATTTCAGTACTTATATCGATAAAGTGTACTTCTCTGACACTGCCAGCGTCGTCAAATCCGAAGTCCACCAAAGCTTTGACATACATTTCTGCACACAACTGTTTGGGCACTCCGTATATCCCTGTAAGATAAACGTATACATGAATCGGACATACACGCAAATATATATCTGCTGGCAAGAGGATCTATTGGAAATACAGACATGGCGGACTCAGATACAAAGAGTCATGACGACTGATGGAATATGCAACACCTTGACAACTCCGACTTGTGTTATATTATTGTAGGTTGGAATTTTTTATATTATAATCAAGGAATTATGTAGAGATATATAATCAAGGAATTATGTAAAGATATATAATCAAAGAATTATGTAGAGATATTTAATCAAGGAATTATGTAGAGATATATAATCAAGGAATTATGTAGAGATATTTAATCAAGGAATTATATAGAGATATATAATCAAGGAATTACAGTATATAGAGATATATAAGTCCATGATTATAATATATAAAATATTCACAAATATATTATATATTCATAAATGGGTTTAATAATATTATGATTGAGAAAAGAAATTGTATACATAGGTATATAACATCAAAGGTAAACCATGACAACTTTCATGATAGTATACGACAAGCAAATGTACCCTTAAAAATTTAAAGATGACAGGTCGTGTTGGGGGTAAGATATGGGCAAAAGTTATGAGTTGACCAATGAGAAAATAGGGCTCCAGGCCTTTTTGGAAGTGTAGAGAGGAGAGCGGAAAACTTAGTTTTAGACAGACCTTGGTTAGGTTAACATGGTAGTTTGTGAATTAAAACTAAAGATAGAAGCAGTTATATAGAAATATATAAACATGTAATTTAATGAAACCACCCTAGTTTGAATGTCTGCTATGCGATACTTGAGGAGAAATTTACTTTTGAATACTGCTGAAAGAGCTCCATGCTTCCAAGGGATCAGAAATACAACCTATTCAAAAACCAACCTTACACTTTTTATTTCACTTGCATGTCAGAGATTACAATATAGAGAAATAAATATTTTTTTTACACATAAAAAGATCATTTCATTTTTAATAAAATGTCAAAACAAAAGTTTATTTTTTATTGTTTTGACTTATTTGATCTTAAAAGTAACTACCTAATAACTCCATTGTTACATTCAATATCGCGTGTGATCACCGCGGGTTGTTACGCATTACACGCATCGCCACCCAGCCCGCCCATCTGTTAGGTGTTGCTGGATAACTTGTCATGTGTTTTTTTTAAAATAGAACAGTATTGTAATCATAAGTACAACATTTTTTCACGTGCAATTAACGATAGTGCGAGAGCGGGCGAATTGTATGTTTCACAATATTCGTGTGTTGGGTGCGTGCACGGACTAACAATCCAAATTAAAAGGCGGCAATGGATAGGCCTACCTAATTGATAATTCAGTATAAATATATATTTCTAATGGAATTGGATATGCAATGTAACAGATATTTAGGAAACAACACTGTAATGTTTCTTTTGGAGTTGAGTGTACATGCAATGACAACATTGAACCAAAGTACGGGACGACCTTTTACGCCAACTACACACGTGTTGTGTTTGTCCACTGGAAACGTAGAAAGCATCCAAGAAAACGATTGATTGATTTATTGATTGATTGATTGATTGAATATTAAGCGTTAATTTATGATTTTATGCCATCAAGTATTAACGTATAACCAGTAAACCTAATCACTGTCTCCTGGGATCCTGAAAGGTTAACCAGTACTCGACCACACCCCATCTCCGCAAGTAACTGATAACCTTCCCACTTGAATCAGCGGTGATAGACGAATGATAATGAGACACAATGTCGTATATCAATCATCATGGAGACTGTTGCCAGGCCGGGATTCGAACTAATGCCCCCTGAATTGATAGTCAGACGCGTAACCAACTGAGCTAATCGGGTCCGGCCCCAAGAAAATGAAACAGCGGACTCAGTTTTAATGAAATATACAACACGCCCTTTAGCACTCTGCAGTTATTCTTTGTACCATGGCCAATCTTAACTTTAAACACTTCTTTCTTACATAAAAAGCTATCTAGCATGATAGGCTGTCATTAGAAAAAGTCGGGTTATCGGAAACATATTATGATAAAAACTTAAATAAATGAACATTATTCTGATAAATCACAGCATTTAGAGGAGAGTTCTAGGTCTGGTCCGCCCGGTGTCAGTATAATGCGACTGGGTGAGGTATCATACCATGTGTCTGCGGCATGATACTCCAGTGTGACAGCGCTCAGAATACTGTTTCAAGTAGACACCGTCGCGATATGACTGAAAAATTGTTGAAAGCGACGCTAAACACCATACAACAATAACAACAACTGATAAATCAATGGTTACGATTTTTATAAACAAAAAAGGAAAGTAGAAGAGTACCTGAACTGATGGCAGACAGCGCTACTTTAGTCCATCGTTTGTTCCCAGTCTCTCGTAGTATGTTCATTATTGTATCGTATAGAACCTTCGCACAATCAGTCTCGTGTCCTTTATAATCATACCAGATTGGTCCTACAGCATGGATGATACCTTTATATGGCATAAGTCCAGCCTTAGAAATGTAGTTTTTAGATACCGGCAATTGTCCATTTTTGTCTATATAGCTTTTACACTCGTCGTCCATGCCCTTCCCTGCTGCCTTTGATATATAATAGGCAACTCCGCCATGGTGTGCCAGGTTTTCATTTGCTGCATTCACAATCGCATCCACTCCTTTAATTTCTGTAATTGATTGTTTATAAACGAGTACCTTTAACCCACCGACGTCAAAAGTATACACTGGACTAGCTCCAGAGCCACTGCTCCTTCCTGGTTGCCTTGTCATACTAGATGTGAACTGACGTTGACTCTGTCCATATTGTCCAGATTGTCTTTTGTCACCCTCCTTTGTAACAATTGAAGTTTTTAACTGCCCGGTTGAGTGCTCACTGTGTTTTGTATCAATTTTACTACCGCTCAGTTGAGTGCTTTGACTGCTTGAGGATTTGATCGACTTATCCAATGTATCTTTTGAACGCATGCTTGTTTTCATTTGATCTCCCACTGCGCTCTCAACGTTGTTTACATTATCTTTACAAGTGTCTGTTTTGGTTTTATTATCCAATTTTAACTTTGTTCCAGATGTCGCAGTCATTGTCAGTTTTGATCTAGCCAGGTCTGCCTTGTTCTCATTTTTATTTGCTTCTGTAGTTGGTTGTTTACCATATGTACCGGCAAGTACCTGTTTCCATGCAACTACTATTTCATCCACGTGCTTGTTCTCTTTACCGTATATAACCATCGTCGTTAGAATGATGGTACAAAATATAGATGTGTTACTGTCCATGTCTTTGACAAATTGTGAAGCTTTCACTTTTTCTGTTTGTTTTATAGTAATAGACTGTTCGACAATATTGTCGCAGCTTTTTTTTAAATCATCAATTTCAGCTTTTGTATCATCAAATTCAGATCGTGGACACACGAGTTCGACACAGTTTGGTGTTTTAGAACTTGGTGACCTTTTTACACTTATGTGTTTATCCTTCTCCAAGCTTCTTAATTTGTCGTGAAAGAGATTGTGCACTTTCAAAGCAGATTTACCGTAAAACCTCCATTCAACAGTTTGTTCGCCAAGGGTGCAGATTACACCATCAGTCGGTGGCTTTGCATTCTCTAATTGCTGTGTTATTGTGTATATAGCTAGATTTATGATCTCCTCATTATCTCCTCTCAAAACCAATTGCTGTTTACCGTCATAGGAAGCACGTATGGAAAAATCACGCTGCAGTTTGTCAATAATAGGATTAATACCTGCGGGTTTCCCCTTCCATTGTTTCACCGTGTTAACCGGTAGTGTTACCTTGACACTCATTTTCTGAAGTAAACCAAACATATTATATGCATGTTTATAACCAGCTATATAACAGGTGTAACAAGATAAATATGTAACTGACTTAATGTCTAGAACAATCGAACTTAGGAAAAGTAAAGTGCGCATGGTTTCTAATAGTATGCATGTTAGGGTAAAGTAAATAATAATTACTATTGTGGCGTTTATTAACGACAATTGTCTGAAATAACAAATTTGTAATAAGGGCAGGTAAAACTTCACAAAGTCAGTGTGAATATTGCCCAGTGTGATGTTTTACATAGCCGGGTGCAGAATGTCAGTGTGAATATTGCTTCCTCTAATAGGAAGATACTTTTGCTATGAACGTCGCTTTGGATAATGGAACTATTATAAGCCAAGTCGTATATTATTTGCCGAGTCGTATATTATGTGACCGAGTCGTATATTGTGTGGCTGAGTCGTATATTATGTGGTTGAGTCATTTATTATGTGGCTGAGTCGTATATTATATGGCTGAGTCGTAGATTATTTGGTGGGCCGTATATTATTGGCCGAGTCGTATATCATGTGATCGAGTCGTATATTATGTGGCTGAGTCGTATATTATGTTGCTGAGTCGTATATTATGTGACCGAGTCGTATATTATGTGGCTGAGTCGTATATTATGTGGTTAAGTCGTACATCATGTGACCTAGTCTTATATTATGTGACTGAGTCGTACATTATGTGACAGAGTCGTATTTTATGTGACCGAATCTTATATTATGTGACTGAGTCGTACATCATTTGACCGAGTCGTATATTATGTGGCTGAGTCGTACATTATGTGACTCAGTCGTCTATTTATGACTGAGTCGTACATCATGTGACCGAGTCGTATATTATGTGACAGAGTCGTACACCATGTGACCGAGTCGTATATTATGTGACTGAGTCGTACATCAATAGACCGAGTCGTATAATATGTGTCTGAGTCGTATATTATGTGACCCAGTCGTCAATTTATGACTGAGTCGTACATCATGTGACAGATTCGTTTATTATGTAACCGAGTCGTCTATTATGTGGCTGAGTCGTACATTAAGTGGTTTTCACTGCGGCTAAACTATACGAGACATCTCCTACTTCTTATTGAGTATAGGAGACTATATTTACTACGTTTAGTGCGTAATGGTCATATCTGAATTACCTTGCACAAGACAACACGAATACAATGTGGAAATCAGAGAAGCTATTGAAGGTAGACACAATGGTAGACATTATATTTTGAAACATATATTTAATTTATTTTTTTAAATGAACAAAGAGTTTCGATGTGACTTCCTGTTACGCTGTGATGTATATGAAATCATTGGAAGATAGAAGCGGTGCATGTGGTCGTGATTTTTATTACCAAAATATTTGACAAAGAACCTCATCGAAGCAAAGTCCATAACCCAAAGAAGAAAATATAAACCTCGGTTCTATTTAGTCCGTTAAGATATTCAACAACCGTAACAACCCGTAGCATCGGCCCAGGCTTATTTTTTTACTAAATGAGCTCCGCGATTCCAAGTAATCAGAATAAGTCAGACAACGCATTTATACTAGTGACTTTGTATTGAACATTGTACAATAGCTAGAGAATACAGAAGAAATGTGGATACAACCAGTAAATCGGGTCGTCCCGAAATGTGGTATATTTTATCTTTTTTTGATATTGTTTATATTTTGATAACACTCTGCCGGTTCAATTCTGAAGCTATTCATGGTGTTTTAATTGTCACCGACCGGCTATTATAAGTATTACTGATAGTTAAGAAAGTATTTGAATATCCTTCATGAAATACTCTACGTTTCTTCTAGTCCGCAACTAATTCTGCTACAGCAGCAAAGCTTGAAGAATTCCCCATGGCCATACATGGTCTTAACCAAGTTTTTGATAACTTACGTGTATTTTAAAAGCGTTCATTTATAGTTCACAAAGCATACAAGGACAGTGTGCTATCGAGCCGCGGTTATGTTGCAAAATAAGTGTAAAAGGCACAAAGAAAACAAGTCCATTATGCCAGCAGAACAACAGACTAATACAACGGACAGATTATTATTCTAGCAGAATGGAATTTTCACTTTACTAAATGAAGAATTTTCTTTTTATTTCAATAAATCAAGATGAAACTAAGGATAATGGATGCAGTTCATCTTTGTGCGACATCGAATGACAGAATGACACCATGGTCAAATTTCATTCTGGTAGCAAAATATATAAGAATGGGAGAATGACACAATGAACAATTTTCATTCTTT
Source organism: Panopea generosa (assembly GCA_029582155.1). NCBI lineage: Eukaryota > Metazoa > Mollusca > Bivalvia > Adapedonta > Hiatellidae > Panopea > Panopea generosa. The sequence goes on along the minus strand of CM055908.1, from coordinate 17,366,313 downwards.
AAGCAGAATATAAGAATGGAAGAATGACACAATGAACAATTTTCGTTCTGGCAGCAGAATAAAAGAATGACACAATGACACAATGAACAATTTTTATTCTGGCAGCAGAATATAAGAACGACAAAATGAACAATTTTCATTCTGGCAGCAGAATATAAGAATGGCAGAATGACACAATGAACAATTTTCATTCTGGCAGCAAAATATAAGAATGGGAGAATGACGCAATGAACAATTTATATTCTGCTGCCAGAATGAAAATTGTTCATTGTACCATTCTTATATTTTGCTGCCAGAATGAAAATTGTTCATTGTGTCATTCTTATATTATGCTGCCAGAATGAAAATTGTTCTTTGTGTAATTCTGCCATTCTTATATTCTGCTGCCAGAATGAACAATTTTCATTCTGGCAGCAGAATATAAGAATGACACAATGAACAATTTCATTCTGGCAGCAAAATATCAGAATGGTACAATGAACAATTTTCATTCTGGCAGCAGAATATAAGAATGGCAGAATTATACAATGGACACTTTTTATTCTTGAAGCAGAATATAAGAATGGGAGAATGACACAATGAACAATTTTCATTCTTAAAGCAGAATATCAGAATGGAAGAATGGCACAATTAACAATTTTCATTCTGGCAGCAGAATGTAAGAATGGCAGAATGACACAATGAACAATTTTCATTCTGGCAGCAAAATATAAGAATGGCACAATGAACAATTTTCATTCTGGCAGCAGAATATAAGAATGGCAGAATTATACAATGAATAATTTTTATTCTGGCAGCAGAAAATAAAAAGGCAAAATGAGATAATGAACAATTTTCATAATGACAGCAGAATTTAGAATGACAGATTATGACACAATGAACACATTTTATTCTTAAAGCAGAATATTAGAATGTTAGAATGACACAATGAACAGTTTTCATTCAGGAAGCATATCAGAATGGCAGAATGACACAATGAACAATTTTCATTCTGGCAGCAGACTATCAGAATGACACAATGAACAATTTTTATTTTTGATGCAGAATATTAGAATGGAAGAATAACAAAATTAACCATTTTCTTTCTAGTAGCAGAATATAATAATGGCAGAATCAACAATTTTAATTCTTGATGCAGAACATTGAATGTAAGAATGACACAATGAACAATTTTCATTTTAGCAGCAGATTATAAGTATGGCACAATAAACACTTTTCATTTTGGCAACAAAATATAAGAATGGCACAATGCACAATTTTCTTTCTGGCAGCAGAATATAAGAATGACAGTATGACACAATGAACAATTTTCATTCTGCCAGCACAATATAAGAATGACAGAATGACAGAATGACAGAATGAACAATTTTTATTCTGGCAACAGATTATAAGAATGTCAGCTGCAGAATATAAGAATGGTAGAATGACAAAATGAACAATTTTCATTCTTGCAGCGGAACTTTAGAATGGCGGAATGCCACAATGAATAATTTTCATTCTGGCAGCAGAATATAAGAATGGTAGAATGGCACAATGGACAACTTTTATTCTGGCAGCAGAATATAAGAAAGGCAGAATGCCACAATGAGTAATTTTCATTCTGCCAGCAGACTATAACAATGTCTATACCTTCAAAGTCAACATCCTATTTCATATCACATACTAGTATATGTTTATGGTCAAGCATACTTAACGACATAGCAGATCTTCATCTTCATCTCATTACACTAGCTAGCTTTCCTGTACATGCAGATAATAGATAGATATTACATACATTGTACACCAGCTAGCCTTCCTGTACACCAGCTAGCCTTCCTGTACACCAGCTAGCCTTCCTGTACATGCAAATAATAGATAGCTATTATATCCATTGTACACCAGCTAGCCTTCCTGTAACTGCAGATAATAAATATGTATTACATCCATTGTATACCAACTAGCCTTCCTGTACATGCAGATAATAGATAGCTATTACATCCATTGTACACCAGCTGGCCTTCCTGTACATGCAGATAATAGATATATATTACATCTATTGTACACCAGCTAGCCTTCCTGTATGTGCAGATAATAGATAGATATTACATCCATTGTACACCAGCTAGCTTTCCTGTACATGCAGATAATAGACAGATATTACATCCATTGTACACCAGCTAGCCTTCCTGTACATGCAGATAATAGATATGTATTACATCCATTGTACACCAGCTAGCCTTCCAGTACATGCAGATAATAGATATATATTACATCCATTGTACATGCAGATAATAGATAGCTATTACATCTATTGTACACCAGCTAGTCTTCCTGTACGTGCAGATAATAGATATATATTACATCTACTGTACACCAGCTAGCCTTCCTGTATGTGCAGATACTAGATAGATATTACATCCATTGTACACCAGCTAGCTTTCCTGTACATGCAGATAATAGATATATATTACATCCATTGTACATGCAGATAATAGATAGCTATTACATCTATTGTATACCAACTAGCCTTCCTGTACACCATCTAGCCTTCCTGTACATGCAGATAATAGATAGATATTACATCCATTGTATACCAACTAGCCTTCCTGTACACCATCTAGCCTTCCTGTACATGCAGATAATAGATATATAATACATCCATTGTACATGCAGATAATAGATAGATATTACATCTATTGTATACCAACTAGCCTTCCTGTACATGCAGATAATAGATATATAATACATCCATTGTACATGCAGATAATAGATAGATATTACATCTATTGTATACCAACTAGCCTTCCTGTACACCATCTAGCCTTCCTGTACATGAAGATAATAGATAAATAATACATCCATTGTACACCAGCTAGATGTCCTAAACATGCAGATAATAGATATATATATTACATCCATTGTACACCAGCTAGCTTTCCTGTACATGCAGATAATAGACAGATATTACATCCATTGTACACCAGCTAGCCTTCCTGTACATGCAGATAATAGATAGATATTACATCCATTGTACACAAGAAAGCCTTCCTGTACATGCAGATAATAGACAGATATTACATCCATAGTACACCAGCTAGCCTTCTTGTACATGCAGATAATAGACAGATATTACATCCATTGTACACCAGCTAGCCTTCCTGTACCTTCAGATAATAGATAAATATTACATCCATTGTACACCAGCTAGCCTTCTTGTACATGCAGATAATAGACAGATATTACATCCATTGTACACCAGCTAGCCTTCCTGTACATGCAGATAACAGATAGATATTACATCCATTTTACACCATCTAGCCTTCCTGTACATGCAGATAATAGACAGATATTACATCCATTGTATACATGTATAGGTTTCTCTGAAATGATGTTATAAATATATCTTCACGGAACAGTAGGAGGAAGTAAACATTCAGTGTATGAATGATAATGTATACGAGATCACTGTATGGAGCCAGAGTCAGTGAGTCGTGCTTTTATACAGAATTAAATAGTCGCTCCACGACCGAATAAACTTGGCCTTCATTTTCATGAAACTTTGAAACTTAGGCTTGGTGTATAAATAATAAGAATTAAGGTAAAATAGCTACTTTATTATTTGGTAGGCATATTAAATGAACAATTAGCTAATATAATTAAAGTTTATATTCCCTTTCTGTTTTAATGGCTACTCTTGAGATAAAGATTTTCTACATTTTTAGAGATCTAAATCTCCATCTTCACATTCTGGTTGTTGTACACACTAGTAGTTTGTGATAAACTAGCAGTAATGGTCCCAAATAAGGATACGCACATAGCAGAATACTTGAACGAAAAGGGTTTTTTATTTCGCCGACGGAACAGTACACTACAAATCATTCTGCCAGCAAAATAGCAGAATGACAGAATTATTTTCCATTCTACTAGTTGAATCACAAAATGTCACTATTTAATTTGTATGCCATTAACAGAAAGAATCGAAGTTGAAACTAAGCAAAAAAGAGCGATGGAGCTTTGAATGGTAATTGCAGTTTCTCTGTCGGCGTCATTGAATTGCAGAAGGACATAAGAAATAAAATCATTTTGCAAGCAGAAGAGCAAAATGAGAGAAAAAAAACAAAACATTCTATCAGCTGATTGGCAGAATGAACAAAACCAGGCAGAATAACAGAATGAAATGTAAATTCACAAAAAGGAGAATTCTCATTTTCCTGGCGAACTAAGAAGGGTGGGTGTAGTTCACCTGCCTGTGTAATCAAATTTCACTACGAAATGGAATGATTGCGTTGTGCCAGTAGAAAAGCAAACGCAAAAATAGCAGAATGATTATCTATCGGACACTGACAACGTCACTGTAACATTACTCTGTAGCGCATATATATTTTATATCAATGGAACGTGTGGAGTCATCGACCTGTTTCCGTGTGTATTGTATTTTATACGCTAAAACTAATTAAACTAAAAGAACGCTGTGTAAGGCGACAGTGGTAAACTCGTTGTGTATGGCGACAGTGGTCACCTCGTTGTGTATGGCGACAGTCGTCAACTTGTGTGTGACGACAGTCGTCACCTCATTGTGTATGGCGACAGTCGTCACCTCGTTGTGTCTGGCGACAGTGGTCACCTCGTTGTGTGTGACGACAGTCGTCACCTCACTGTGTATGGCGATAGTCGTCACCTCGTTGTGTCTGGCGACAGTGGTCACCTCGTTGTGTGTGACGACAGTCGTCACCTCACTGTGTATGGCGATAGTCGTCACCTCGTTGTGTCTGGCGACAGTGGTCACCTCGTTGTGTATGGCGACAGTCGTCAACTTGTGTGTGACGACAGTGGTCACCTCAATGTGTATGGCAACAGTCGTCAAATTGTGTGTTGACAGTGGTCACCTCGTTGTGTGTGGCGACAGTAGTCACCTCGTTGTGTCTGGGGACAGTGGTCACTTCGTTGTGTATGGCGACAGTGGCCATCTCGTTGTGTATGGCGACAGTGGTCACCTCGTTGTGTATGGCGACAGTGTGTGGCGACAGTCGTCAACTTGTTGTGTGTGATGACAGTCGTCACCTCATTGTGTATGGCGACATTCTCCAACTTGTTGTGTGTGGACAGTCGTCACCTCATTGTGTATGGCGACAGTCGTTAACTTGTTGTGTGTGGACAGTGATCACCTCGCTGTGTGTGGCAACATTGGTTACCTCGCTGTGTGTGGCGACAGTGGTCACCTCGCTGTGTGTGGCGACAGTTGTCACCTTGTTGTGTGTCGCGACATCTTCATTTCGTTGTAAGTTGTGACAGTGGTCACCTCATTGTGTGTGGCGACAATCGCAACCTCGTTGTGCGTGACGACAGTCGTCACCTCGTTGTGTGTGACGACAGTCTTCACCTCGTTGTGTGTGGCGACAGTCGTCACCTCGATGTGTGTGGCGACAGTGGTCACCTCGCTGTGTGTGGAGACAGTGGTCACCTCGCTGTGTGTGGGGACAGTTGTCACGTCGTTGTGTGTCGCGACAGTCTTCACCTCGTTGTATGTGGCGAGAGTGTTCACCTCGTTGTGTGTGACGACAGTCTTCACCTCGTTGAGTGTGTCGACAGTGGTCATCTCATTGTGTATGGCGACAGTGGTCACGTTGTTATGTGGCGACAGTGGTCACCTCGCTATGTATGGCAACAAATTGTGTCAATGTAAAAAGGGTACATTTAGCGTGTACATAGGTATATACATTATATACAACTTACATACTTCACATAAAATTGAATAGGATCTTCAGTTAACATTCAGAGCAAATACAAATCCTTTATATAAATTCCAATACAGTTATACAACCATGTCATATTAAACGTAAATATACTGGCATTAAAACAAAAATCAATACAAGGTTCATTTTCAGTAACTGTATTATTTACGAGCTCTGTAACGACCAACGCTGGTCTAAACAGTTTGTATTGTGATGTTCAACGAATGCAAGCTGTATAATAATACGCTTACACGAGGGCCCTATTCTTGTATCGGTCTGCATTCCGTTCTGGTCCAATTTTACAAGTCAATAAACTGTTGAGATTTGATCATCATTTAACATCTGACAGATTTCGGTAGATTTTGATAAAAACTGAAGCTTTATTTCTGACCGTGAATTGATCTACCTCAAAACCAACCACAATTTACACAAACAAATTAGAAAAATAGTTTACTGGAAGTTATTGAATAGTTATATTTGTAACAGTGACCTTGACCCTATTTATCCCCAAAAACCTATCCCTTTTATGTCAGTAAACACACAAAATTTGATCAATATCTTAAAGGAAAAGAAATTTATTAATTTATTTAAAAATAAAGGTTTTTTTTCTATTTTTAGTATAAGTGACCTTGACCTCACTTACCTCAAATTAATCCATTATCATATTGGTAACAAGTGCACCAAATTTTATCAAAATAAATCAAAATTACTTATTGACCAACTCTTTTTTTCTATTTCAGTATCAATGAATTTAACCCTTGCCATTTACCTGAAATCCAGTCCCAAGCTTCCATGCAAGGAACAATTTAATGATCGATTCGTTGATTGATTGACTGATTAATTGATTGAATATTTAGCGTAATGTTTTTGTCACCGAGGGCTAACAGACGATCGGTTAACCTAACCACTGCTCCTGGGATCCTGAAAGGTTAATCAGTATTCGAGCAGACCCCATCTCCGTAAGTCAGTGGTGAGAGACGAATAATGAGACACAATGTCCTGTATCAGTCATCACGGAGACTGTTGCTAGGCGAGATACGAAATCAGTACCCCTGGATTGAGTTAGACACGCTTCCGAAGGAGCAAATCGGAATAATGGTATTCGTGTATTCGGGACCAAGTTGTTATGATTTAAATACATTAGAGACAACAAACTGTATTCATTTAACTTTAGATATATTTGTTAATGTTATATATATTTACATCTTCATCGATAAATCAGTTTATTTATCACAGCGGTGTCACACATTGACCACCAATGTGAATATCTTACAAAAGTATGTACAGTTATATACTGAATCAGTCTAATGCCAACGACATACAATACGAGAATTCCTTCCTAATCGCAATCACATTCTTGGTTCACAGCCTTAATGATTTATCCTTCCTTGTTTTTATTGCTACATAATAATTATGTATTTAACTGATTGATTGATTAAATATTTAGCGTAAATTTTTATGCCATAGGACTAACAGACGATCAGTTAACCTAGCCACTGTTTCCATGGATCCTGGAAGGTTAACCAGAACTCGAGCATACCCATCTTCCACAAGTAACTGAAAACTTTCCCACTTGAATCAACGGTAAGAGACGAACGATAATGAGACACAATAGCATATACCAGTCATCACGGAGAATGTGTCCAGGCAGAGATTCAAATTCACGACCCCTGGATTGATAGTCAGACATGTAACCGACTGAGCTAATAGGGCCCGGCGTATTTAACTGATATCAAATATTTACGAAATACACATGATATGTATTGCTCTAACCTTTTCCTTAAACAAATGTACCTATATTTAACAAGTTTGTTAATGTTAATCTTTATTGAGGTTACCAGTATTTAAAATATTGAGTACCCACCACCCACCCATCCGACACTGCTATTTAAGACCATTGTTCCGACCCCGCCTACTTTATATCTTCGACCATCTGATCAAACTCTTTTACTGCTTCTCTCGTGTACGCGTCATGCCTGGAAACGATGAAGAAACTTATTAGACCATTCCCCATATCTTCACAGTAAACCTTTCTGTCTGCTTCCTTCTTCTTTAAAAACTTAAACTTTGCCTCAACACTCTCCTTTGTGGGAGTTTCAATGCCATGCTTCCCTTGCGTTTTGATTTGCTCTAGTTCCTGTTTTACCCGTGAGTAATCTGAGTAACAGCACGTGACCACCAGCTTATCCGGCAAGTCAGCTGGGGTTGCTTTGATGGAAATATCTTTATATTTTTCGCTTATTTCGTCTATTTCTGTTTGAAACAGGAAATGTGCAATCTTTGCATTTCTTCCAAAGAATCGCCACTCAGCTTTCTTGTTGTAAATGCGTTTTATTATTCCGTGTGGTGGTGTGAGAACTGCTGAACTATAAACGTGGAAACCAAGCGTAACTTCAGCTAATTCAACAATTTCCCTGGAAGAACCTTTTATTTCAAAAGTAGAATCGGAATATTCTGTGTCTAATCCGAGTTCTTCTTTAACAAATTTACTCGCGGTCACCAGTCCGATCTCTTCCTTAACTTTTCTAAATAAATGCTCTTCTATATTGATTGGTGCAGTAGTCATGGTGCGTCGTTCCTTTTAGCCGAGTCAACTGCGAGTGCAACTGCAAGAAAGAATCATCCCATTTCAAAACTTCTATCCCGGTCCTCCAATGAAGTTTTACCTTCAACTTGCATGTAACGTGAATAATTTACAGTGGATGACCTTGGCCGATTTATCAAAAATCGCGTATGCTACTCTTTTCATGTTAAGAACAAGATAACATGTGATTAGATATATGGAGAGGGTATATATATCCTAGCTATATCATCGGCCATGTACAGTGGACACGAAGTATTGATAACTACGCTGGCCGTAGATGATGTAGGCCTTAAATCGCCTAAAGATTCGCGTGCTGTCCAATTCTCCGATCCATTTCAAATTATTAAACGAAGGTCATTTGTAAACAAAATGTATGTTTCCTCTCAAATGGGAGCGTGAAAATAGGCAAAGTGCCTACTCAGGACAGAGACATAGACAAGACAAATAAACAATACAATGACTGTTAAATATTGATTATTTTTGCGTAGGACTTGTATAGAAGGATAGGAAACTTGCATCTCCTGGCTTAATATTGACAAAATAACACATGTTTCGATCACGCAAAGTGATCTTGAATTAAAGATATTGGGGTTTGAAGGAACATTTCTCGTAATCTGTCGTTATTTCAGCTGCAGTGTACAACTTTTGCAATTAAAAGTACTTCAACAATTTTAAACACTCATTTCTGGGAACGGTATTGTTTTGATGAGAATCTCATTCTGCAATGTAAGAATTTTGATTTGCGTTCCAGAGATGAATGAAAGTTGAGATAATTGAAAACGAGAGATTGCGAGATTTTGCGTGAATACAATTCCTTGATTTTTGCCATTAATAAATTTATTATATGTGCCTGTAGTCAATAATGATGTGTTAGTTCAATGTTAAATAAATGACAGGAGCGACAATAAAACCAGTAGTCGTTTGAGTAGAGGTCGCTTTTGATGGATCGGTCTGGCAACAGGATCGAAACATGTACTTTTTAAAATATGACGAAAATACATTGCATGGGACAGCTAGACACATTCCAAATTAACATTGAATGTATACGTTAGGTAAATCCAAATAAAACGTCCAGAAATCATACCGTTACCCATTTAATTATGTACACATTGCTCACAATAACAAACTGGGCACTGTTTACTAGTTAAACAGTAAAATATATCACTTTCAATAAATCAATAATTTCAATTCTTGTTTGTATAGTTTTTGCTGTTGAAGAGAAAAATACACTTCTAATACTTTGGCGAAAGCAATATAGAGCCATAGCAATATCATGATTAGGGCATTTATATATATGTGTGTTATTTCGTGTTTTAGCAGGTAGGCCCTAAATATACGTGTATGCTCGTGTCATGCTGTGTGCATATCGGCACCAATTTACTTAATTTCAATTGGTGACTTAGATACCAAAAGTTTAAACTCACCCCGTTGATAAGCAGGCTGTTTTAGACTGTTGTCACATTCCCACTTGTCACTGTATTATCAAAAATATGTTTGAACTCGTTTCTTTGCTAAAACGAAAGTAGCAACTTCCGGCAAGAATTAAATGAAAGAATTATGGTTGTGCAATTATAACGCATCACCGGATATTCAAGATTAGGTTACTTTCGTTTTGTTCTTGTCAAACGATGGAAAACGAGTTTCAAATTTCCCTGCTATTGTCTTGTTTTCTATGTTCCAAATGGAAGTTAAGGCATTCATTTTCTAAAAGTTTACTTCTAGATTCAGTTTGGTTTACTTAGCGATTATAAAGTTAACATGTCAGCAATGTAAGTAGATTTGTTTATCATGGGGCTATTCAAATTTTACATGTCCACGTCTATTTATCAGTTTATAATGATTAATTTCGTTGAAAATGATATTTTTTGTTGTCTTCTCAACAGTAGTTAAGTAATGTAGGCATGAGTGTGTGTTTCATTTTAATGGTGGTTTACATTTTGTTTCTAATGTGTACAATAATTAAAATCACGTTTCTGTGACTGAGAGAAACAATTGTATGAGAGGTCCTGAGGCATGAACCACATATCTTTTCTTTAGTTTTCAGACAGTCATTAAAAACTTTGAAGATCATTTACTGTGCATCTGTTCAAGGAAATATAGAAGAATATCTCTAATTCATTGACCTGTGTTAGTAATTTAGTTTGGTGTGCTTATGTACTGGTTTACCTGGTGCGACATATTGCACATCTCTATGGAACCTTTTAAAGATTTTTTATTTTGGACAGCAGATCAGATATCAAAATAATAAATAAACATTTTACCATTCAGGATCCCAGGAAATGGAGGTTGGTTTCAATCGGTCATCTGTTAAAGGGACAATATTGGCATATTACCGCCAATTCCCTATCCTCAATACACACGCCCAGCATGAAGATACAAGTATAATTTAGAGATATACGCGTCTAAAGTGTTTAATTGCATAACTTCTTTATTACAAACATCGGGTTTCTGAAGCCACGTTTTTGTTTTTGTTTACTTTTGCCATTTTCAACGAACTGCTTTCGGGTTCCCGGTCAATCATTGAGACTTTGCTCAGGAAGTTTACGGAGTTCAATGTAAACATTGCGCATAACTTTATTGCAGGACATATTAAAGTTTTGGCCAATTTTCAATTACTGTTAATTTGATAACTTTCAAGTAAATAAAGGTAAACACGTCAATACATAAGCATTATTTTGTGCACACTGCATACAGGAAAAGTCTGGATTAACAGAGTGTTTGTTACTTGCCAATATTATCCCTTTAAGGCATGGTTGAACCTTTTTTTATTATTATTTGGATATCTGATCTGCTGTCCATTACATCCCAGGTGACGTCAAATGAAAATGAAAATAACTTTAAAAGGCTCTTTAGAGCTGTGCAATATGTTACACCATCTGTTAGACCCCTATGCCAAAAGAATGACACTAAATATTTTCTTGTACAGGTTTCTATTTTTTAAATTTTGGCTTGTTGGAACATTCGGTCTGTTAGCATTGTTGACCAAAGCTAAGTTTGTAGTCTCTTCATGACAACAAATGTTCTTAGTGTAGATGACATTGATAGGGGCATGGTTGACCAGCCATCATTTGTCATGATTTAAACACACTCTTTTGGTTAACAGCAAAGGGCTTGAATATATTCATGTATTAAAGTTTGTTTAGCATTACCCACTCTTTCCTGTGATCCTGGAAGGTTAACCAGTACTCAAGGACACCCATCACCGTAAATACAGGTAACTGATAACTTTCACACTTGAATCAGTGGTGAGAGACAAATGACAATGAGAAGCAATGTCATATATCAATCATCACAGAGATTGTGGCGAGATGGAGATTCAATCTTACGTCCCCTCGTTTGATAGTTAGTCGCCCTATCGACTGAGCTTACAGAGCCCAAGCATTTATTTAGCACAGTGGATTTGTCGGTTGGAATCCCTGCCGAGGTCACAGATTTTTCTTTTAAATTTTTCTGGTCTGATTAGCTACCCTAGGGAAAGTGTAAAAAGTATCCCTTAAAATAGGCGGCTGCTTAATACAGGTTGATTAAAACTAAAACTATAAAAATGGTGAATATAAAATTTGACTGTTTAAGACAAGTGGTTGCTTGATAGAGGTGACTGCTAACACAGTTTAATTGTATATATCAAATATCAAAACGATACACATGAACTTGAGTGTATCTGTTTATTAATAGCAAATTCGTCTCAAATTGAAATTGATATATACTATCAATAATTTATTACGCTTCATCTCAGATTCTCAGCGCTATAAATAGATGACATTATGGATATTACTATATAGTCTTAGTATAGAGCTAGTGTTTGTGGCAACAGTTACTTAAATTAATTATTGTTGATATTTTAAGTTTTAATTGTTTTTTGTTTTTCAACTGACGGAAAAATTAATGGGGTGGGAAAAAAAACTCTTCAGCATGAAATAACAGTAATTAAATGTAAATCATATATACAAAGCCGACACCTTCTTCAACAGCAACTCAAAGAATTGAGCCTTCAGTTTACATGTACATTATGTGCATTTTTTTAATTAACCACAATACTAACTATTACTTTTCAGATGGTAGTGCGTGATGAATGTCGTCTGCGGATTGATCCTTACCTCGTTGACAAGTTCAAGCGACTACCTGGAGGTATCAATGAGGTCGGAGTCAGGATTGTTAGAGATATTGGACTACGTTATGAATATGACAAACGTGAACAGGTGCTTGACATAATTGGCCCAGATCCTGAAATACTGAGTCTTGCTGTAGAGACGCTTAGATTTTGGTTGGAGAATGACGAATTTCCGCATACAGGGGTCACATGTCAGGTTGGATACCCAAATAGAAGCAACGTTATCTGGCGTTTCCATGGTGACTATGCCAAAAAATTTGATCATCTTTTTACGCAAGATATACGTAAAGTAAAGTTGATACCTACAGTGAATATCAAAGCTGTTCCTTCAAAAAAGAGGATAGAGTATGTAGAGCTATACTGTCATTTCAACGTTTATCATCAAGTCAAAGATGAAGTTCTTAGACTTTCATTTGAGTTGAGTAAGGTCTTCCAAGAGAACTTTTTTGTACCAAAATCTGATCATCAGAAAGCATGGAAGTTTGCGCAGTCAAAATCAAATGACACCAATGTTTTGTATGCTTTGAAAGAGTACCCAGATAAAATCCGAGTTTGGATATTTGCTAGAGATCCGTCAACTGTATTTGGGGCCAAACAAGAATGGATACATCATATTAGAACTGTAGCCAGGGATACTGAATATTCAGAGAAAGATCATGGAGATAAAGATAGTATGAAATCTGCCCACTTCTTTGGCATCCACCGTTCATCTGTTGTAAGTGAAACAACTTTTCCTATGGCAAATAATGTTGCTATTCCATTCAGACAACATCCTTCCGTAAACAAAAATCTAAACACAAGCCGTAGAACTTCCCTTAACAATTCATTTTCAAAGGACAAGAAAAGTCCAAGAGGTGTCAATACTTTGCCAAAGTATGATAATGTAAACTTTCCAAGACCATCAGATTTTGTTTATCCTATTAAGATGAGGGATGATGCAGAGAGTGAGATAGTGGAAGAGCCAAATGAACAGGACAATCCTTTTGCTTTTGATGCTTCACATGTGGGTGATTTGAATCAGCATGAAGTCCTAGATAAAATCAAGAACAACCCATTGGCCAGTCAGGCAAAGTGGGTAGCAGAAGGGGACACTGAGTTATACCAGGCCAGACGACACTCTCGTCCAATGCCACCAAACCGCATTTATGTTCATCATCAGGTTGACCAGCCAATGAAACAGTTTCCACAACAACAACAAATGTTTGCTACAGAAAGGGATGTTAATAAAGTAGTTCATCCGGAGACAAACTTAATTGCACGTGAAAGATACAAACCGGGTCTACGATCAAATCAAGTATTGACAGCTGTCACAGATGCCAAGCTGGCTCCTTCAGTTAGAAAGAGAGGTAAAAACGTCAGACCTGGCGCTAAGGCAACACAGAAAGGAGTCAAGGTACGAGCGTCCACTCGATCAAGGCCAGTACTTCAGGCGGATGAGCCACCTCCGAATGTGCGCTATCATATCAATGTGAATGGACTGGATATTCTGATGTACTATAAAAGTTTAGCAAAACTTGATAATGTTGATGCCTTAGTGAATTCTGTGAACACTGACTTGAAACAAGGAGGTATGGTAGCTACTGCAGTGTTTGACATGGCTGGAAAACAGGTGATGGATGAAATAGCCATACATCTTCAACTGAATGGTCCTTTAAGGGTGGCGGAAAATATTGTGACGTCTGCTGGAAGAATTCCTACTTTGGGTATCATCCACGTTGCTGGACCTGTGTGGGAGAACTATGTGAACATTTCCGAGGAGGAGTGTGCACGTGACTTACACACGGCAGTGTACAGGGCCCTGAAAACGGCAGAAAAACACAAGTACAGAAAAATTGGAATGCCAGTCATTAGTGCAGGTGTGATGCATAGTGCTTTGTAATTAAAGTTGTAAGAACTTGTTCCACAATCAGTGTAAATTAAATAAGCATACTGATATGTGTTTTCAATGTCTTTTAGGATCAGTATTGTTTTTAAATAATATTGTATATATATGATATATAGCTAGGGGTCCTCCGTCGCCGAGTGGTCTAAGGCGCTGCCGTCTAATGACCATCGTAGACTATCTCTCACTACTGAGGTCATTGGTTTGAATCCTGCTCAGTTCAAAAACATTATGTGAGAAAGTATGTTGGTAACTTGTGGTTCAGATTCATTCTGAGGTCTTCCTCCACCAGTAAAACTAGATATGCCATATATAACCTGAAATGTGTGGTGTTAAGCCTCATTAAAAACAGAAATGATATTGCTAGATTGCAAATCATCAAATCTATACTCCCGATTGTATAAGAGTATTGCATTTCTTAAAGCTCTATTCAAGAACCTTACACCAGGAAATTTAATGTGTATATTGAATGTTACTCGTATGACTACCATGACTGTTTATTGTGAATAAAATATTGTTTAAACTAACCTTTACCAAAACTATGATGTAACAGTTATATATGTATATATATCATCACTAGATTTTAATATATGAAATGTTTGTATCGGTTATTAGAATTGTTCTGACACCACAAAAATATAATTTCCTAAATTCCCGTGCCTTATTTTTAACTTCAGAGCCATATTTTGGTGTACCGAAGGATCTGGTTGCGGAGGTGTACGTTAAGGCCTTGGTTGACTACAGTATGGGGATGGGACCCCTGTACCCTGTGTTAGAGATTCACCTTGTAGATACGGATGCACAGATGCTGACATACATTAAAGAAGCATATGAGAGATGGGCAACCAGCACCACAGCTGTAGATATCACCCAACGTAGCACAACAGGTATACACATTTTTTTAGGCCATAATAAACTAATTGCGGCCTGCCCTCTAATTTTCATGCTGCCCCGACCCTGTTTACTTCCAAACAAAAACAATAAAATCATGCCCTTCCCCACATCCCACCTTCTCCCTTTTTAAGAAAAAATCTAGCAATAAATTTATAATGACCTTAATTACTTTTTTATTGTAACCTGTTTAGTTACATTTTCACATGTACATATATTTCAGTAAAACAAAATAGACAGAAAGAGAGAAAGAGAGAGAGAGAGAGATCAGTTTTATAACTAAAAAAAAAGAAGCTAAACACAATATGATAAAAAATATGTTTTGTGCTATCCCATGAGCAACATCCATGTTATAAAATGATTAAGATAGTAAAAAGGTTAATGGATAAAATATCTCCATTTTTTCATTATGTAATTGCAAAGTTTATATCTATATAGGTGTAGCTACGCTGGTGATTACATATTGTTTACCGGTATTTTGGTTTATCTTAAGCAGAATCTGTATAACAAGTTGACTGTCATCAAGCAGTGTGTACGTGATACTTATTTTTAGAGTACCGATAATGAAATCACTTGATTCATTTAATACATCACAAATTAGGATAATCATAATTATGGTATTTGTCGTGGTAATTTCATCTTGAGCTACAACACAATATGACAGGCTTTAACTTTCACAGTGAAGCCTATCAATCCAGGGGTCGTGAGTTCATATCCCCACCCAGCCACAATCTGCATGACAATTGGTATATAGGACTTTGCAACTCTTTGTCATTTGTTTCTCACCACTGATTCAAGTGGGAAAGTTGTAGAAATTGGGTGTGCTTGAGTACTGGTTAAACTTCTTGGAACAAGGAAAGATTAGTTAGGTTACTTATTGTCTGTTAATCCTTGATGGCATAAAAATGACTCTAAACAAAAAAAAAAAACAAACAAACACATCTGCATCTGGAGTCTTCTCTTGTCCTCAAGACTGACTGCCTTTTATTACTATAGAAATATATTCAGTTACTGAAAAAAATTGCAGATTCAAAAACTTGGCTATTTGACTGAATGACCTTGTAATTGTGTACAGATAATCCACTCCACACGCCTACAGAACTGTCCAAGCGTGCCAAGAGTGCCGTGATGTTGAAGGAAGTCCCTACCCACACAAGCCAGAACATGGTGACGTTCACAGAGCAGTCTTATACCAAGGATAATAACCAGATATGGACATTTGAAGTATTAAAAAAACTTACAGTGCATGTATATACAGGTATGGTGTTAATCTTCATTTCCGCGGCCACCCTAAAAAAATTGCTTATTTGCCACTCTGACTTGTACCATTTAGGGGTGGGTTGGTAGGTACCGGTAGATCAATTCTTTTTTCTTTTTTTTTAATCAATAGGAGATTCTTTTTAAAAACATGTAATGACCAAGAATATTTTTAATGAACACCAAAAAAAAATACCGGTAACAACAGTTTTTTTTTTCAAATAATATATATTTTTTTTAGTCACCCCAAAAATATTTTCTCGATCAACTGGATTGTTTTAGGTTGGTCGGAAACAACAAACAAACAATATTTTAATTTAGGTCCAAAGCCTTTTAATTAACCACTCAATAGAAACAGTGAAAATAATCCCTTGGCGAGACGGATGGAGAGTCGTACATGGATACCCTTTCAGTAAAGTATCACATGTGGCTCTATTGGCAATGGTCATGGGTGTAAGTATCACTGAATTGATTCTGTTGAAATTGCCAGAAATACACCTATTAACTTTTTGTAGCAATAATAAAGTTTCAGTTATCGATTCATTCAACAAATTAAATTTGTTAAGAAATATACAGTAGAGCTTTGTTGGCTCAAACCTGATGGGACTAGACAGGTTAGTTTGACTTGTATTGCGCAACATCGTACCATATATATATCGACATATGAATCGGCTGGGACCAGATAACTATCTCACTGGCTCAAACACGGATGGCTGGAATACCACACTAGCTCAAGCTCTATGTGGTATTCCAGCCATCCGTGTTTGAGCCAGTGAGGTTCTACTGTACGTTCAAAGTACAGTGGTCAAACTCATTAAGTTGTTATACCAGTGTTATAAGCTCTAGTACAATGTGCAGAGTACAGTTATGTCCATGACCAATGTCGTTTAAATTGTGTTCACTTTTTTAGAAGATTATAAAGATGAAATTATGTGTTGGAAATGACAATATGGTTTCTTTAAGTTTAAACATATGTTATTTCAGTAACGCATCTGACTATCAATCCAGGGGTTGTAAGTTCAAATCCCCACTTAGTCACAGGCTCAGTGATGATTGATATATGACATTGTGTGTCATTGTCATACGTTTCTCACCACTTCTATAAGTGGGAAAGTTAATCTTGCTTGCAGAGATGGGTGTGCTCAAGTACTGGTTGACCTTCCTGGATCCCAAGAAATAGTTGTTAGGTTAACTGAATATCTCTTAGCCCTCGATGGCATAAAAACGACACTAAATATTCAGACAAACAAATGAATAATGTCCTTGTAGGTTCTGTGGTAAAGGAAGATGGTGTAGAAGCTATTGTATGTGCAGTGGATTCCAATATGAAAGGCTCCCTTGCCAAGCATGTCCTGTTTGCTGGTGGTAGACGATACGAAAACAGCCTCCAACGTGCAAGGTAATTGTGTATTAAATTGTATGATGCCTGCATGAAAGCTGGTGAAACAAGCTGATATTGCAACATGGCAGAGTGTCAGCCTCACATGTGGGAGGAGGAATGGTCAAGACCAAAAAGGACGTGGATTCTCTACCACTAGACCATGTTGCATTTTTTGAGAAATGTTATAGAGATGCAAATGAACATACTAGTAAATGTATAATTATACACCTATGTAACCTTCACTCACATATATGTTATATGTTTGAACTTAGGCATTTATGAATATTGTAGAATAACAGAGGACTTTCATGTCAGATAAAATATAAATGTAGCCGCAAAATATTTAGTATAGTATACTTGATGCCTTAAAAAACACAAGTATACTTGATGCCTTTAAAAACACAAGTATGGGAATTGCATCAAATCTAGATATAGCATGAATGATAAATCAAGACAAAACTTTCTTACATTAACAAATGAATTGATGTATATCATATATATATATATATATATGAACCAATAAAATGGATAGCAGATCTGGGATAAAAAATATATTCAATACTAAAAAAAGCATACAATCAAACTTGTCTTAACCCTTTACTACATAGATACATGTTTTCCCGCACCAATCACAAAAGGCCTTTGAAAACAGTGCAGGGAGAGTTCAGATTGCTCGTAACGAGCAATCTGAACACTTCCTGCACTGTTTTCCACTCTGTCAGTAAATATAAACATAATTCACCCAATATTTCAAAAACCTTCTATATTATAGGTGTCAAAAGACGTCTGTATTAGGTGTCCAAAGGCATCTATATGAAGTAAAGGGTTAAGCTGTCAGTCAAGGGAAGGACCAAAGTGGCCTTTTAACACAGGTTGTTGCTTAATACAGGTAAACTTAATCTGAAAGCATAGAAATGGGAAATAGCAAATATAGCTGCTTAAGACAGGTGGCCGCTTAATAGAGGTGACCGCTTACACAGGTTTGACTGTATTACAAATCTTCGTGAAGCAAAATACTGATAGCAACTTACTCCATTCAGTAAAAACTTTATTTATTGTTAGATCCAGACAACGTAACCTGAGAGAGGGTGAAGTTTTGGTTTGTGATGGCGGAGACCTGGATGTAGATGTAGTGTTACACAGCGTTGTCTCTCGGCCCATCTACTCTGTTAACCAGATTAACCTGTCACGCCTAGACAGCATCAACACACTGCTACTGTATGCAGCCAACAAGATGGGCCTCACCTCACTGGCCATGCCCCTTATTGGAACAGGTGAGATTATTTTTATGCTTCCTTATTAAGGGTTAAGTATACTGTAATGTTGAAATTTGCGACGCATTTGAGGTTTTCAATGGTTGCAAAACAACTTTAACGGATAAAGGACCCTATTCTAAAGAACTTATATGTTTTATCATTCAGATTCACTAGCTGAAGCAAGTTACTCAAGTGACTGGTGTTCAAATTGAACTTTTTGTTTAACCAAATGACGCATATCAGCAAACGATGCGCTATAAAAGTAGTAAATATCCTTATATTTTTTTAACATTTTACAAATGAATAGTAATTTTAACTGACCAACAGACTTTTTTAAAACTAATTTTTACACTGACATTGTAAACAAATGACATAGTAATACATAAAAAGCGAAAACCTGATGAATTTACCGCCAGCATATGCAGTTTTTGATACCCTTAAATCTAAGAGCATCAACCAATAAAATCACAGGAAATTTCTGAAGGGTGTTCCCACATGCTTGTCTTGAGCATTATTCTGCCTCATGGTGTCTGATTGATTTTAGAATCGTTTGATGAATATAAAAACCTATTGTTTATTAGATTTTGTGATGCTCACAAAAAAAGTAAAATACTTAATTTTTGAATATTAAAATTCTACAGTACGTGGAGAGACTGTCATTTTGATAATTGTGTGTTATGTTTATACTAATTGGCTGTTAAAAATGTGTTTTAGTACATAATATCAATATAAATGCTGGCAGAATCATTTTTTATCAAGTCCTCAATCTGCCCAGAACCACTATCATGCTGCAGGTAGTGACTGGAATATCTGGCTACAAACTTAATTGTTCTTTTAAGTGTAGTAACTTTAAGGAAATTACTTGGGGAAATTTTCACTGATAATTATCTGATATTGCAAATTGTAAACATCATTATTTTAGGAGATAAAGTAAAACTTTAAATTTACTCTGCAGTTTGTAAATGTATATACTAATTTATCATTTCTTGACTGCACAAAAAGCTCAAAGCTTACATGGACTGCTCTCAAGTCCAGTTCCTGGGTAAAACCAGTACTGAGTGTTGAGAGGCATCGGGTCAAGCTGGGGATAGAACCTGCAACCTCTGGCATGAACAACCAGCACTCTATCGACTACACTACCGCCCACTTATCAGTGTTAGTTGACAATATATTGTCTTTTTAATATGAAGTATATGAAAGGACCATCACTGAAACCTTTTTACATTT
Organism: Panopea generosa; assembly: GCA_029582155.1. NCBI lineage: Eukaryota > Metazoa > Mollusca > Bivalvia > Adapedonta > Hiatellidae > Panopea > Panopea generosa. The sequence goes on along the minus strand of CM055908.1, from coordinate 17,346,013 downwards.
TGATTATGAAATGTTTCAAGTACATGATTATGGTCTCTGAATAAGGAAATATACCACCTGATGTTGAAATATGTTTTTGCCAGCCTCAAGATTCAAGAATATACTGAACATTTCAGGTCGTTTGCGTGAGAAGTTTGAGGTGGAGCAGTGTAGCTTACAGCTTGTCGACAACATTATAGAGGTCTGTCTAAGTACCGGCAACTCCTCGACTCTACGTGAACTACACTTGGTCAATGCTAACCCTATCATGACACAAAGTCTCACCCAAGCTTTGAGAACCAGAGCTCATACTAAATTGAGGTAAGCTTGTTTCCTGTAACAAAATTTCGTGTTCATCTGAACCAAAGGTTAATTGTGAGCTTTTCTGGCTGTTACTTCAGTGTCGCATCAGCAATAATTATGTTTAACGGTAATATATCAGGAAAAATCACTATGTAGGACAGATCAAATCAAAACCACGTGACTCAAAATACAATGCAAATTTAAGTTAAAAAATATATTTTAGTGTAACTTGGGTACATACTCTTTTTTTTTCATGTTTATTTAGGTATCCTTGTGACAATACATGGTCAGTAAGTATCTATAGAAATGATATATTGGGGAAAAAATGTTTTTAGCCAATTTTAAAATTTTGTAAAATCCTGATATAGATGTACTTTAGAATGTGTAGAACTGTTTCATCAGCACAAATGTTAGTCTCCTGTCCAAGTACAAAGTAATGTATTAAGAAATGCTTGTGGAAAAAAACTAACATGCCAAAATTTGGTGAGTTGATAAACAGTGAAAAAAGTTCAACAATTAGATATCTGTCTATATATATTTGCAAAAGTTTTTAACAAAGGTCAAACATAAATTACTTGTATTTACTTGATTCTCATCACATAAATGCTTTACAGGTGTGTGTATTACATTATAATTTCTCGTACTGGGGTTTGGGGTTAACTTTTATTATTCTTTACAAGTTTGTTGAGGCTGTCTTAGATCAACATAAAATTTTGTTCTGTTTAAGGTTTGAATTATATGAAATATACTAGTATATATACTGGTAGTCAAGCCAGTGTTAGTGGTCACCTCTATTAAGCAACCACTTGTCTTAAACAGTTACCTTTTCTATTTACCATTTTTTATAATTTTAGTTTTAATAAACCTGTATTGTTATATTATTGTATTTGAGAATTTTGATAATATATAAAAAATTCTTAAATTGGTTTAATATTTTTGAGATGGAGTTAAGGAATGGTATACAGAGTTATTAACATCAAAGGTCAACTATGACAACTTTATGAGATTACATGACAAGCAAATTAATGTAACCTCAAGGTTATCATCATTTAGAGATGATAAATATATATGTACAGTCAAATCTGTGTAAGTGGTCACCTCTATTAAGCAGCCACTTGTCTTAAACAGCCACATTTGTTATTTCCCATGCCTATGCTTTCCGAGTAAATTAACCTGTATTAAGCAATCACCTGTCTTAAAAGGCCACTTTTGATCCTTCCCTTTACTGGCTGCTTAAGACAGGTTTTACTGTATAAATATTTCTTTACCCTCACACTTTGAAACTTGTCAATTTGGCAAGCAAGATTAGCCAGTTAAATAGCCAGTGGACAGCATTGGCAGAGTGGTTACTTCTCTCGGTGCTGCACCACTGGCTGGATAAGTCGATTAATACAATGTTGATTATGTTAATTCTACATCGATTATGGTAATCAGTTGATTCTTGAAGATGAAGTTTTCTTGTAGTTGATTATTTCTTGAAGATGATGATTTATTCCCAGTCGGTTAAGGTACCTTCACTGTTTTCCAGAGATAGATGTCACCATGTTGCTGCCTATTGAACTTCTGGTTGTGCTTCATCATTATTCTTTGCATTGAAACAATCCTTTCTAGTGTCGTGTTTAAAAAAATAAAACCAATGATATTTTAAAATAGATGTCTCCACCAATCACCAGTGTAAAGAAATCTGTGGTTGTAGAAACTGTCCTTCGGTCAACACAGAAAATAGGAATCATCCTATTGACTCACTTTGAAGGTTAGAGCTCTGAAAAATACATCCTTCCACTTCGACAGCCACATGTAGAGAGATTAAGAGATGATAGCTTGTGTTTGGTTTATATATGGGCATGTCTAATGTAGAGATAGTAATTAAGAAATTGACCTGTGAGAAGGTAGTAATGAGTTGACCAATGAGAAAATAGAGCATAAGACCTTTTTTGTAGTGTGGAGAGTCAGTTTTTGAGACAGACTTTGGTGAGGTTAGCATGAGCATTTTAGACAGACCTTGGTGAGGTTAACATGGTAGTTTGTGAATTAGAACTTAGATAGAGATACAAACAATTACTGAGAAATATATAAATATGTGAATAAACTGAGGTTAAATGAAACCACCCTAGTCTTTGTGTGTGTTATGCCACAATATATTAAGAAGCCACCTGCCTTAAGGGGTCATAAATGCTCTTTCCCTTGAGTGGCTGCTTAAGACAGGTTTGACTGTAACTATAACATATTGTAAGTGCTGATAAACCAAACATAAAGAAATGATAACCAGTAATGAATTATTTATGGATGTTTTGTTTGTTGTTTTTTCTATTTCTTTGTAAAAGTTTATTTATGCAAATTCATTATTTACATATTAATTATAAAAGAACAGTACATTAAGTTATGTTATGCATGCACATTATAATATTGGAGAAAAAATAAATATGTTTATTTTCATCTTGTTGTTTCTTAAAAGCAACAGCAGTACCAAAATAATACAACAATATATTACAAATACGAGAGTGTTTAATTCACAAATGTAAAGTAAGCAAACAAAATAAAGTTATTATTGAATACTAAAATAGCGTTTAATAATGTTTAGATTTTGGTTAATGTTTTGTTTTTTTATGCAGATAATAGCATTGAAAATTCGAGTCTGAAAATGTTAAAAGTGTCTATATGATTCTGTCTATAATCACTTGCATAATAAGCCTTATAGATACTGAAACCTATTAGAGAGAAAACAATTTTGATGTACATATAGTCTGTCTGATCTATTTTGTATCCAAGGATAATGTTTTTAAATACTTGAATGTTATTTGAGATACCTATAGTTTATAGTTTATAAATGTTTTAATTCAAACTCTTTATGATCATTTTGTTGAAAATGGGATTTTACTGCAGATGTGTTAAAACATTCAAACAGTCAGTAGCTTGGTCAATCAGTCACCAGTTGTTCTCTTGCTAATGAGGTCATAAGTTCAAACCCAACATATGCTGTTAGTTTTGATACGAGCTGAGATTTTTCTGATTTTCTCATTTTCTTTTAATGTTTACATGAACTTATTAAATAGCCACATCAAATAAAAGTTGGTAAAATGCTAAATAATGAATGTTGTAGCATTCCAAAAACTTGATTTGAGAAAAATCTCAAGTTGAGATGTTTAGTGAAACTTAGATCAGTAGTTTGTGTCAGAATAGTGTTTAAACTCAAAGTGTTCATCAGAAGCAGTGGCTGCTGTTTCCTTCAAATATTGAAACCAAATAATTAAGACCTGTAATAAAACCAGAGTTAACCATGTCCATCCTTTTGCTCATTCGCCAGTGGTAAAAATTGGTTTCAGATCAATAACACCTGAAGGGGTCTCTGCATTTAAAAAGAAATTGATATTTTGTGTGTAATTGTATGATTTTAAAATACAGGTCATGGTTGATGTTTGTGTACGTTGGTCAAGTTTAACAGGAGTTTTGGTCCCTTTTTTACTTAATATTTGGTAAAAAATGGTTTCAGATCAACAGCTTGGGCACAAAATTATGTGGACAGACAGTCATTTCAATGAGTAAAAAAATAAATAACTTCAACACAATGTCAATATTGCTGCTTGACAGATTGAACTTATACACAATTGGATCAGAGCTGGTATTGTTTTCACATTATTTTATTGGTGCATTTAAAATATCAGGTCACATAACAGCTGATGCTTTACACTGTAATACTTTCAATTTCTTTTTTTTGTATACTTTTCAGGATGGAGAAAGAAGACCATGGTCCATCAAGACAGGATATTCTCACAACCAATGATACGCACAGATCAACTCCAGATCTACAGACCAGAAACATGACAGCAAGAAGTATGATTGGTCAGATCATAGGAGCAGGCAATACTGAGAAAGTGGTAGAACAAGAAGATGACAATAGAGTCAGCGTAAACAAAAACACTGAACATCATATAGAAACTGGTGTTATTATCACAAGTGAAAATAGTACAAAAGATACGAATGTTGATGAAGGCCATTATGATAAAAGTACAGAAAAAGCACGGGACAAAGAAAGGATAATAACAAAAGATGAATCAAATGATAAAAAGAGAAGAGAAAAGAGAAATGGTGAAAATGATGAAAGGATGTATCTTTCTAAGAATAATTTAAAAGCCCATGAAAAAAGAGTAACAAATAATTGGGTTCGTGACAGTGATCACCCTGACAACAAACAGCCACATGGCAAATCAGACAGGAAAACTGATCGTAGGCATAATCACCTTGATCCTATTGAATATGACCAAGATAGAAAAAGGGATCAGACAAAAAACACTAAACCTTCATGGATTGATCCAAATGGTAGACCTGCTGTAATACCAGAAAAATTGTCCAAAGTCCATAAAAGAAAACTACAAAATCTACAGAAACGCCCTGAGGTGATACATCAGCGGTCCAGAGCAGAATCCTACAAATCTATGTTTGAAAAAAGAAGAAAAGCCATCCAAATGCAGAAAGAAGATGCTGTTAAACACAGAAGGAGTAAAAGTCAAAGTGGGATGACAAACAAGGAAATTGCTGACAAAGTTTTGGAAGGCTTCAAGAAAGAACGGATTAAACTAGAGAACAGTGGTAAAAGTAGAAGAGGTGGTGGAGATGAAGATGTACATAGAGATGATCGAGAGGAGAGGAAAAAGTTTACAGAAAGTTTAAATGAGGCTGAAAATTTCTATACAAGAAAGACAGGAGAGAGATACAGAATGAAGAATAAAAGAGATGGGAGTAAAGAATTTGAGGAGTATGAAAGGTTGGACAGAGTAGATGTGAGAAATAGCAATGTGAGGAGAGGAAGTAAAACTGATAGAGTGGCGAGAACTGCAGGTCAAAGAAACAAAGGCTATCAGACAGAGAGATTCATGATGGCCCATGAGAGAGAGGATATGTATATGATGGACATGGATTTTAATGAGAAAGTAATTGACAGTCGAAAGTATGACAGGGAGATAAATGGTTTTGAAAATATGAAGGATAATGGTACAAGCGAAAGAAGTGGAAATGTTAGAAGAGATAGAAAGTCAAGCATTGTCAGTCAAAGAATGACTGAAGAGAACAATTCTAGAATAAGGGAAGAAGAAGATTACATAGCCCCACCAGGTGCTGGCAGGACGGATGCAGACTTAAGAGAAGACTACATACAAACAGAAAACTTAGAGCTGCAAGAACTAGATGGAAATGGATACAGGAAAAGAAACAATGAAAGTCCCCGCACATACAGGGACACCAAACCAGTCACAGAAAAATCAGCTAGAATAACAAGAACAAGTGCAAAGTATACTGATAGTTCCTTTCCAGAAACAGACCTACCTTTACCTGAACAAATGTCTGCCGTACAGACATCTACAAGAGCTGGGAACCAGATACCTGCTAATGTTCAAGACTATGGAGGTGATTACAAAGACAATGATTCTTTTGTAGATAGTAATGTGAAACCTTCAATCAATGCTATAAATGAAAACATAGTAGAGAATGAATCACAAATGGAAAGTACTGAAGAGAACAGACAACAATGCAAACATTTATCGCAGAAAAATATTGATGCTTCAAACCCTAATAAACAATACCCTGTTCATGAAAGTAAAGAAAATAATGTTTTCATAAATCCCAATGATATGCTTGTGGAACAAACAAATGAAAATAATGAAAATGGTAGAGAATTCAGATCAGATTTAAAAGCAGTAAACGAACATGCAAATATTTCGCAATCACAATTGAATATGCAGGAAAATATCTACCAACAACCAGCCAATCCAGAGGATGTGACAATAAGAGATAAAATTAAACTGGAAATAGATGTCGTAGACAGAATTGATGATAAACAAATTCAGAGAGAGAAACAAAAAATCAAACGGTTCTGGGAAGTTGTTGGTAATGAGGAAGAAAAAGAAATGGACATGTTTGAGGGGGAAGATGGAATTAGAAATGAGAAGATGATCATAGGCAAAGTTACTAAAGAAAGAAAAATGTCGGCCAGGAGTAAACAAAGTAAGAAAAGCACTGGAAGCACAGTGACTCACAATGTTGGAAACTATAACGTTACTGTAGAGGTTGGGCATTAGCTATGTGATTGTTTGGAATTCTCTTTATATCAAATTTAATGGACCATCTAAGGGACCCTTGACTATAAAAGTTGAGGACAATGTATTGACATTCAGTTATATGCAAAAAAATTCGCAAATAACATTTAAGTACAAAAATTAAATTGGATACAAAATCAAATAAATAAGTTAGAACACATTAAATGTCACTCATCAAAACTAACTTGCCCAACTAGAACAGCATGATTTTTATGACCCAACCATTCAAAGAATGTTAAAGGGACATTTAGTATTAACCCTGTCTGTCCGTTCGTTCATTTGTTCGTTGGTTTGAGGTAAAAATTGTTTTCTGATCAATAACTTCAGAAGGGGTATATGTATTTAAAAACGTTTATAGTTTACCTGTATGACTATGAAATACAGGTCAAGTTTGATATTTGTCAATGTCAATCAAATCTTACAGGAGTTGTGTCCCTTTTCAGCTTAATTTTAGGTAAAAATTGGTTCCAATCAGTGTCAGATAATAATGCATCAGTGTTGATAGATACATCTCTAGTTGATATAATCAAAGAAGAACCATATAAAAGATATGTGAAAACTTAGTTATTATTAGCAAAGCCAGATGTGTGACATGGGAGAATACAGTTTACTGTATATCTTTATATAAAAAAGTATTGTGCTTGTAATCTTCTAGCAGTGTTGTAAACAGATGTATTATAAGTAACACTTTGGTGACTTGAACATGTAAATATGTTTTAGTCATTTATTAAGTGTCCAAAGAAATGAAATAACACATATTTACCAGGTAAATGTTAGGCCAGTGTTAGAATAAAAAAAATATTTTTTTCATGTAAATTATTACAAAGAATATATTTTAAACTTTTTTTGTATCCATTTTGTATCCGGTATAAGTGTGATGTGGATTAATCTTTAAAAGATTTTCTTTACCATGTTGTAAAATTAGAAACCTAAATATTGGTTAAAGTTTCAGTGTTGCCTGGCAACATTTGTAGTGAAAGAGACCTTGACATTGGATTAAGACAAAGCCATCTGCTAGACAGACATCAAGGGATGATATTTTTTTATGTAGTTTTTCCATTTCAGGTCAGCTATACTAAATATCTGTGACATTTAAGCAGTATTTGATTTTTTTTTGTTAATTTATTGTAGAATGAGCCACAAATTGAGATATATAATTGTAGATATAGTATATACTGAATCTCTGTTATTTTAATATTATCATGTTGTGAAGATGTTTTACTTTTTATTCTATATTGTGAGCTTTATTGTACTTTGTGTAACTATGTAGAGTGAGATGACAATATTCCTGTTTGACATCATATAACCATTTTGTGTTTTAACACAGTAATACTTATACATTGTTAAGATGGACAGTGTTCTTTCATCACTGCAATATATGTTGCCTTTCATTTTTATATTAATTGATTTTTTAAATTTATCCATGATTTACTTTACAGCATTTGTTTATACAACTGGCACAAATCACACTCAAAGTCTTCCTGGGTAGAATCAGTACTAATACAGATAAAGTGTTTTTCTGAAGTATGCCACTTGTGACTGTGGCAGGGTATCAAACACACGACCCTCTAATCCTTGGTCAGTAATTTTGATAAATGTTTTTATTAGTTCTGACAATAATTCTGACAAAATATATCTTTACATGATACTCCCTGTACATGTACAGACATTTCCTTTCATTTTTATTTAGCCTGTGCTGTTCCGACTAAGAAAAGAATCACTGTCGATCTCTGCAGAGGGGTAGGAATCCTCTGAATGGGTGTCATATTCATTTTATCATTTTTTGTTCACTATTGTGGTTAAATTATCAACCCCTGTGTGGTTTCGGGGAGGCATATGAGTGATGGCAAGAATAGAATCACTTCGGCTCATGCATGTCCTAGGAAGTGACAATTTGAGTAATACGATAGAATTTGCTGAAACTCTGCAGTTCTGCAGGTATCAAGGTTCTAGGTTCATTCTGCATATTCATTTGTTGATGTATTTTTTTAATCTGTATGTTAATTTGTTGTTTTTTTTTGTACATGTAGAGTGAACCTGGAATCTTCCTTCCTGTTGAAGTTGAATAACCTACAATGTGTTGGTATGCCGTAAAACCCTATTCATTCATTCATTTCTATTTTGGGAGGGGAGATAACTCTTGTAAATGGTTGAAAGGCATCATATTTTACATTTCCATGGTAACATGCTACCTATATACAATAATGTATTTGAACTATAATCTATACCCTTATCTTGTTTGTTACCATGATAGCTTTCTAAATTCATGATTTTGGACCATTCCATTATTATATAAAAGGGGTGTTAGAAAGAAATTATTGACTGTGATACAAATAATGTAGACTCCAGTCAGACTGAGTTACACACATGTATGATTGCTGTGAATAACTAGCTTATCTTGCATTTCATTTTAAAATGCATGTTTTATTGAATTTTTCACGATCATCTTTTTCATCATTCATTTAAATGGTGGCAGGAACTTTATATTATTTATGTTATTGTTGATCTCAAATAGATGTGCCAAATAAAACACTGTTGAAAATACAGAAATCTTCATTTTATTTATTTTTTTTAATATTAAGTATCAGTTTTATGCTATCTAGAGCAAACAGAGTATCAGTTGATCGGACTCTATCCTAGGATCTCAGTAGTTTAACCAGTACTTAAATACACCCCATCTCTACAAGTAACTGATAACTTTCCCACTTGAATCAGAGGTGGGAAACGAATGACAATGAGATGCAATGTTGAATATCAATCATCCCAGAGATGATGTGGCCGGATTGGGATTCAAACTCATAACTATTGGATTGATGGTCAGACTCACTACCGACTGAGCTAACCAGCTCTGGTTATCTGTGTTTGTAATCAATGATATGCCATGCCAAAAACGTTCCTATATAAAATGGATTCTAGTTTTATAGTGTAAGAGAAATATAATGTATCTGCAGTAGTTTTAATAAAGCTTCTTAGAATTATTTTCCCATAGTTAAAATTTCCAATCAGAGTTCTATCAACATTTTCTTACGCTGGTACTTACTGGAAACAATTGACCAATTTCAAAAATTAAACTTTGGTTATAAATAGAGAAAAAATTTATTTCCATGTAGTATAGCTAATTTGTGCAGCTTATTTGCATGCCATAATCTTTGTCTACATTCGATGTGGACTAAATTTGAGGATAGCACTTACTTAAATATCTTTGGTTGGTAGGAAACAATTCAAATATACCGTAGTATCCATAATTGACTTAAAAGTTTGAATCAAATCACAAAAAAAAAAAAGATGATATAAGTTCAATTTATACCAATTTATTTTAGTTTGATTGCAAAGAAATCAGCGGTTACTTGAACCACACTCAAATCCGCTTCCTAAAAACCAGTACTAAATGGGGGTTGGGGGGTTTATGGGCGTCGGTGTAAACTGCCAACAAATATTGATGTTGAAAACAGGAGCATGTTACTATCGTAACTTTTTTTACATCTTAAAATAAAGTTCTGATTGAATCACAGTAAATTCATTGTCAGTCCAATTTAGCTGACATAAAAATTGTTTAATTCTATGACTTATAGCAAATATACAGGATATTTTGTCAAGCAGCATTCAATGATTCAGCATTACTGTACTCAAAGTACCAGAAATACTGGAAGGCAGGGAAGACATACATCAGTGAAAACTATTATCATTTCTCATCATATTAGACTGAAACTGAAACTCAGTCAAGTTCCAGCTCATCAGGCAATATTTTTGCTGCAAGTAAAAAGCAGATATATTGAAAACATTCAAGAGTTTTTTGTATTTAAATGCACTATTCTTCAGTATCTGTTACAATTTGCATCATATACTTCTAAATAAAATATAAAAAAAACAGATACAGTTTTTCAATGACTATACAATGCCAACAATTTTTTGTAGTTTTTACCAATTATAGATAGTCTTTGATAATTATCTCAATGACACCGAGAAAAATTTAACTTAAACGGGACTGAAAGTATAGATATTGGTATGATTGATATGTGTTTATTTTTGTATGCAGACGATATACAGTCAAGTCTGCATAAGTTGCCACCTCTATTAAGCAGCCACTTGTCTTTAGCAGCCATATTTACTACTTCCAATTTATATGCTTTCAGAGCAAACTTACCTTTATTAAGCAACAACTTGTCTTAAAAGTTCACTTTTGCTCTTTCCCTCGACTAGCTGCTTAAGACAAATAAGACTGTAATTGTGTTTGCAAAATCACTTGAAGCACCTTAGCAGTTATTTTGAATGTTTTGCCAAAGATGGAAGTTAACTGTCAACACGAAAAAAATTTTGATATTAAGAAAAGATAGGAGGATAGCAAATATATGTTAAAATGATACAACGGATGGCTCGTTTAATGAGATGTATTAACTGTTGTCAGTCCAATCACTTAAAGTCAATGATGCGACAACTCTACAATAGTGGTTCTGCATCGATGATGGAAGAAGAAAAGGTTTGTTTTTTTTAAAAAATGAATAAGTTTGTTTTAAATTTTTTCTCTAAAGGACACGTTGGAAATATATGATAAACTTATCACTCCAAATTTAAATTTTCTTGCTTATTTATTTTATTGAAGTACTCGTGTTGAAATATGTGATTAAAGCTTTAACAAAAGGTCATTTGATTTTGTAGTAAAGAAAAATACCCAAACTAGTATATCCAGTCACAGGTACCCACGTGAAGGGGGGGGGGGGGGGGGGGGGGAGGGAGTGCGATTGGTTGGCTTAGACAAAAAAGTATTCAAGAAAAAGAATTGAAACACAAAAAAGTAAAAAATATGTTTTAGATAATTTATCCCTAGTGACCAAGGTCATTTATAATAAGTATGTATTATACAAGGATGGTGACCAATGTATATGTAACCAGGGCTTATCCAGGCAAAACATCCAAGACACCAAATCATTGCATTTTAGTTTAAACAATATTTGTTTCTTATCAACATATTACATATACATATATTCAAATATACCGCGATACAAAAAATAGAATTGAGAAGAAAGCTATTTCTAGCTTGCACAAAGTTCACAAAATCATCAAGAAAAATGAGGCATTATTTTGAGTAGTACTGCTCCTACTACAATCGTAGTCAAAGTTTGGTTACTATGGAGTAAATTGTTCCATCAAATAGAGCCAAGCAAAAGAAAAATATATTTTAATGGCCATGTCTCTCTAGAGGTTAAGTTTAAAGTCATTTGGATAAATAATCAACGCAATTTGTTAACAGAAGTAGTATCCAAAGCACAGCTATAGGCTATTTGTGTCAAAGAGCTGAACACAACAACCTTTATAGGCTAAGTTAATTATGCGTAGAGGTCAAGTTCATCTTGGAAAATACTAAATGGTTTTAAGTAGTACTACCAGTACACAACTTTAGACTAAATATGATGTTTCTGAAAGAAACGAAGAATACGTTTATCATCAGTAGAGGTCAAGGTCATCTGAAAAAATACTACATGGTTTTGAGTAGTACTACTAGTTCACAACTTTAAACTTAATATGGTGTTTATGAGACAAACTCTTGGGGAAAAAACGAAGAATAAGTTTACCGTTAGTAGAGGCCATTCTAAATGATAGTGCATATTATTGAGTAGCACTAACACTAACGTTGGGCCAAATAACTTCAAAGGAACGAAGCTAAATGTAAAAAATATAACATTTAGTAGGATAAGATAATTCAAGTTATAGGGTCACGGTTAAGGTCAGGCGAAAAATGCTGCATGGTTTTGCATTGACCCAATTTGTTGACACTTGGCTGAAATGTTTCTGAGAAACGGAGCTAAACGCAAAAACTAAACGTTGCCCAGGCTATGTTCGTTAATTTTCTGTAGAGGTCAAAGTCAAGGTCATCCAAAAATGTTGCATGATTTTGAGTATTACTACAAAAGTATATAACTATAGTCCAACATTGATGGCTTGTTATCACTAGAGGTCATGGTCAGTGTCAACAGAAAAAAAGTATTGTTTATTTAAAGAAAGCCATGACCTCAGTGGTGAGAGGTAAGTGATCTTGAGATTTCGCTGTAGACTATTTGATTATGTGGGAGCATTGCATCATTAGTAACATAATTACTTTATATATGCCCATAATGTTTGTATAGAATCCTTCTATTTATTTTAAAATGACATATATTTGTATTAAATAGATTATTTTAGTTTAATTTAAAAAGATGGGGTGAAACCCGGTACTGTTGTTTTCAAAATTTCACAAAAATCATCATTACAAACCTGTCCCCAACACACCAGGGGATCACAAAACAACAGTGACCGGTGACAAAATGTGCAATTAACGCAAATTAGGACTTAAATAAAAAAAAGCAAAATACTGGATATTTATTGATAAAATGCAATATTGATAATAAATTATGATGTGAAAACGGAGAACAATAAAAGAATGGATTTTTTTTAATGTTGAAGTAGATAATAATTTGAGTTCCAGAAGTTAACAAGGTGATTGTTTTGCTCGCATGTAACTGGGGAAATATCCAAGGACAATAGAAACATTGGTCTTATTAGTAGAACATTAAATTATATCAAAGGCAATCGCTCTTCACTTACTGAAAGCATCAATCAGACCGCACTTTGAATCTATCAGATGTATTTCGTTATTAAAGGCTAAAAAATGGTCAACATAGCAATGTTTGCCGGAAGGCTAAAATCTATTAAAAACATGTTATGCATATACCAAAATGATAACATGCTTTTGGTATCCATCCTCTAGATGTTGTATGGTGTTTAGCGTCGCTTTCAACAATTTTTCAGTCATATCGCGTCTACTTGAGACAGTATTCTAAGCGATGTAACACTGGAGTATCTTGCCGCAGACACGTGGTACGATGCCCCACCCAGTCACATCATACTGACACCAGGCCGACCAGACCTAGAACCACCTCTAAATGCTGAGCGTCAAGCAAGGAAGCTTCTAGTACCATTTTTAAAGTCTTTGGTATGACCTGGCCGGGGATTGAACCCACGACCTTCCGCATGCGAGGCGGACGCTCTACCACTAAACCACGCCGTGGTCCCATCCTCTAGAATAAAAGCCCCTATACTGAGGACTGACATGAATCGAGTCTATAGAAATGAGTCTGAAGTAAGTTATTGGTATTATACTCACAGGGATTTAACCATAAGAAAGTGTTTATTTTAAATACTTAATAACTACAAAAAGTCAGTAATAGGTCCTTTGGAACAGTTTTACAAACAGAAATTGGAGCGTGTGATCCAGTGGTAGAGCACCATACCCATGATCAAGGTTTCGTGGGTTGGATCCTCAACCATGGTTTTGTGCATTGTCCTTGACTTTATCTGCATATGCTTAGTACTGGAAGGAACTTCGAGCGTGATGTGCATATGTTGTAAGAACTTGTTTCACAATCGAATTAAATATAAATAAGTTTAAAATGAAGCCCCACGAGCCAACTAAATGAAGAATGGAGAAACAAATAAATAAATCTTAGTCCATGATTGAAACTGCATACAAATTCATTCATAAAAACCAATACGGATATTCTTTAAATGACGTCTCAGGATTTTTTTTACTCCGGACGAGGCCACCTGCAAACAATTCCTGACCCTTCCTTTACAAACACAAGGTGTCACTTTTTATGCGTAGGGTGTTACAACGGGGGTCGTTTTATGACATGAAATAATGACCTTGACCGATTTCGAAGAAGGTCAACACAATTTGTTACATCGGTCAATGATATATATAGACTATAGCCCACGCAGTAAGAAATTCCACAGTAATTGGTTTTAAATTTCATCAGTGACATATCTACATTATGTTATTAAGTCACTGATTGCATATAATGCATGATACAAGTGACATAATAACATATGTCTCTGATGCTTCTAGCATACTCAGTAGTTACATATAAATTGAAATGTCACTCGACTCATTGGTTACATCAAGTTCTTATATGGAGAAAGCCTTCTATAAAAGTCATTGGTTACATAAGTTCTTATATGGATATCATACACAAGTCCTTGGTTCTATCAGTGACTTGATTATATATCTATGAGATTATATGTATCAGAGGCATGTAATCAAATCACTGATCGTATAGGCTGACTATGTCTCTGCTTTCCGTATATGTTTGTGGAATTTAAATGATATTTTTCACAGTTCCACTTTCAGTTAAAAACGTATTTTCATACATGTTCATTGGATGGAACACCAGAGATATGCAAAATCAAAACATTCAAATCTTTGTAAATGGCTTATGTCTCTGCTTAAAGTAAAATTATTCTGGAAAAAAACCAAACATATTTAAAAGTAAAATTGTGATTAAATGTCTCCATTACTGTATTTACCTTTTTTTGCGTTTCATTTTCGCAATTGCCGTTCTGATCGATAATTTTCAGTTCTACCCCCGCGCGCGCGCTTTATCTCCCTTCGAAAACTCTTCAATCTTCAACAAAATAATTTGCAAATATGGCGAACAACTGTGGCGTTTATTACTGAAAGTTTTACCTTATGTGAAGCTGTGAGAGAATGCACTATAGTTGTAAGCGGCAGAGAACTGTTTAAGCTGCAAAGTTCTAGAATATAATCGTAAGACACGTTGTGCAAATGTTTTTAACTTGCTTTTCACGTCCAAATTTAGAAGCTTTGTTTACGATGCGATTCTACATTTTCCTGTTCAGTAGATCTCCTGTGATAGGTTGGCTGCACATTTGTCACATTACTTGAGGTTGTTTCTGTAATAAATGTGTAAGTTGATGACTGCCACTGTGTCTTTGGTTAATGTTGCTTGATATTTTAGGTGGGCGTGACGATGTAATCCCCGTTTAGCCCTTCAATTTATGTGCACAGAATCTGAGGTTTGATTTTTACCTTCGAAAAATAATAAGACATAGTGGAGTCGTGATACTTTACATTGGCCATTATCCATTAAATTCTTATATGTCACCTTACAGTTGGTGCAAATCTTAATTACAAAGCACAAATTGTAGCAGAGATTGGATCTGAGAGATATTTCCTAACCGTTTATTGGTAGGTCAGTGAACCATATTGATAGATAGATTCTTTGTTACCTCCATATTTGGAAAGCATATAATAACATAAATATAATTGCAATGAATAATACATATTAATTAATATTATACAGTGAAGTATAAGTGAAAAGTGATCAAATGATAAGCAAAACGTAACAATTTACAATGTTTTAGTTTACAGTGAACGATAGAGAGAAAATTTGTGTGTTTGGATTTAAATTTATTCATAAATGAAATATCAAAGTATTCATATGATGTATGGAATTATGACTGTTTACTATATTAAACAAAAAATTATGCCAAATATATAGACAAAAGGCAAATAATTGTTCTTGCGTATGTCAACTAGGGGTGAAACAATACACCTACATCACGATATGATGCATATTTTTGTACAACCTCCACGGTTCGGTACATTCAGTATGATACAATACAATACAATACATAGATAACTGAAATTTTACAAAATAAAGAATTATGGTTATATCAGAGAACAATTTTATTGAATAAAATTAACAAAACAATTTAATAAATGGAAAACAAGAGTATTAACAAATAAAGCTGTAAATAACATATATAATATAATTTGTCAACACCTTCAGTTGCTTATCAAAACACACACACACACATATACCGCTGGCTTCCCAGTTTGTTATAAATGGATAGCTTGAAATGAGAACCATTCCAGTGCTCCAAGAAAAAGAAAATTTGGGACTAGCCCAGGGCAAGTAGGTTGAAAAAATCTACTTGCCCTGGCTGAAAAATAACTTGCCCTGATCAGCGGTTCACATGCCCAGATTTTTATTACCAATACTCCTTGCGGTATAATATGAAATTTGTTAACATAGACTTAAATATGTTAATCAAATGTAGGGTTAGCTCCCCTTAACATTATGCATGTCTAAATCACAAGTTTTAGAGTTTGAATAAGACCAGGAGAAGTGATAGAATTGCAGGAGAACTGACTATGTATCTATCAGTATGCCCAACTTATAATGTTGTATTTAATCTTTGTTCTTTATTGACTATCATTTCTGTTCTGACGATTCAGTATATTTAAAACATAATTTTAAATATCTTTCTCTTCTTTTCTTATTATTGCTGTCATAACATACAATAATGGCAATGTCAAGCCTACAAAGCTATTCAATCTATCCAAGAGAACTTGGCAATATGATAAATAAATGCAGTCTATGATAGTCTTCAAATCTCTAGAAAGTGCAACTAGTCAACTATATTTCAAATATTAAAAAAATACCACATAATTGATCTTAATTGTTGTTTTCAATACTATATTTAAATCATGGCAAAGAAAATTATACGCTAAAACTACACAACCAAAAAACAATAAGTTTATTACTATAATACCCCACCCACATTTGTCTATACTGTAAACTCAATTTAAATATCAACTTTCACGTTTTCACAGACATTTTTTTATATACATACAGTTCCAATAGTTGTAAATCTACGAAATATTTATAAAATTACCAAAACCTAACGCTGACATTTTACATAACGCGATCGATCGCAAATTATCTGCAAAAACCAATTAGCTTTTAGAAATCGTTACCATTTTGGCAAAGAGAGATAATTTTATACTCTTCATACTGGAGAATTTGAGAGACACCCGCGAATTACGTCATCGTCTATTTTTTGTCTTTGCTCGGGTAGGTGGTAAGAAACGTGTTCATTGGTCGTAGATATCCGACCAATCAGAGCGGTTATTAAAAATAGGTTAATTTATATTCAAAGCTATTCGCCAATCACATTAGAGGAATAAAAATAGATAAATGAATATTCATGTGAGGTTTTCCAAAGTAGCATTATCGGGCATGTGGTATGATAAACACTGCGGGGGTCAATTGTTTATACTGATTAGTTACGGTCTATAAACAACAGTTTGACCTGTGTCGTATCGAACAGAGATATTTTTACAGACCTGTGTATTGTTAAAACTAGCTTGTCCAATTTTTAAGACAAGCCCGACGGGCATGTAACTTTGAAAAAGGCACATGCCCGGATCCAGATTTGACAAGCCCCGGGCATCGGGCTATCCTATTCTTGGAGCACTGCATTCTATTGGTTCCACTTTCTATGAAAGAATAATATAATAATGCACTAAAAGCGGGAACCCTGTGTTAATTGAGTGTATATGTATATTGGAAATAACCTAACGACGCGTGAAGTGTCTGCGGTCTGATTAGCCAATAAAAGAACACAGCGAGGAGGTACTGTTCATTCTTCACAGCAGTGTCTCTCATTGTTTATTAAAAAAGGCACTGCGGGCGTATTTATTTAAGCGTGGCGGTATAAGAAAAGGGCAGGGCGGCATAAAAAAAGGGCGGGGTGGGTCGCCCCGCCATGCCGCTTTAGGAGAAACACTTCGAGTGCGCAATCTTGAATTGTTTACACATACTGGATTTACATTATTGAAACTATCCTAGCAAGACATGCCGAACTAGACTAAAGTCAGCACAAAACTCGCACTAAACGGCATGTATGTCTTATTTTGGAACAAGAACAGCGATTGGACGCTGATACCACACCTTCAAGACAATCAACCAATCAGACGCGACGTTATATTATTGATTTTGGCACAAGTATATTGCCATGCCAAATACGAAAGCGCATACTGTGCGCGTACGGTAGGCTAACATTGGCAAAACCCTGAACCCCACCGAGGAGAAATATCGCGGTGAATCGTGTACCGCAATAACCGTTTCACCCCTACTGTCAACCTCACTATTGATATGACTTAAGGGCTAGAATTTAACTTTTTTGTGCAATGGCAATTTTGGCCAGTGCCTAAAATTTCAACAAAGCCAAATTTGTAACCAACTAGCCAAACCAATTTTCACAGAAACTTGTAGTCCTGAATGTCTAAACAAACCCAAAATTAATTGTTCCAAAGCCCATGTGTTATTTAATATGCATTATTAGCTTGTATTTACATTATAGACAATGGTATCAAGGTTATTATATATGTTTAAGTATTTTAATTTCAAAGCAGTACTTTACAAAACAAGATATTTTCAAAAATAAAATTATCATCTGTTGTTTAATATTATACTACCATAAATAAATGCATACAATGATTTATCATAAATAAACACTTTTAACTAAACAGAAATATGAATCATGGATTCAACAGTAAAAAGTGTACAGAGACTTAGACTGATGAGACACACTTTTCTATTTATAGAATTAATATAGCCAATAGCCATTCGTTTAAAAATTAAATCTAGATCTAGCCAAGGACGATTGTTTAACATTTGTAAATATTGTAATATAGTTTAATTATTATGAATGATCTGCCAATCGCGTGGTTTCTACAATTGACACACCATTTTGTCATTGTCAACTTTATAACCCAGTGTGATATTGAGCTCTCACTCCAGTTTCGTTACAGTATTAACGGAAGGATTATTTCTCTTTTTTTCTTGTTGCGACTTGCTTTCATTCATCGGTTCAATAGAGAAAAAGTTGTTATTTTATCAGCCATTTTAACAGCTGACAAAATATGTATACAATAAATTTGATGGGTTACAACTTTACTTTTATTTTATAGAGCAAGTGCAAGACCGATCAAACTAGACACAGTCTACTCATTATGTTGATGACGGGTTTTTACTTTACTTCTTTTTTGCAGAATGAACTCGAGATCAAAAACAATTGAACGCAGTCTTCTCATTTAAATATTTAATACATGTGATTGACAATCTTGCTGCTAGGTGGTAATTGGGTAAAATTTACAAGAACTCGTTATTTTTACCTGGATTATACTTGTTTCTTTTCAAAAATCAATAAAATGAATACAAAAGGTAATTTTTCTCAACTTGAAATCCACTCGCAAAAAAATGCCAGCTTAAGTAATTTCAACTTGCATTTTCAAAATACAGCTCACATTTTGCGAGTTGCTAGTGCTTAAGTTCGAGCCCTGGACTTTTCATCTATATCTAATATAAGTAGACAAAAAACTGAGTAAATTTGTAAAATGAACTTCACAATAATTCAATATTAAGTGTCACAGATTATGAGATATGGCTTCGACAAAAATTAAAGATTTCAAATGTAGTGTTTAACCAAAATCATGTTTGAATTTAAGACTAGTGTCTTGTTAGTTGTTTACACAGTATCTGCTTTTTCATAGTACAATGAGCTTAATATAATAAATTTAACCTTTTTTACATGAATTAAATATTAGAAAAAAAAACATTGATAGTAGTAATAACAACCAATGATTCCTTTTTTATAAACTTAAGTATCAATTATTGAGAATACTAATTTAGTACATTCTGGATTTTTAACAGGTTTCTCTATTGCTTTATTTCAGATGTAATGGAAAAGTTTGCTATACTGTCCAATAAATGATTCAAGCATCAATTAAGTGACTATATAATCATGGATGATATTCATACAGAAGATGATTGGGAGACAGAGGAATTTCAGAATGCCCTCAAGGTTGTCCTTAAGTGTGAAATACAATCTCTGGTAAGTATTAAGTTGTCTTCAGTAAGTATACAGTTGTGAGTATGTCCTCAAGTTGTTTTCAGGTGTGAAGTTTTTTACAATTGCTGGTAAACTTCATTGTTGTCTCAATGTTAGGTTAAAGTTTTTATGTTTAGCTCAGCTTTTTCTCTATTTCTCAATGAATTACGTATGTTTTAGTGACTAAACTTCATAAACACATTCATATATGGTATACTCGTATTGTATATAGGTCTTACTACACAGTTCCGCCCCATTTTTTTGCAACATAACAAAATTATTTTTTTTTCTTTTTGGCTCGCCCGGACAAAGTCCAAGAGATATATTGCCATGACCCCGTCGGCGTCGTCATCTGTAGACACCCAGGTTAAACTTTTGCGTTTAAGTTTAGGAGATCTATGCAACCACTCATTGGATGTAAATGAAACTTCGCATGTATGTTCACCATCATCAGTGGAACACACACAGACAAGAACCATAACACTGGATTGCATTTTGGCACAGTTATGGCCCTTTTTTGACTAAGACACCCAGGGGCGAGTTTTGTTGTCTTCTGACAACTCTTGTTTAAAAGTACATTAACATACTTTTACACCTTTGCAACAATTTAAATAGCAATTAAAGACAAGTCTCTGAACTCACTTGTGGTGCTTTTGTACATTGTGATGAGTTCAAAGTTCTGGTACATCGGACGTTGATGATAAACAAATGTGAACTAAAATAGTCCATTTAATAATTGAATAATTGTTTCAACTTGAGTCTCCCATGAGTTAAATGATGTTGTATTTTTAATACTTATATGCATATTTCAGAAACATGTGTTACCTGTTATTTTTTGTTATGAGACACTTGTATCATTTCAGCTTGGTAAACAGGTCCGGTATTATAGTTTTAATTAACCCTTTACTCCATAGATACGCGTTTTTCCGCACGAATCACAGAAGGCCTTTGAAAACAGTGCAATAAGAGTTCAGATTGCTCGTAACGAGCAATCTGAACACTTCCAGCACTGTTTTTCACTCTGTTAGTTAATATAAACATAATTCACCCAATTATTCAAAAGCCTTCTACATTAGAGGTGTCCAAAGGCATCTATATTAGGTGTCCAAAGGCGTCTATATTAGGTGTCCAAAGGCGTCTATATGAAGTAAAGGGTTAATACAAGTTCTTGTATCATTTCAGCTGGAGAGACTGTCAGAGACAGGAGAAGAGACTGTGCTGTTGACTGCCAACACTACAGATTTATGTGTGGGACATCTCTCCTCATCCAATGCTCAAAAATTTGTTGACAGTGATGATGTGGGAAACATCAAAAATAAGTTTCTCTACTTCTTGACAGGTAACCAGCTCACAAATTGTTTACTTTAATACATAGCTGCTTTTAATATCAACTCTCAATACTGTTTATTCCCAGAGATCAGACTATAAGCTCTGAGCTTCCATATTCTAACAAATTAGATAAATAAAGATAAAGACAAAGATAAATAACGAGTCAATATCATGTATACACCCACTGACCATGACCTACTTAATTGACATTTAAAAAGACGAGCATTTGCTTGCGATGCTCTTGTTATACCTAGAACTTTATAATAATAATAATAACAACTTTATTTTTTTGAAGGTAACATATTGAGAGTACATAATAATATATCACATATAACTAATTTTTAATATGGCCTTCAACAACAACAACAATAATAAAAACAATAATAAAACGATTGTCAATATTAGACCTACTTTCTGATTAAAATGCTTAGATAATAATCAATCAAGAAGTTTAAATTGATATTGATCAATATGAACTAGACAAACACATTTAACTTTAATTATAAAAGTATTGTAAATTATTCAACGAAATTATACACTCAAATTAGAATAATAAAAACAATAATAAAACGATTGTCAATATTAGACCTACTTTCTGAATAAAATGCTTAGATAATAATCAATCAAGAAGTTTAAATTGATATCGATCAATATGAACTAGACAAACACATTTAACTTTAATTATATAAGTATTGTAAATTATTCAACGAAATTATACACTCAAATTAGAATAATAAAAACAATAATCAGACACACTATTATGCATACAGTTTACTTTGAGCCTGAGTAGTTTATATTTCTTTGTGTTTGTAAAAGATGTTTTTTTAAGATTTTGTTTTAAAGTGCATAATTTGTTATTTTTAGCTCGCCAGGACAAAAGTCCAAGGAGAGCTATTGTCTTGACCCGGCGTCACCGTCGTCGTCTGCAGACACCCAGGTTAAACTTTTGCGTACAAGTTTCAGATATCTATGCAACCACTTATTGGATGTCAATGAAACTTTGCATGTGTGTTTACCATCATCAATGGAACACACAGAGACAAGAACCATAACTCTGGATTGCATTTTGGCACAGTTATGGCCCTTTTTGGACTTAGACACCCAGGTTAAACTTTGCGTTTAGTTGCGTACAAGTTTCACATATCTATGAAACCGCTCAATGGATGTGAATGAAACTTCACATGTGTGTTCACCATCATTAATGGAACACACAAAGACAAGAACCATAACTCTGGATTGCATTTTGGCACAGTTATGGCCCTTTTTGGACTTAGACACCCAGGTTAAACTTTGCGTTTAGTTGCGTACAAATTTCACATATCTATGCAACCACTCATTGGATATGAATGAAACTTCGCATGTGTATTCACCATCATCAATGGAACACACAGAGATGAGAACCATAACTCTGGATTGCATTTTGGCACAGTTATGGCCCTTTCTGGACTTAGACACCAAGGTTTAACTTTGCGTTTACTTGCGTTTAAGTTTAAGATATCTATGCAACCACTCATTGGATATGAATGAAACTTTGCATGTGTGTTCACCATCATCACTGAAACACAAAGAGACGAAAAACATAACTCTGGGTTGCATTTTGGCACAGTTAATGCCCTTTTTCAACTTAATTTTTCAGGTTAAAGTTTTTTATCAAGTAAGATATCTAGGCAACCTCTCATTGGATATGAATGAAACTTCGCATGTGTGTTCACCATCATCATTGAAACACACAGAGACAAGAACCATAACTTTGCATTGCATTTTAACACAGTTAAGGCCCTTTTTGGACTTAGCCACACAGGTTAAACTTTTGCGTTTTGTTGCGTTTAACTTTTAACATAACTGTGCAACCACTCATTGGATATGAATCAAACTTCCCTCACCATCATCAATGGAACACAGAGACAATGGAACCATAACTCTTGGTTGTATTTTGGCACACTTATGGCCTTTTTTGAACTTAGACACCCGAGTTAAACTTTGAGTTTAGTTGCGTTTAAGTGTAAGATATCTATGCAACCTCTTATTGGATGTGAATGAACCTTCACATGTGTGTTCACCATCATCAATGGAACACACACAGACATGGAACACACACAGACAAGAACTATAACTCTGGGTGGTGTTTTTGCCACATTTATGGCCCTTTTTGGACTTAGACGCCCAGAGGCGAGCTTTGTTGTCTTCTGACAGCTCTTGTTTCTAATGTCAATTGGAATTGTTCTCCACAAATGTTCAGCTTTGTAGTTTAACGATTGTTTTAAATAATTAGTGCGAGGTCTCACCAGGACAAGATCATTAGTTTGTTTTGATCGAAAATTATATTTTTCATTATTTGCAAATGACAAAATATTGGTGATGTAATCAGGTGTAAGTTCATTTATAGCTTTATATATCAATACACCTTAGTGGTAATTACATCTGTTTTCAAATGAGAGCCAGTTTAATTCATTTACTAAATTATCTTTTTACAGTGCATGATTATCCTTGCAGCTCTATTTTGTATTTTAAGTAACTTATTTGTGTCAGTTTTGGAAGTAAGTCCCCAAATGGTATTGCAGTAATCGATGGTAGACATTATATATGCCTTATAAATAGCATTTTCATATCATGGGAAAGGAAATATGAAATTCCTGGCAGAAGTGCTATTTTCGAATTGATTTTGTTAATAATATTTTTAACATGGTTTTTTAAAGTGTTTTAAAAAATCATATTTTAGTCTAAGTCATCTGATAGGTGCACTGTTATTGTAAAATTAGTTCTTTTTCCTTCATCTCTACCTCCCTGCTTACCTTGCCTTCCTATCAATCTCCCATAATGATTACAGTTAACTGCATGTTTTACTTGTTTATTGACAGTTGGAATAGGGAACCAGACAGGTACTAAAGTGTGTAAAGTAATACAACCTCAACAAAAGCCAGGTACCAGACAGGTTGCAGGGCGTGGCAGAGGTGGCACTACTGGTAATATATTTGGTTAATATTTTGGGTATTATAGAACTATCCACAAGTAAACATTAGACTGAATGGACTGAATCCTGAAAAAATTGCGTTAGGATCTCTACCTAGCTCACTTGATTTTTATACGATCTTTGGTGAGACCATTATTTCATACTATACATGTATGTCAACAGGACATAATTTTATATCATAACCAAACTTTGTCACATATACAGTTTAGACCACAGCTTGAATTGAAAATTATCCGGATTTGAATAGGCATGAGTTAAAACTCCTTGATAACCTGAAAAATATCATTATTTGCTTTGTATGTATGATTAGATGATACATTTTAATTCAGACCTGATCAATCATTTGCTTTGTATATATGATTAGGTGATAATTTCTAATTCAGACCTGACCAATCATTATTTGCTTTGTATGTATGATTAGGTGATAATTTCTAATTCAGACCTGACCAATCATTATTTGCTTTGTAAGTATGATTAGGTGATAATTTCTAATTCGAACCTGACCAATCATTACTTGCTTTGTATGTATGATTAGGTGATAATTTCTAATTCAGACCTGACCAATCATTATTTGCTTTGTAAGTATGATAAGGTGATAATTTTTAATTCGAACCTGACCAATCATTACTTGCTTTGTATATATGATAAGGTGATAATTTCTAATTCAGACCTGACCAATCATTATTTGCTTTGTATGTATGATTAGGTGATAATTTCTAATTCAGACCTGACCAATCATTATTTGCTTTGTATGTATGATTAGGCGATTATTTCTAATTCAAACCTGACCAATCATTACTTGCTTTGTATGTATGATAAGGGGATAATTTCTAATTCATACCTGACCAAACTTGAGTATAACATACATGTTTTTTTTATGAGAACTTGTACTATGAAGTGTCAGCTTTCGTTTAAGCTTAAGTATTTAATTTTATAATACAGTATCGCTGTTTATCATTAACAGCTCCCAGTATCAGTATGTATTTTTTGGACAAATTTTGCCTTTTTTGTCTCGCTGCAACGAAGGAGCAAAAGTGAGATTAAGGTGTTGCCTTTCCGTCGATGGCAGCGGCATCAAACATTTATATTTAGCTCCAACATAAAGTTTTTGTTTTTACACTATTTCTCAACAAGTACAAGTGCTAGGACACTCATACTTGGATCATAGTTACAACTAACACCCTGCATCACATTATTCTGCAGATGCGGAGTGTGACCTTCATTTCATGGTCCATTGACATTGTTTGAAGCTGAATTTTGCATTTACCTCCAACGTTAAGTTTTCATTTTTACGCTATTGCTCAATAAGTACTAGTACTAGGACACTCATAGTTACAACTAACACCCTGCATTACATAATATAATGCAAATGCTGAATACTTTTTTTTTTGAATTTTTGTTTATTCTTTTTTTATTTATTTATTTTTTTTTTTTGCTATTTTTATTATTATTTTTTTTTTTGTATGTTTTACTTAGAAATACTGGTTAAGTTTTGTGTGCAACTACCATCAAGCTCATATCTCAAAAATCACTTAATTTTTCCTACAATATTTCTTAGTCATTAAACCTACTACATTAACCAAATTAGATAACTCTTGCATGAATATAATGCAAATTCTTGTGTCATATTTTTGCAAATAGTGGCTGTCACTAAATTCTCGCCGTGTCCATTTTGACCATGTATTAACGGTCAAAGTGGACACGGCGAGACATATAATGCCGCGGAATTCTTGTTCCCTTATAAAATGGTCAATATTAATTGAAAAGTGTTTTTAACAACATGCAGTGCTATTTTAAAAGAAACAAAGCTAAAATGAAAGCTGAGACTTCAAAGTATAAGTGTACAGATAATGGATGATTTACGCCAAATATCAAAATATCAAATATCAGGTAGGAACACTGAAAAGAACCTAAATTCAAAGAGAGCATCAAAATATTTGAAAATGTCTCAATTTGAGATATAGACTACACATTTTGATGAATTTTAGGTGGGGCTCATAATTTTGGTCTGTCTTACAGCTAAGCCAGTGCAAGTACAAGTGCTGTTGGGTGTGGCAATCATGACGTAGTAGATAGGGTGTTGGCCTCTCATGGTAGAGATTGTGGGTTTGATACCAGACTCCACATGATGGCCTCAAGTCAATAGTAAATGGAATACTATGCTTTAGTGGTCTAAGTAGGACAGTTTTAAGAAAAACTAAAGGTTTCTGTTGTCTACATGTATATGCCGGTATTCTGTAACAAGAATGAAAGACAATTCATGATAATAATGTTACTGGTTTTGTTAATGAATGTATGTTTTCTGATTTCAGGTCCTGGTTTTTATCCAAATCCCAGAGCAAACAGTACACCAAGTCACAGTGGTAAAACAGCTTTTGGGACAGCGTCAAGAGGTCGAGGGGGGCATACTGCAGCTGGTCGGGGAAACTCATCTGACCTGGACTGTGGCACCCTGTCTGATTCAGAAATTTCTCGTAAACTAGACACCAACTGGTCTAATCCAAGTACCCCAGTCAAAACACCAGGGAAACGACCAAATGACTCTTCACTAACATCCAATGAACAATACTCTGCAGACGCCGTGGATGCAAAGCGGAGAAAAACAGAATCACATCCACAGTTCAGAAAAGGCATTTCTGTCTCTCAGATAAACCCATCAGTAAATTCCCCAGCCACATTGGCTAAAAGTCCTTGTCTACCTCATGTTATATCACTCTCAGATGAAGATAGTTACAATATGGAAAAAAAACTTACAAAACCTCCAGTGACTAAGTCACCGGATGTGAAACTCACCACAACTAAAGTTGTTTCAAAGAGTGGTGGTTTCACAGAAGAAAAGATTTCAAACGCAGAGTTTCAGAAATTCCTCCAACGTTACAAAGATGATGACGACCCAGAGGAATATCCGTATGATGAATCTGAGGAAGAAGAATTAGAAGAAGGAGAAATAGGTTACTTGCAAGAAGGAATTCATTTACAGCATAATCCGCAGCAAGGTCTACGACAGCAACAACTACAAGAAAAACTGTTCCAACAAAATCAGAATCTCATGCCACCAAGTGCAGTCAGTAAACAGACTGGAGTGGTTAACAAATTAGATAAACCAGCTATAATTAGACAAGTTGCTTCACCTAGTGTAAATCAGGCCGGAAAGGCTGACCCTCATGTTGGTGAGAAAAAAACTGAAGCAGAAAGAGAGGGGTATGACGGGGCACCAGCTCCACTGCCCAATCAAAACAATGCTTATTTACAGGGGGAAGATGGTGGTGCAGTCTCCAAAAAGGTTACAGTTCAAAATTCTGGCAAGCCCAATTTAGAGAAAAAGTTGCCAGAAATAAAAACTGCAGACGTTAAAGATATAAATCAGGTACCAGAAATTAAAGAAGAGCTAGATCCAAATGACACAGAGTACAAAAAGCCTGAGTCAAGTTTGTCCAAACCTGCTGCGGTAGCAAATGACAAGACTGAAGCTGGTTCAACTCCAAAAGACAAAATAAATCAAGAGAAAGATAAATCTAAGGAAGTGCTTGCTAAAATGAATGAAATTGGACAAACCAAGCAGCAGAAATTTCCCCAGACTTCCACCTGTCAGAGGAATGAAAGGCAAGTTGTTCTTTACCAGTTTGATTGATACATATTTTTAACCCAAGTGTCTTTATTTCATCTTTTCATAGATACTGCATGCATAACACAATGATACACACAATGCAAGTTCTTGCTCATCGTGTTGCAGAGATACTGAATCTTCCATACCGGGTACTTGGTCCGTAGTTGAAAAGTTAGATGTAATATCTAAATCAGTTACTTTCATTCTTGATAACCTTGACACTTGTGGATAAATAAATGAATGTATTTGCATTTATTTACAAATCACTGTTTCACAATGCTGTTAAGCACAACTATTCTTTGTCATTAGTGATATATGTAAGTAACTATTGGAATTACTCAAAACTACGATTGTAACAAAATATCAAATTCATTTATCAAATGTTCTACTCCAATTCCTACCGAGTTCTTCTCCATCAATAACATGAGTATAACATATATAATCTACCGTGTGTAGAAAATGGTATAAATAAAGTCCCATCAGATGAAAAATGTTTACAAACATAAGAAGACCCAAACTTGTGTTTCAATTTTTAAAATTATAAACCCATGTTTAAGTATTTAACCCCATTAACACAACTGAAAGTGTCACATATATTGAGGGTCAGTTTTGATATTCACTACTGATACAATAGTTGATGATAATTGCTGTATCCTGTTGGAATAAAATATACAGATTTCAAGGTGGAGTGAACAAACATTTATATGATTTTAAGCATTTTACAGCAAAAGGGCACCAACTTAATACCATTCTACTTAAAAATTGTTGAAAGTTTTTATCCCAAAGCTTTTCTCAAGAACTTAAATGTAAATAGGGATTAAAGTTTGTTCAGATAAAAGGGCTGTAGTATATTAACCCTTTTCATTTATTTACATCTATAGGAATCTGGGCTTTTTATCCTTGATATTGAACAGAGACCGATATTTGGCTACCTGGCATTTTTTATGAGAATTTTTCCATTTTTTTTTTTTTATATCCCCCCACCCACCCACCTTAATCTCTGGAAAAAAATAAATTTTCTTTTTTAACCATTTCTGGGAATTAGACATAGTAGCATTGTTAAGCAATAGTAGATTAATTTTGGTCCATTAAAGGTAGTTTAATTGTCAAAAGGTAAAAAATATCAAGTTTCATAAATCTTTTATTTTAAAAATCATTCAGTCAAGTTTGCATTTGGCAGAAATGATATATAAGGTAAGGTTGTTTTTGTGGAACAAGCATAGTGTTGAGAGGTAAGTGGTCACTTAATGACAGTGCACCACTCAGCCAAGGAGGACCCGTCAGTGTGTAGTAAATACCAACATGCACTATACAACCAGCAAGAGGACATGCGGCATGATACTCCAGTATGGCAGGGCTGAGTGTGGCAGTCTCTAGCAGACACATTGAACACCACATAATACAATACATACAAGTTACGGGACACGTACAGTGAGGATTTTATTGAATAGCTGATCACCCTAAAATTAAGATTTTGAGTTCTACTAAGCAGAGCTTATGTCATGGTAAATTGACTGTTGTATGTTGGGCGTCTGCCTGTTAACATTTTTCTTGTAGACGCGATAGCACTCCTATTTTTCAGTGAATCTTAACCAAACTTACACCACAGTTGTATAACCACAAGATCTCGGTTATGTTGTTGAACCAATGTGATTCAACCACAAGGCTCATGACCACATTTTAATGAAAACTTTGAAAAAAAACTTTTCTCTGAAGATTCAAGCCATAGATGTTAGATATTTTATGTGAAGTATTGTATGGAGGTCCCCTAAACAGGTTGTTGAAGTTAGGTCCCTTGAGTCAAATTTGGGACTGGCACAGAGGTCATTGTTTTACATAGAGTTGAATAGGGGAAGTGTGAAGATGTTCGTGTAGATGTGATATTACCCCCATTTTTCATTTAATCTTAACCAGACTTGCACAGCAGTTGTATAACCACAAGTTCTTATACAAGTTCTTGAACCAGTGTGATTTGACCACAAAGTCCATGTCACAGGGATTCAATAAAGCACATTTTAAGGGAAACTAAATAGAACAGATATTTTATATGTAGCATTGCACAGATGTCCCCTTATAGGTTTGAGAAAGCCAGGTCCCTGTAAATAAAAATTGGGGCAATCATATGCCAGGGGCTTATAAACACAATTTAAGGGAAAAAAATTGATAATTTGATTTGTTTCCAGTAGGTGATTCAGGCCCTCTTGAGTCTCTTGTTTGAATTTGCTGTTTTGTTTCTTATCTATATGCATTTTCATCACACCTATTTAGCTGCTTGTGCAATGTGTACATTTTTGTATATCTACATTCTCCCTTTCAAATGGACTTACTTAAGGTCCTAGGTTCAAATCTCGTTCGCTCCAAAAACTTTATATTATGTGAGAAATTTTGCCAGTTACTTGTAGAAGGATGGTGGTTCTATTCAGTCTGACTCAGTCTTATCTCTTCCTTCACCAGTAAAACTGGATATGCCATATAACCTGAAATATGTTGAAAATGGCATTAAACCCCATTCAAAAAAAAAAAATCAAACAAACTGTATTTTTCAGGTTTGGTAGCGATGATGACATAGATACTGAGACTCTCATACAGATGACTAAAGACAGGCACATGGAAAACATGTCGGAGGCAGATAAACAGATCCAGGCCAGACTTGGGCAGCTGTCTTCTAAACTTAGCTGGGTCGTAGAATATCCTAAAGAATATGATGGAGCTGGGCCGATGCAGCCACCTTACCCATCTTTGGCTGCTGGGGGTATGTACCATGGAGAAGGGGATGAAGAGGAAGAAGGGCCAGATGAGGAGGATGAAGACTACGATGAGGATGATTATGGGGATGATGTAGGGCTTGATGAAGAGGATATGGCTCAGTTGCGTGCAGCACATCTTGCTAAGATGGCTAGAAATGCTCCTGGGAATCATGGAGATGGTGGCGATATGGGGGAGGGCAATATGGTAATGAACAGGAGATTTCAGGGACATATGGGAGTGATGGTTGGGGAGGATTACGATGGAGAAGAGTTTGAGGGGATGGAGGAAGGGGAGTATGGAGAATATGGAGAATACAACTCTGAGGATGAACTAGACATGGAAGGGATGGAGGAGGGAGAGGAAGGCCATATGAGGATGGCAAATCAGGGATTGATGGGTTATGGGCAGATGCAAATGGCACAACCACCATCAATAGAAGACAATTTCATTCCTATGGGTACAATGTTCTCAAAGTGCTTAATTTGTAATAAACTGGTTAGAAAGACAGAACAGAAACAACACAGTATGACTCATATGGAGGAAGAGGAAGGAGAGGAAGAAGATGATGAAGAAGAACAGTGTGGCAATCTTCATGATGCAGGGCAAATGCTAGGATCAGAGGAGTTCCATGGGGAACATGAAGAAGCTCTAGATTCTGGTGAAATTCTCGATACAGGAGAGGAGTATGATGAGGAACAAGAAGATACAGCAGAATTTACAGCAGAACCATTGGTGGCTGAAAGACTTGTGCCTGAGAAAGTTTCTGATAAACCTCCTAAGAACACAGTTTGTGACATTTGTGACAAAAGTTTTAAGAGTATGTCAAACATGCAGCGTCATAGGAAAATACATACAGACAGTAAAGATTTCATTTGTCCGGTGTGTCAAAAAGATTTCCGGTTATTACACTACATGCTGAAGCATATCAAGAACAAACATCCGGATTATACACATACTAACACACCTCCTCAGAGTGCTGCATCTGGGATGACAAAAGACACAGATTCTTTTAAATGTGGACTTTGCTCTGAAGTGTTCAGTGAAGAAGAATTATTGTTGGAGCATCTGAAGATTCACGTCTAGTCATGGTACGTAAATCGCTGACAATCCATGTCTAGTCATGGTATGTTAATCACTAACTATCCACGTCTAGTCATGGGACTTAAATAACAAAATGTAGATACACGTCTAGTCATGGTATTTAAATAACTAACTATCCACGTCTAGTAATGGTATTTAAATAACTAACTATCCACGTCTAGTCATGGGACGTAAATAACAAAATGTAGATACACGTCTAGTCATAGTACGTAAATAACTAACTATCCACATCTCGTCATGCTACATAAATAACTAACTATCCACTTCCAGTTATGGTACATTAATAACTAACTATCCACGTCTAGTCATGGTATGTTAATCACTAACTATCCATGTCTAGTCATGGTATGTTAATCACTAACTATCCACGTCTAGTCATGGTATGTTAATCACAAACTATCCACGTTTAGTCATGGGACTTAAATAACAAAATGTAGATACACGTCTAGTCATGGTACGTAAATAACTAACTATCCACATCTCGTCATGCTACATAAATAACTAACCATCCACGTCCAGTTATGGTATGTTAATAACTAACTATCCACGTCTAGTCATGGTATGTTAATAACTAATTATCCACGTCTAGTCATGGTATGTTAATAACTAACTATCCACGTCTAGTCATGGTATGTTAATCACTAACTATCCACGTCTAGTCATGGGACTTAAATAACAAAATATAGATATACGTCTAGTCATGGTATTTAAATAACTAACTATCCACGTTTAGTCATGGGACGTAAATAACAAAATGTAGATACACGTCTAGTCATGGTATGAAAATAAATAACTATCCACGTCTCGTCATGCTACATAAATAACTAACTATCCACGTCTAGTCATGGGACGTAAATAACAAAATGTAGATACACGTCCAGTCATGGTACATAAATAACTAACTATCCACGTCTAGTCATGGTACATAAATAACTTACTATCCACATCTAGTCACGGGATGTAAATAACAAAATGTAGATACACGTCTAGTCATGGTACATAGATAACTTACTATCCATGTCTAGTCATGGTGCATAAATAACAAAATGAATATCCATGTCTAGTCATGGTACGTAAACTACTAACTGAATGCAAACTTAAGACCCATAAGTAAATTAGTAATGTATAAAATCAAGTCTGAATAGGGTCTGATCTCTTTTTTTCTTTGTCAGATATGTTGGTAAGTGGGTAGAGTGAGTTTGATTAGCTGCCTGACTTAATTTTCATTACAATCAGCATTCAATTTAGTCATGAGGAAGAACAACAGCTGTTACATAATAATTGATTGACAAACAGAAATCCATCATTGATTAATTGCCAAATTGGTACTAAACTCCACTGGCCTGATTAATCAACAATGGATTTTTATACAAAACAATATAATGTCTAGTCAAGGTAGGTAGACTAATAACTTATGATCTGTGACTAGTAAATACTGGTGATATATCAAAGTGATTTGACATGGGTCTTCACCACACTTAAATGTACTCGGAT
Organism: Panopea generosa; assembly: GCA_029582155.1. Classification (NCBI taxonomy): domain Eukaryota; kingdom Metazoa; phylum Mollusca; class Bivalvia; order Adapedonta; family Hiatellidae; genus Panopea; species Panopea generosa. Next base: position 17,312,880 of record CM055908.1, on the reverse strand, counting down.
AGACAAGTGTCGTCTTTGTTTGAATTGAGGTAGACACTTATATTTAAATGAATTAAGAGTAAGCTAGCTTCATAAAATGATATTTCAGTAACCACTGGTAATATATTAAACTGTTCAAGTTCACATTACATTATAGTTAAATAAGTTCATTGAGATAACCAATTCTTAGTATTATTGTGTTATAAAAAATACCGTAGAAATTCTATGGCTAAAACACCACATATAGCTCAAAGCACTAATCTGGGCATGTAAACATGTAAATGTATGGTAAAATGTTGAAAAATACCTGGCTCATACAACCCTTAACTATTTGTCTAGTCCAGTCGGACTTGAGTCATCAAAGTTTTAATGTATAAAATAAAAAATGACTTAAACTTTTGTGTAATTCAACTATTTTCAATTTGTTTCAGGTCACCGGTATTCTATCATCAGAACCTGTCATTCATCCTGTCGAGTGTGTGTATATATTATGTATATAAAATTAGGTTCGTCATGATTTTTCATACAAGAAGTAGAGTATATATTGTCATATTGCTGTGAATGCATATTGTTTATATATACATATTTAAATGTAATGTGTGATGGTTTCCATGGTGACAATATGAGGCAGCAGCAGTGAACTTCCATGGCGGGCCTACTGCATGAGTCTTCATCACGTGAACAGAAAAAATCTGCAAACAATAATGGTGTTGATTGTGTTTCTTTAAAAAAAAACTTTTTGTTTCCAGTTAGGGTGTTTTATTATTATGAGGACTATTTTTCTAAAAAGTTATGTACAACTACAAAATTTCTAATCAGTAGCTTTTGACATATATTTACATTGATGTCTAATTTTGTGTTGAAGAAGCCTTTACATTTCTTGTTGGTAAAATTGAATATTTAGTATCTTATTAATGCCATTGATGGTTGACATACAGACAGCCAGTCAGTTAACCTGACCTCTCTTACCTGGGATCCATGAACTGATAACTTCCCCACTTGAATCAGTGGTGAGAGATGAAAGACAGTGAGATGCAATGCTTTATATCAGTAATCATCATGGTCTGTGACCGGGCGTGGATTCTTACTCACTGCCCCTGGACTGATAATCAACCATACTATCCTCTGGGCTAACCAGGTCGGGGATTGTTGGTAAATGCAGATTTACTAGTTCTTTTTCAATAATTATTTAAGTGCAATAAATGTGATTCCTGTATAGGCTGCACTTGTTCTTGATCTGTCGTGCTAGCTCTGTCTGTAAAGTGCATGTCTGTCGATCCAGGACATGTGAGATTAGATCCCCACTCAGCCACTTTTTTCTAAAGCCATGAGTCTCCCATCTCTTAATATGTGGGGAAGTAGTCGGTGACATGCAAAAATTTACTTTGTTAAGATCCCCCGAGGCAGTGTTGATTATGGTATTCCTGACCTTTGTACAATTGAATATAATCAGTACTGGCAAAAAGGCTGATGGCTCTACTGAGATTCATTTTAAAGTCTTCCTCCAGCAATAAGCTAGATGCCATTTATGACCCTGTAATGTGTTTTGTATGGCCCTCGTAGAAATGAATGAATTTCATTAACCCTTTACTCCATAGATACGGGTTTTCCTGCACCAATCACAGAAGGCCTTTGAAAACAGTGCAGGAGGAGTCCAGATTGCTCCTAACAAGCGATCTGAACATTTCCTGCACTGTTTTCCACTCTGTCAGTTAATGTAAACATAATTCACCTTTTGCTGATACGTGGTGAATTTATGCTTTCAATTTGGAAGAGTCCAAGAAAATGCTTATGAAGCAAAGGGTTAAGTCCATTAAATTTTGCTTGATTATAATAGTTTTCCTACATCTGCAGGCAGTGGTTCCAATGGTTATAGGAGTTTTGAAAAAAAGACCTGTTTACATCTATTTTGTAATATTGTTTTTCATAATACGTTTTAGAAATTCACTTTAATATTTTCATATATGTGTATGTAACATTTTTAGCTCAAATGGCCAAAGGCCATAAGTGCTTATGCAATGGTGCTTCTGTCGTATCTGCTGTATACTTACAGCATACATATGCATGATTTTTTTTTATCTTATATTCAAAATGGCTGCCATTATTTATAATAGTAAAAACTAAACAATTAAACAAGGACTTATGTGAATAAAATAGACTAACAAGTTGTTTTTACTTCTATTGCTTAAATTTTCACAGAAGCAATTTTGGATCAAAGAGTTTGTCTGTCTGAAGAAATCAGGAGGGACACTAAAAGCGTAAAAATTGAGAATTTTCAAAAGTCTTTCTCAATAGTCTAGTATTTTTTTCGGCCCTGTATAAGTGGACATTCTGTTTTACACTGGGATACTTTGGGAAAATGGAAAATGTTTGTGTGAAAGTGTTGTTCATAGTCATAGTAAATAAGATTTTATTCAAGCTGGTCAAAATATCCTTCTCAGCAATTGGTCATATTTGTTCATGGTTGACATCAATTATCCCTATGAGTAGGAAGTTTGTACAAATCAAGGAACTGAGGTGTATATGGGCCTGTAGAGAGACTGAATTTAATTTAGGGAAAACAAAAAATTATAATTTTCTATATTTTCTTCATAAATAGGAATATAATTTCCCTCACCACTATAAACCAGTGGAGCATACATAGTAAGATCTTGGTTCTCTGGCTCTCTTTTAGAATAATTTTGATTTTAAAATTCCATTTTTGAAAAGTGGCCCATTTAATGATATAAGATTTTCTGTTTGTTAATGAGGTGCTCATTGTTGGTTTAGTGCTACTGGTGTTCAGTATCAGTTAGCAGCATCATTTTTATAAATATTTACATCAGGTTCAAACCATATTAAAAAAAATGATTATCATGAATCATTTGAAAGAAGCATATGTGGTATTACAGAGTTTTTTAAAGGGATTATATTGGCATATTAATTAATGTCAATTCTCTGTCCTAAATATACACACCCAGCATAAAGATACACTTATAACTTAGAGATATACGTGTCTGAAGTGTCTAATTGCATAACCTCTTTATTACAAACATTGGGTTCCTGAAGCCATTTTTTTGTTTTTGTTTACATTTGCCATTTTCAACGAACTGCTTTCGGGTTTCCGATCAATCATCGGATAACATCGTGAAGACTCGTTCCCAATCTCGTTTTCGAGGCTTTGTTTGGGAAGTTTACAGAGTTCAATATAAACATTGCGCAATACTTTATTGTGAGACGTATTAAAGTTTTGGCCAATATTCAGTTACTGTTGATTTGATAACTTTCAAGTAAATAAAGGTTATACGTCAATACATAAGCATTATTTTGTGCACACTGCACACAGGAAAAGTCTGGATTAACAGCGTGTTTGTGTTACTTGCCAATATAATCCCTTTAATTCATGAAATTTCTTTGAAAATATAGATACAGTATATAACTGTATATAATTATATATAATACTGTATATAATTTTGTCACATAATACACAAGGTGTGTGTATTTGTTTATTTTTTTTTTGCATAATATTTTGCTCTATTGCACTTGACTTTATATGATAACAGTGTAGTGATGCATGTCCTCTTGTGTGTGTTTGAAGATGACTGCATGTTTTTTTTTTCCATGGGATTTCGGTTTGATTAATTGAACTGGTTTAACATTATATTTAAATTGTAAATTTGTGTAAGAGGTGAAGAATGAAACCATCTAATGAATCTTTATGTCGCAAGTGTTTCAACCTATAAGCAGAGGAAATAAATAATACATTTATATATCTGTAATATGTATATTTTAAGTGAATGATTTTATTGTGTATAAACCAGCAATGCATTTAATCTAATGATAAAACAGATAATTTTTAATAAAGCTACAAAAGTAAAAGGATGAAGATGAAAGAATGTTAATTCACTGACTAGTACATGTATCTATCCAGATTTCTCATTTCTTGGCTACGTTTTCTAGTACCAGGTTGTTTTTTGTACCCTTATCTGTAGTCACCGATATTCAACGTATTTCCCAAGTAAAACTGATGTACTTTCCCTAATATTCACCATAACATTCCCATAATTTCCAGAGAGTGAGATCATCTTCTTTTTTCTCCTTTAAATTTTGTGAGTGAGGTGACATTGCCACACAATCCTTTATTAGAATGAGGTGACATTGCCACACAATCCTTTATTAGAATGAGGTGATATTACAATCCATTATTAGAATGAGGTGACATTGCCTCACATTCCATTATTAGAATGAGATGACATAGCCACACAATCCATTATTAGAATGAGGTGACATTGTCGCACAATCCATTTCTAGAATGAGGGGACATTGCCACACAATCCATTATTAGAATGAGGTGACATTGCCGCACATTCCGTTATAAGAATGAGGTGACATTGCCACACAATCCATTATTAGAATGAGGTGACATTGTCGCACAATTCATTAGTAGAATGAGGTGACAATGCCGCACATTCCATTATTAGTTTGAGGTGACATTGTCGCACAATCCATTACTAGAATGAGGTGACATTGCCTCACAATCCATTATTAGAATGAGGTGATATTGCCCACACAGTCCATAATTAGAATGCCGCACACTTGTGGTGATGGAGTGTATAGCAATGTCACCTCACTCTGGTGATGGAGTGTATGGGAATGTCACGTCCTCAGGTCATTGAGTGTGTGGCAGTGTCACCTCCCTCAGGTGATGGAGTGTATGGGAATTCACCTTACTCTGGTGAAGGAGTGTGTGGCATTGTCACCTCACTCTGGTGAAGGAGTGTGTGGCAGTGTCACCTCACTCATGTGATGGAGTGTATGGCAATGTCACCTCACTCTGGTGATTGAGTGTGTGGCAATGTCACCTCACTCTGGTGAAGGAGTGTGTGGCAGTGTCACCTCACTCAGGTGGTGGAGTGTATGGCAATGTTACCTCACTGTGGTGATGGAGTGTGTGGCAATGTGACCTCACTCTGGGGATGGAATGTATTGCAGTGTCACCTCACTCTGGTGACGGAGTGTATGAGAATGTCACCTCATTCTGGTGATTGAGGCTATGGCAGTGTCATCTCACTCTGTTGATGGAGTCAGTGTCACCTCACTCTGGTGATGGAGCGTGATGCAGTGTTACCTCCTCTGATTGTGTAGTGTATGGGAATGTCACCTCACTCTTGTGGAGTGTATGGCAATGTCACCTCACTCTTGTGTATGGCAATGTCAGCTCACTCTTGTGCAGTGTATGGCAATGTCACCTCACTCTGGTGGATCGTGTGGCAATGTTACCTGTTTCCAGTGACAAAGTGTGTGGCAGTGGTGCGTTCTTTTGAGTATCATCTCATTCTTGGCACGGAACTTCACTCCTGCCTAGAACCGCACTCCTGTGTAGAACCTCACCCCTGTAAAAACTCACTCCTGTGTAGAACCTCACTCCAGCATAGAACCTCCTGCGTAGAACCTCACTCCTGCATAGAACCTCCTGCGTAGAACCTCATTCCTGCATAGAACCTCACTCCTGTGTAGAACCTCAATCCTGTATAAAAACTCCTGCGTAGAACCTCACTCCTGCGTAGGACCCCAATCTTGTGTAGAACTTCACTCCTGCAGAGGACCTCAAACCTGCGTAGGACCTCACTCCTGCATAGAACCCTGCGTAGAACCTCACTCATGTGCAGAACCTCAGTCCTGCATAGAACCTCAGTCTTGCATAGAACCTCACTCCTGCGTAGAACCTCACTCCTGTGTTGAACCTCAATCCTGCATAGAACCTCACTCCTGTGTTGAACCTCAATCCTGCATAGAACTTCACTCCTGCATAGAACCTCACTCATGTGCAGAACCTCACTCCTGTGTTGAACCTCAGTCCTGCATAGAACCTCACTCCTGCGTAGAACCTCACTCCTGCATAAAACCTCACTCCTGCATAGAACCTCACTCCTGTGTTGAACCTCAATCCTGCATAGAACTTCACTCCTGCATAGAACCTCACTCTTGTGTAGAACCTCAATTCTGCATGAAACTCACTCCTGTGTAGAATGTCACAAACATCTAGAGGCAGCTTAAATTTATTGTTCATTTTGTACAGCTGGGCACATGTACATTGTTTCATTGACCATTGAAGACATTGTTAATGCTTTGATACTTGGCATATATACATGTACTATGTAATATTCTAAAATGTATATTTTTGTTTTAAATGATTTAAAGATTATTGTCTGTTAGTGAGAATGACTTTAAATTGAGGTAAAAATTGACATCAAAATGTCTTTTGTTGCCTTTAAATCAGCTTTAAACGAACACATTTTCTGCATCATTTTAATCTTGTCTTTAACCCTTTACTTCATAAAGACGCCTTTGGACACCTCTAATATTAAAAGCATTAATTCACCACGTACTTGCAATGGGTGAATTATGTTTATATTAACTGACAGAGTGGAAAACAGTGCAGGAAGTGTTCAGATTGCTCGTTACGAGCAACCTGAACTCTTCCTGCACTGTTTTCAAAGGCCTTCAGTGATTGATGCAGGAAAACGCGTATCTATAGGGTAAAGGGTTAACTGAAATGAGCAAACCATACATGTACAGTAGAACCTTGATGGCTCGAACCCAACGGAACTAGACAAAATAGTTCTATTTAACCCTTTACTTCATATCGATGCCTTTGGACACATAATATAGAAGGCTTTTGAATTATTGGGTGAATTATGTTTATATTAACTGACAGAGCGGAAAACCTAATATAGAAGGCTTTTGAATTATTGGGTGAATTATGTTTATATTAACTGACAGAGCGGAAAACCTAATAAAGAAGGCTTTTGAATTATTGGGTGAATTATGTTTATATTAACTGACAGAGCGGAAAACCTAATATAGAAGGCTTTTGAATTATTGGGTGAATTATGTTTATATTAACTGACAGAGCGGAAAACCTAATATAGAAGGCTTTTGAATTATTGGGTTAATTATGTTTATATTAACTGACAGAGTGGAAAACCTAATATAGAAGGCTTTTGAATTATTGGGTGAATTATGTTTATATTAAATGACAGAGTGGAAAACAGTGCAGGAAATGATCAGATTGCTCGTTACGAGCAATCTGAACTCTTCCTGCACTGTTTTCAAAAGCCTATTGTGATTGGTGCGATATGTATCTATGGAGTAAAGGGTTAGGGTTGTTTGAGCCAAGTATTGTTCAACATCATACCATACATGTATATACAATCGGCCAGAGCAAGATAAGTGGTTTGAGCTATACGTGGTGTTCCAGCCATCTGTTTTCTACTGCATTTGCTTTCCATTATCTCTAAAATGTCACTTTAACTATAGCTGTGAAACATGGTGGAAATGTATACCAAATATCCATTAAAGATCCATAAAAAGACAGGATTGAATGTATGTAATGCTTTGTGTGTTATCTTCAAAGACTAAAACCAGCTTGGTTCGAAGATTGTGTGTAAGAAAGATTGCCAATAAATTGATACAAAAGGACAGTTGCTCTACCCAGATTTATTTTCAATCTAAGGTTTTCTCCACCAACACAACTGGATGCCATGTTTAAACTGTCATGTTTTGAATATGGCTTTAAAACCCCATTCACTGCTACGGTATGTTAGCTGTCCCAGGCAGCAGATGCACATATTTGTGAAATCATAAACAGTTTAATACCATGTATATTTATTTCTAAAATTATAACATTGTCTTACCATAACAAAATATTTTAGATTAAATGTTATGAATAGATTTCAGTCTAAAGTAAAGCATCAAAACAATTTTGTCACGGTTCATTCAATATTCTTTTGTTTTAAATAATTGTGCTTCATGAAAAAAAAAGAATGCACCGGAGTCAGAAATATTTCAGGACTGGTTTTAACAGCAAAGAAGAATATTTGTTTTTGTCATGCGTTGAATATGTTTCTGATGATTTTGTTTTGCATTATAGTGCATTTTGTATCTTGTAGCGAATATATCTAAATTGCAAGTAAAAAAGGGATGCTAGAAAAAGTTTTACACAACTTCGTGAACTTATTATATCAAATTATCCATTTGGCGCCAAAGTTTTATAAAAATGATGTTGATAATTATATTAAATTATCCATTTGGCGCCAAAGTTTTATAAAAATGATGTTGATAAAATAGCAAAATGTGCTGTAAAAATTATACAGTATACATGTAGTATGGCTAACTGGAGAAATTACTAATTATGTCTTTGATTCAAATGTAAATACGTGTATCATGTTTGTTATGCCAAAAATAAAGATTTTTACGTAGTTTATATACATGTACATGGCAAAATGGCAAAATTTGTTTTAAGGACCGAAAAGGTTTTTTTTTTTTTTTAAGATAAACAGTTTTGTGGTCTGAGCATACATACGAGTATTAATCTAGACTGATTCTCTAAATTTACCAGGCGAATCCATAAAGCCTGATTAAAATCAGAATCCAGTCTAAATTCTCATTAATCCTAGTCAACCCATATTTACCTCTATTATTATAACATTATGGTTTGCAACACTGGAGATGAAAGTAAAAATATTGAATAATGTAACATTCACTGAAATTATCTATGGAGCCAAAGGGGTTAACCTTAGCTTTCTATTATAAACAGTGATATGTGGACCCAGGCCAGCATGTGAATAACTTAGTCATACCTATGTATCCTTTGTTTTGCTCTCAGTCAATAAACCATTATTAGCACATGTTTATAGTTTGGTTGACTGGAACAAAGACAAGGTCAAATTAGAATGTTTAGGGATTTAAGATATTCACTACCATTGTAAAAAATCAAAAAAATCTACATGCATGAGGATTTTTTTGTGATTCTGTATTCAATATATCTAAAAGTGACATTATTGTATACGCATGCATCCAGAGAGTTTGAGGCGACTCCACAATGCTTACCTCTCAAATGTATAAATGTTTCTTATTTCACATGTTCTGTATCACTATAATTTGTTATAGAGACAGCTTAGGAATATTTTTGTAATATAATTATCATCGTGATCATGTCCATAGTGCTGTTCCATGTATAACAAAAGGTGTGTACATGGTGAACTTAGTTGATTTATGTCGCATATTGTGAATAAATTATTTAAAACAAGTTTTGCTCTATATAGTTTGTTGTTATGACCCAATTTTTGCATCTTATTTTATTCCATTATTTCAATGATGTCATGAGGAAGTATTGAGTCGAGTCTATATGAAATACATGTATGTTATCATTTCCTGTTTAAAATAAGATAACAGTTTTATATAACTTTTCCTACATCAGTTTTAGCCTCCCCAAACATGTTTTAGCTTCCCACACCAGTTGCAATCCTTCATTCACCAGTTTCAGCCTTCCCACATCAGTTGCAATCCTTTTCACACCAGTTTCAATCCTTCATTCACCAGTTTCAGCCTTCCCACACCAGTTGCAATCCTTTCCACACCAGTTTCAATCCTTCATTCACCAGTTTAAGCCTTCCCGCACCAGTTTCAATCCTTTCCACACCAGTTTCAATCCTTCATTCACCAGTTTAAGCCTTCTCACACCAGTTTCAATCCTTTCCACACCAGTTTCAATCCTTCATTCACCTTTCCCACACCAGTTTCAATCCTTCATTCACCAGTTTCAATCATCCACTAATTTTATCCTTCCCACACCAGTTTCAATCATTCCCTTTGTTCTTTTTCTTACTAATTTTTAGCTCCACTGGCCAAAGGCAAGAAGGTCTTATGGGATGGCCCGTCGTCTGTCGTCCGTTAGCAGCACTTTCTCTGAAACCACTAGGCCAATTAAACTGAAACTTCACTGGGATGTTTCTATTGCATAGGAGACTAAAAAAAAATTTTTTATCAGAAATTCAAGATGGACGCCATTACTAAAAACAGTCTAAAACTTAAAAAATCTTCTCATGAACAACAGCCCAACAGATTTTCAAAATGTTTATGTAGTAACGATAACCAACTATAGTTTTGTAAGATTTGTTCAAATGGTGTCCCTAGTGTTAAAAATGACTGCGCCCTGAGGGTTCAATTAAGGGTAAAAATTGGAAATTACAAAAATCGTTTTCTTAAGAACGGGTATGTCACAATTGTTCATATTTGGCATAAATTATCACTATATGCAGGGGTTTGATTGTAGATAAGAATTAAGGGGCTAAAGTTTATAGGGGCCCTGTAAGGGGACTTAAAATTTTACATAGGGATACTGTGGGGAAACAGAAAATTCTCTCTTTTTTTTTAACTGTTTAGGCAAAATTATTATTCAATTTGAGTTTGGAAGTATCATCTAGTCATAGGAAATAAGATTTGGCTCAATAAGAACTGACTATCCATAAGGGGTAATAAAAAAGGTTAAAATAGAAAGTTTCAAAAATCTTCTACTCAACAACTGGTCAGTCAAATTTGTTCATATTTGATACGGATCATCCCAATGAGTATGGGTTTAAAGTTTGTACAAATCAAGGGTCTTGTATTTATAGGACCCTGCAAGGGGACTTCGAGTTTGATATAGAAATACTATTGGAAAACGGAAAATTCTCTTTTTTATCATTCATGACTTTTTTTATTCAGTTTGAATTTTCAACCAACTTCTAGTCACAACAAATATGATTTTGTTCAATACAAAGGATTGACTTTCTAAAAAGGGTCAGATGGGGTCACAAAATGGTTTAAATTGAACATTGTCATAAATGTTATTTTGAACAACCGGTCAGTCAAATTTGTTCAAATTTGATGTAAATTATCACTATGATTAAGAGTTCGAGGTTTGTACAAATCAACGGACACTGGGATGTATAGAGGCCCTGTAAGTGGTCTAGGTTATACATAAGAATACTATGGGAAAATTTGGGTAAATATGTTGTTCAATTTGAGATCTTAAGTATTGTCTAGTAACAATAAATTTGATTTTGATCAATAAAGAGGATTGAATTTCCATAAGGGGCCAGGGGATGGATGGGGCAATAAGGTTAAAATTGGGAATTTTCAATAACCTTTCAGTCAAACTAGTTTATATTTGTTATAAATTATCCTTACATCAGCAAGGATTGAAGATTTTGCATATCAAGGGGCTGTGATATATTGGGGCCCTGTAATGTGACTTTTACATAGAAATGTTATAGGGAAAACTGATTTTTTTCATTTTGCATCCATGTGTACAAAAAAACTTCTTTTTAAAATTTGAATCATTTCTGCTCATAACAAATCGCTACGAGTCGGTGATTGAAGTTCTGACAAATTAAGGGACTGGGTTGTATAAGGGTTCTGTACAGGGGACTATATTTTTTTACAGATGGATGTTATGGGAATTTAAAGTATTTTCCTTTTCATAGCAAGTGAGTTTTTGTTCAGTATGGGTGTGGTGAGGGTATTTATCCGTAAGTTGTTAAGACAACCCCCCAAAGAGGGTAAATATTGTGGAATTTCTAACAGTGCTATGGCCACTATGAGTCAGTGGAGCATTTTCAGGCTCTCTTGTTTCTATAAGACTTGCATCCTTTAATAAAGAAGCCATTTCTCTTTCCTAAGCAAATGACTACAATATCTACCAGTAGCAGATGTGTAGCAGTATATCTACCAGTAGCAGATGTGTAGCAGTATATCTACCAGTAGCAGATGTGTAACAGTACATCTACCAGTAGCTAATGTGTAACAGTACATCTACCAGTAGCAGATGTGTAGCAGTATATCTACCAGTAGCAGATGTGTAGCAGTATATCTACCAGTATCAGATGTGTAGCAGTATATCTACCAGTAGCAGATGTGTAACAGTACATCTACCAGTAGCTAATGTGTAACAGTACATCTACCAGTAGCAGATGTGTAGCAGTATATCTACCAGTAGCAGATGTGTAGCAGTATATCTACCAGTAGCAGATGTGTAGTAGTATATCTACCAGTAGCAGATGTGTAGCAGTATCTACCAGTGGCAGACATGTAGCAGTATATCTACCAGTAGCACATGTGTAGCAGTATATCTACCAGTATCAGATGTGTAGCAGTATATCTACCAGAAGCAGATGTGTAGCAGTATATCTACCAGTAGCAGGTGTGAAGCAGTATCTACTAGTAGCAGACGTGAAGCAGTATATGTACCAGTAGCAGATGTGTAGTAGTACATCTACCAGTAGCAGATGTGTAGCAGTATATCTACCAGTATCAGATGTGTAGCAGTATATCTACCAGAAGCAGATGTGTAGCAGTATATCTACCAGTAGCAGGCGTGAAGCAGTATCTACTAGTAGCAGACGTGAAGCAGTATATGTACCAGTAGCAGATGTGTAGTAGTACATCTACCAGTAGCAGATGTGAAGCAGTATATGTACCAGTAGCAGATGTGTAGTAGTATATCTACCAGAAGCAGATGTGTAACAGTACATCTACCAGTAGCAGATGTGTAGCAGTACATCTACCAGTAGCAGATGTGTAACAGTACATCTACCAGTAGCAGATGTGTAGCAGTATCTACCAGTAGCAGATGTGTAGCAGTATATCTACCAGTAGCACATGTGTAGCAGTATATCTACCAGTATCAGATGTGTAGCAGTATATCTACCAGAAGCAGATGTGTAGCAGTATATCTACCAGTAGCAGGCGTGAAGCAGTATCTACTAGTAGCAGACGTGAAGCAGTATATGTACCAGTAGCAGATGTGTAGTAGTACATCTACCAGTAGCAGATGTGAAGCAGTATATGTACCAGTAGCAGATGTGTAGTAGTATATCTACCAGTAGCAGATGTGTAACAGTATCTACCAGTAGCAGATGTGAAGTAGTATATCTACCAGTAGCAGACATGTAGCAGTATATTTACTAGTAGCAGACGTGAAGCAGTACACGTGTAGCAGTATATCTACCAGTAGCAGATGTGTAGCAGTATATCTACAAGTAGCAGATGTGTAGCAGTATCTACCAGTAGCAGATATGTAGCAGTATACCTACCAGTATCAGATGTGTTGCAGAATATCTACCAGTATCAGATGTGTAACAGTATATCTACCAGTAGATGTGCAGCAGTATATTCACCAGTAGCAGATGTGTAGCAGTATCTACCAGTAGCAGATGTGTAGCAGTATATCTACCAGTAGCAGATGTGTAGCAGTATATCTACAAGTAGCAGATGTGTAGCAGTATATCCACCAGTAGCAGATGTGTAGCGGTATATCTACCAGTAGCAGATGTGCAGCAGTATATTCACCAGTAGCAGATGTGTAGCATTATATACCAGTAGCAGATGTGTAGCAGTATATCTACCAGTAGCAGATGTGTAACAGTATATCTACCAGTAGCAGATGTGTAGCAGCATATCTACCAGTAGCAGATGTGTAGCAGCATATATACCAGTAGCAGATGTGTAGCAGTATATCTACCAGTATCAGATGTGTTGCAGTATATCTACCAGTATCAGATGTGTAGCAGCATATATACCAGTAGCAGATGTGTAGCAGCATATCTACCAGTATCAGATGTGTTGCAGTATATCTACCAGTATCAGATGTGTAGCAGTATATCTACCAGTAGCAGATGTGTAGCAGTATATCTACCAGTATCAGATGTGTAGCGGTATATCCACCAGTAGCAGATGTGTAGCGGTATATCTACCAGTAGCAGATGTGCAGCAGTATATTCACCAGTAGCAGATGTGTAACGGTATATCTACCAGTAGCAGATGTGCAGCAGTATATTCACCAGTAGCAGATGTGTAGCAGTATATACCAGTAGCAGATGTGTAGCAGTATCTACCAGTAGCAGATGTGTAGCAGTATCTACCAGTAGCAGATGTGTAGCAGTATCTACCAGTAGCAGATGTGTAGCAGTTTATACCAGTAGCAGATGTGTAGCAGTATCTACCAGTAGCAGATGTGTAGCGGTATATCTACCAGTAGCAGATGTGTAGCAGTATATCTACCAGTATCAGATTTGTAGCAGTATATCCACCAGTAGCAGATGTGTAGCGTCATATCTACCAGTAGCAGATGTGCAGCAGTATATTCACCAGTAGCAGATGTGTAGCAGTATATACCAGTAGCAGATGTGTAGCAGTATCTACCAGTAGCAGATGTGTAGCAGTATCTACCAGTAGCAGATGTGTAGCAGTATATCTACCAGTAGCAGATGTGTAACAGTATATCTACCAGTAGCAGATGTGTAGCAGTATATCTACCAGTAGAGGATGTGTAGCAGTATATACCAGTAGCAGATGTGTAGCAGTATATACCAGTAGCAGATGTGTAGCAGTATATCTACCAGTAGCAGATGTGTAGCAGGATATCTACCTTTATCAGATGTGTTGCAGGATATCTACCAGTATCAGATGTGTAGCAGTATATCTACCAGTAGCAGATGTGTAGCAATATCTCTACCAGTTGCAGATGTGACACGTTATACGTTAATTGTGACCAGAACTTTCAGAGCATATTTCTTCAAACCGTATGGAATTGGCTCTTTTTTTTCAGCACAAACAATTAAATAGGTTGCATGTGCAATATATAGTAATAAAAGCATGGCATTGAATATTTCTGAAGATCCAAAAAACATATCCATTCATCTTTCTGGTAGGTGGCCTAGTGAATCGATGTGCTGTTGATTAATGACCACTTGTCTCACTGCTGAGGTCGTGGGTTTGGTACGCGCTCGGACAAAAAATTGTGTGCGAGAAAGTTTGTCATTTACTTGTGGAAGAACAGTTGTTTTATTCAGATTCATTCTTAAGCCTCAATCCACCAGTAAAACTGGATATGCAAATATAACCTATTAAGACTGTGTTGAAAATGGCATTAAACCCCACTCCTACTTCCAAAGTACACAAGTATATACATATACATGTATTAATAATAGGACGTCTAGATAAAGGTAGAGCACTGGCGTCGGAATCAAAAGCATGTGGGGTTAATACTCCCCTCCGATGCAAATTTAGCATTCGTTTGTTCTAATTTTGGATAATGATGTAGTTTTATTAATTGATATGAGATTTCAATTTATGTGTTGTGCAACGTCTCATACTTGTCACACATACAAATGTCTATGTACGTGTATCTTTGTAAATATCACAAAACAGAACAACTTGACAGAGCAAAAGCGTGAAACAGTAGTAAGCCTTGTAAACTATAACTACATATAAAGGTTACAGTGAAATTGATGTTTACAATAGACAAAGTCATTGAAACTGGAAATGTTCTGATAATTGCAATCTTTTGAAGAAATTAATTGCAAAGTTCCAACTATTTCTACCATTACTTTCAGTAAAAGATTGTAGAATGAACAAAGGTTAAACAGAATTCCCCAGCCTATTCCATGTCAAGTAGGTCAAAATAACTGGGAAACAAAATAACATCAAACAAGCTTAACATAAGATAGATTTTAATCAAACATAATAATCAAACTCTCAATACACCCTCTGCTTACAAATATATTGCATATAAATTCTTAAAGAATATAATGAAAATATACCTTTAAATATATACTATCAAAAATACTATCAGTTTGTATATATATTTAAAAAAATACACAAATGAGATTATATATAATAAATGTTACATGCCAGATCAAAACTACAAGTAGTCCATGACCTTGAGGTGGATTTGTAAAAACAAAAGTGAAAAGGGGTGATAATACTGACATTATTCAAGATAGAGTTGTGGTTCATTTTCTCTGCTCTTCAACTCATTGCCATCTATCCGTGTACCAAGTTGTGTTGGATTCCCATCCAATTTTAGCTTGCCGCGAAAAATGTCCAGGAGAGCTATTGCCATGACCCCGGCTTCGTCGTTGGCATCGTCTGTAGACACCCAGGTTAAACATTTGCATTTAGTTGCGTTTAAGTCTTGGTGTTTACCTCCAATCTCAATCTTTGCATGGGTGTTGAGTTTTATCCCATCGGTGAGCTTTGTTGCCATCTGACAACTCTTGTTTTGAAGATATGGGAAGATAGGGATTTGCTATGAGAAGACAATGCTTTAGATTTCAAATAAAACTGTTTTTGTACACATGGATATGAAAATGAAAAATTTCAGTTTCTCCCATAATATTCCTATGTAAAAGTAAAAGAGTTCCAGCCCCTTGATTTGCAGAATCTTCAATCCCTTGCTAATGTCAGGATAATTTATATCATATATGAACAAGTTTGACAGAAAGGTTTTAGAGAATAAGATTTTGAAATTTCACAATTTCAACTCTTCGGTGTCCTTTGGGCCGTTTTGGAAATTCCATCATCCTTGTTGAACCCAATCTAATTTGCTAAGACTAGACAATGCTTCAGATATGAAACAATAAACTAGTATTGAACAAATGGATAAGAACATGGGAATTTTTCATTTTTTCATAGTATTTGTAAATAAAAACTCAAAGTTCCTATATACACTAGCCCCTAGACTCGTAAAAGCTTCAAACCCCATAGGCAATGATTATATAATTATAAACATATTTGACTGACTGGCTGTTGAGAAAAAACATAAATGAAAATTCCCTATCTTAAAGCAACACATCCACGTTTAAATTTTTTTAAAAAAAATTTCAATTGAGTTGTGAGCACATTTCCCATACATAAATATATGGTCAGTGAGCTGTATGTGTGCTAACAAACACTATCCAGAACGCTTTAGAATTATAAAAAAAGATGTTCAAATTATAAAGCGTGATAAACGCTTTATAAATTATTTTTAAATTGCCGAGGATTCCAACTTGGTTTTAAATTGAATTATGCGAGTCGTATTAAAAAACTTCACGTTTTAGTGCGTAGTGTACTTTACCTGCCCTGAAAGTCATTTTGACAATTTTTTTTGACTCGGGTGAGTTACACGCTTGTTTTATAAAGTGTTAGTCACGCACTACAATTTGGGCATCATTTTGTTCGGGATTGTGTTTATATGCTCATATACAGCTAATTGATCATATGTTTGTATGGGAAATGTGCTCATAACTCAATTAAATTTTTTTTTTAAAGTTCAAACGTGGATGTGTTGCTTTAACCATATTGGATCCCCCAACTGGCCCCTTATGGAAATTAAATCCTCTTTATCAACTTGAAAATCAAATTAACTGTTACTATACAATGTTTTAGATCTCAAATTGAACAACATATTTACCCAAATGGATGCAAAAATTAGAATTTTCCTTTTTTCCATGGTACTCCTACGTAAAAATTAGTCCCCTATAAATAATAGCCCCTTGATTTGTACAAACTTCAAACACCAGGGACACCATCTGTACAAATGTGAAAAAACTATATTGGTTATCATTACTGCATAAATATTTTCAAAATCTGTTCAATTCATGACAAGAATCTTTTTTAAGTTTTGACTATTTTTAGAAATAGTTGCCATCTTGAGTTTTAGATAAAAAACTTTATATATACATGTAGTCTCCTCTGCAATAGAAACATCCATGTGAAGTTTAAGTTTAATTGGCCTAGGTGTTTCAGAGAAAATGCTGCTAATGGACAACAGACGACAGAGGACGGACAATGCGCCACCTGCTGGCACACATTCTGATTATAAGACGTTTCTGATTGAATATTAGACATACTGATACATGTCACAAATACAACACCAAATCCTTCTAGTATTGTAGCTATATTAAAACATACGAATACTGTAAATGACAACTTTTTCACTGGTTTGTATGTAATTTTGGTTCATATTAACACAACAAATATGAAGTAAATATTATGCATTAGTAAAAAAACAAAGTTCTAATACCAAAACTAGTATACAGTTATCAACCCAAACATTTTTACAGGTGGGTCTGAAAACTTCCAGTCACAGGTAATTTTTAATGTTTTCACATATTCCAAATGTAAGTTTCAGAACTACCTTAAGAAATACTGATTATCAATAATATATTAAAACATAAAGCTTAATAATGTTTAATAAGGAATATATATGTACACTACAGTAAAACCAACCAACAGGTAAATCATTTATACACCGAGATTCACAAGACAGATCTAAATAACAAGAATTTCATGTAACATTTTTTTACACATATATCAGGGTATCTAGTGTCAAATTTAATGATCATTTAGTCATATCCTGCAAACTGTATCATATCCTGCAAACTTTATCATATCCTGCAAACTCCATCAGTGCACTGCCAGTAGCAGCCACCCTGGAGAATCTTGAATTAATATGTGTATAAGAGACTTTTACATCATACCAACAATAGAATGGTAATACAACACCAACACCAAACAGGAAGGAATATTCAAGGTTCAATCTATGTACAAAATAAAAAAATTAAAGTATCGAGCTAATAATAACACATTAACACATGAGAATGAACCAAAAGCCTTGAGACCTTGAGTATTTCAGAAACTCTATCCAATGTATTACCACATACGGCATGCACACAGTTCACCTATTCTTGCCATGTAGCACCTAAAAACCACACGCAGGTTGATCATTTAACCAAAATAACATACCCGGTATATGTAAAAAAAAGATAAAATGAACACAACATTGATATGGAAGAATTCTCCCTTTTGCAGAAATCAACAGATGGTTTTGTGGTGTTTATTTTACCCAGATATGTCCATGAACAATACATATTATATGTACAATCAAACCTGTGCTAGTGGCCATCTCTATTAAGCAACCACTTGTCTTAAACAGCCACATGTTCTATCTACCATTTTATCATTTTATTTGTAATTAACCTGTTTTAAGCAACCACCTGCCTCAAGGGGTCATTTTTGATAATTCTGTTGGGTGACTGCTTAAGACACGATTTGACTGTATATAATAAGTGCTGGTTTACCCAGGAAGATTTCATGTAAGAGGTGGCCTTTCTTACATTTTACTTAAATACTAATAAAATTTAGTTTACTTTAGACTGGTTACATAAATTCCTAGAGTCAGTCTTAAATCATGATCACTTAGATGCTTTTTTAATTTAAGTTTTTAAGTATTTAATATTTATATATACTTAAATATGTTGGCCGGGCCCGATTAGCTCAGTCGGTTACGCGTCTGACTATCAATCCAGGGGTCATGAGTTCGAATCCCCCGCCCGGCAACGGTCTCCGTGATGATTGATATACGACATTGAGTCTCATTATCATTCGTCTCTCACCACTGATTCAAGTGGGAAAGTTATCAGTTACTTGCGGAGATGGGGTGTGCTCGAGTACTGGTTAATCCCAGGAAACAGTGGTTAGATTAACTGATCGTCTGTTAGCCCTCGATGGCATAAAAATGACGCTAAATATTCAATCAATCAATCAATTAAATATGTTGGTGAAAACCAAGGACTTGTATAGAAGGATAGAAAACTTGCATCTCCTGACTAAATGTTAATAAAACAGTACATGAAGGATTAATTATTTGGCAAATTAATCATTCATAATTCACAGGCAACTGATTTATTTACATAAACTGTAAGCTGTATATAATCTTAGATGTTTAAACATGTTTCAATCATGCAAAATGATCTTGAACTAAAGATATTGAGATTTGAAGGAAAATTTCTCTTAATGTGTCATTATTTTAGCTGCAGTATACAAATTTTTGTAATCAGAAGCACTTCAACAATTTTAAACACAGATTGCTTGGAATAGTATTGTTTTGATGAGAATTTTATTCTGCAATGTAAGAATTTTAATTTGTGTTCCTGGGATGAATGGAAGTTAAGATAAATGAAAATGAGATATTGCGAGATTTTGGGTGAATACCCGAGCGTTCACAAAATCTCAATCAGTGGCCTTTCCTTCTCTTTATAATTCCTTGGTGAAACACGAGCCTGTAAAGGATTTAAGAGAACTTCATAATCAATGTGAAATAAATCAGTTGTAACAAATCCAGATAAATTTTATATACATGCATAGTGATATATCAGTTGATTGCTCCATGCACATGACTAAACATGCATAGTGATATATCAGTTCAGTGATTGCTCCATGCACATGACTAAACATGCATAGTGATATATCAGTTGATTGCTCCATGCACATGACTAAACATGCATAGTGATATATCAGTTGATTACTCCATGCACATGACTAAACATGCATAGTGATATATCAGTTCAGTGATTGCTCCATGCACATGACTAAACATGCATAGTGATATATCAGTTGATTGCTCCATGCACATGACTTAACATGCATAGTGATATATCAGTTGATAGCTCCATGCACATGACTAAACATGCATAGTGATATATCAGTTCAGTGATTGCTCCATGCACATGACTAAACATGCATAGTGATATATCAGTTGATTGCTCCATGCACATGACTTAACATGCATAGTGATATATCAGTTGATAGCTCCATGCACATGACTAAACATGCATAGTGATATATCAGTTCAGTGATTGCTCCATGCACATGACTAAACATGCATAGTGATATATCAGTTCAGTGATTGCTCCATGCACATGACTAAACATGCATAGTGATATATCAGTTGATTGCTCCATGCACATGACTAAACATTCATAGTGATATATCAGTTGATTGCTCCATGCACATGACTAAATTCTAACAGGTTGCAAAGTAAAGTACAAACAATTTCACTGTACATGTATTACAAAAAAACTAATGCAAGTTAATTTGTATCCAAAATTATAAGGACATGATAATATCTGAACAAACTACATGATTGTATTAATCTCCTATAAATATCATTGCACGCTTCAACCTTCAAAAATGGCACCTTGAAGGAATTACATTTTTGCTTATCAACAAGAATATTGACTTTTGGTTGTTTTTTTTACATTTGCAGATGCCCAGAGTGCTTATTGGGCTAAATATATTATACACCATAATGTGGTGCAGCTAATTAAGAAAAATTGCCACATTTTCCGAACAGATACAAATAGAAACTTCATAATGCTTCTTAATCAGTTAACATTAGAAGTACAAGCCTTATTATAGGGACACGTGGCAAGTTTTCACCTAACTCTTTCTTCTAAAAATGGAAACATGCCCATGATGAAAATATGGAATTAAAATAAATAAAAAACAAGAGCACCGCAAGTGGGTGCAGATGCTCATCTTTTTTCCAAATCTATTACATAGGTCAAAGTCAGTGAAATAAACTTTTTAAACATGATGGTGATTAGTTTAAAAAATCAATACTACTACTGAAAAAAAAAACAGATTTAAAAAAATCCCCCCCAAAAAATAGAGATGTCGGTAACAAAGTTGAAATGGAGCAGAGTATTTGATTTAATACAAAACAAATTTAAAAAAAAAGAAAAGAAAGAAATGGGCAGCAGGGTGGTGGTCTTGGTTGGGCTCGGGCAGGAAAGTCCATTAAACAGGTCAAGGTCAGTGATGTACACTTTTTTTAGTTAATGGTGATCAGCTTACATAAAAGTATTACTGAAAAATAAAATTGATTTAATAAAAAAAAAAAATGGGCGGGGATGGGGTGGGTGGGGGTAGGCGTGAGGGTGTTTGGGTTGGTAACAAAGTTGAAATGGGGCAGAGTATTTGATTTAATACAAAACAAAATTTAAAAAAAATTAAAAAAATGGGCAGACATGGGTGTGTGGGGGGGAGGGAGGGGGTAGTGGGGTAGGGGTGAGGGTCTTTGGGTCAGTAACAAAGCTGAAATGGGGCAGAGTATTTGATTTAATACACAACAAAATCTAAATAAAAAAAAAAAATGGTGCGGATGGGGATGGGTGGGGATGGTGGGGGGTTAGGGGTGAGGGTATTTGGGTTGGTAACAAAGTTGAAATGGGGCATGTTTGTTCAGAAACAGAAAAAAAGCTGAGTTAAACATAAAACTTTAAGCAGCGGACGAAGACGACGACGATGATGACAACACCGCAGATGACGACGCCAGAGTCATGACAATATCTCTTCTTTTTTTTTCAAAAAGACGAGCTTATAAAGTTTTGTTTTTTTTTTGAACGAGCATGACTACAACCTCAGCATTGAGAAATAAGCATTTATTAGATGACAATGCCTTAGACCTTCCGCCCACTGAGGACCTGTGTTCCTTTAAATCAGGACATGAATTTTTAGTTTTGTTTCAAATTTAAACCAATTTAAATGCAAACATTACCATTAGCTAAAAGATTATTTGATGTGTTACTAACAGGGAATCACATTTAAATTTTGTGTAACACACTATTTTATATTAATTACAAGATCTGTATAACAATTTCTTTACAGATTGGAATTGGATGAATTTAGTCCCTGTTATCTTTCTCTGATACTATCAGTTATGATCGACCACTCCTTGTGAAATGATACCATCATTTTTTCTCTCTGTATTTACTTTCACTTCACTTAATGTGTCAACAATATGTTTCTTGTCGTCTGCTGTGCTGGGAACAAACTTTAGTTTTGTATCTTTAGCCAGACTGTGTTTATCATGCAGCAGTTTTGAAAGCTTTTGTTCACCCTGATCAGGCTCCTTAAGTCTTATGTTGTCGAAGTCAGCAATACCCCACAACGTAGTTCCCACACCGGCAAATCCGTGAGTCTTGTACGCTTGTGCAGAAATGTTAAACAGAACTTTGTTATTTACAGCTCCGACTACATCACCTTCCTGAAAATTTGAAAATTCGCAATTATAGTTAACCCTGTCTTAAGCAGCTGGAGATAGGGCAAACAATTACAATGGCATTTTAAGACAGGTTGTTGCTTAATACAAGTTAATTTGCCCTGAAAGCATAGAAATAGGAAATAGTATATGTGGCTGCTTATAACATAAAACTGCTCAGTAGAGGATACCATTTAGTAGACAGGTTTGACTGCACCATTTAGTAGACAGGTTTGACTGCACCATAAACATGACAAAATAGTGTATGCTACAGTAGAAATAAAATACATACTTCATTTTCTATAAACCAGTTTATCATATAATCTATCATGGATATCCATCTCTCAAATTGTGTTACAGGCATAGTACCCCCATAAAAAGAAGGGAGAACTTCCTTGGGGTAGTCACATAATGGCGGTTATAAAAAAACCTTGTTTCTTCTTTAAAAATGCATTTTCCTTATTTTAATGCTTTTTTTTTTTGAATGGCATTATTGATGTATTTTGAATATTTTGAAACCAATGTCATGTTTGAATTGTGAATTTAGAAAACCAAATTGATGCTTGGAAATTGTGGTTTGAACACATGATTTGGAAATCTACTAACAGTGTACACATTGAGCAGAAAAAAATCTCTGATATAACATATGACCCCTACTTTTCTCATCATATTTTGGTAGTGCAGAGGTTGATAAACAAAACAGTTGACTGTAAATTTCACTTCTTTCATTCGGGTCTCTCTGAATAGAAAAGAAAATCTCTTATACGACACATGACCCCTACTTTTCTCATATTTGGGTATTGCAGAGGTTGACAAATAATAAATCACTTCTTTCATTTGGGTCTCTCTATGATTGACAGGTCTTCAAACTTATTATTTACTATAAAATAAAGAACAAAAATCAATGGTGGGCCTACACCTATATAGCTTTTATTGGCCACAAGCTACAAGCCGTGACCTGATGTATTACTAGAACATAATGTGATATAAGTCATGAGGCTAGTTTTATATCAAATTACTTCAATCATATTTTATAAGTAAACTGAGATATCAAAATAAGACCAGCTTGCCAAAGAACATTGACCAATTTGATCAATGAAAGGGCCACTTGGCTCCAAATACTTTCTGAGAGATAGTTTGGTCTCCATGAAGCATCACTGATGTTTTGACCAGTTGTGTTACTGTTTCCTTGCTTGCTTTAAAATGGGCCATAATTCCAGTTTGGATTCACAAGTAGTTATAGTTAGTGAAATATGAGCACTGTATAAAAGGTCGAAGATAAAGAAAGGTTCCAATTTAAAATGGGCATACCAGTTATTCTGCCTAAATTTAAAACAAAGTTTTCACACTTCTCTCCCTGGAGAGTGTAATAGTTCCTCATTTGCTTTGAAAAGTTTATCTAAAAAGTGTCACATAGGTCAGTCCTTCTGCAATTTGAGGCTAAATAATATGTTTTGTTTTCAAAGTTTAAAAATATTAATAATTTCATAACAAGACAAACTTTACAACTATATCCAAAATAGTAACTATTTCCTCCTTAATCAAAACAATACAATACTGAAACTCCTAAAACTTGAATATTTGTGAGAGATGGGAGTGCTTCCCCCTTAGTTAACTGAATGGCCAGAATAGTTTCATAAACAGATGGCAGTGCTTCTCCCTTAGTTAAATGAATGGCCAGAATAGTTTCATAAACAGATGGGAGTGCTTCCCCCTTAGTTAACTGAATGGCCAGAATAGTTTCATAAACAGATGGGAGTGCTTCCCCCTTAGTTAACTGAATGGCCAGAATAGTTTCATAAACAGATGGGAGTGCTTCCCCCTTAGTTAACTGAATGGCCAGAATAGTTTCATAAACAGATGGGAGTGCTTCCCCCTTAGTTAACTGAATGGCCAGAATAGTTTCATAAACAGATGGGAGTGCTTCCCCCTTAGTTAACTGAATGGCCACAATAGTTTCATAAACAGATGGGAGTGCTTCCCCATTAGTCAACTGAATGGCCAGAATATTTTAAAAAACAGATGGGAGTGCTTCCCCCTTAGTTAACTGAATGGCCAGAATAGTTTCATAAACAGATGGGAGTGCTTCCCCTTAGTTAACTGAATGGCCAGAATAGTTTCATAAACAGATGGGAGTGCTTCCCCCTTAGTCAACTGAATGGCCAGAATAGTTTCAAAAACAGATGGGAGTGCTTCCCCCTTAGTTAACTGAATGGCCAGAATAGTTTCAAAAACAGATGGGAGTGCTTCCCCCTAAGTTAACTGAATGGCCAGAATAGTTTCATAAACAGATGGGAGTGCTTCCCCCTTAGTTAACTGAATGGCCAGAATAGTTTCATAAACAGATGGGAGTGCTTCCCCCTTAGTCAACTGAATGGGCAGAATAGTTTCAAAAACAGATGGGAGTGCTTCCCCCTTAGTTAACTGAATGGCCAGAATAGTTTCAAAAACAGATGGGAGTGCTTCCCCCTTAGTTAACTGAATGGCCAGAATAGTTTCATAAACAGATGGGAGTGCTTCCCCCTTAGTTAACTGAATGGCCAGAATAGTTTCATAAACAGATAGGAGTGCTTCCCCCTTAGTCAACTGAATGGCCAGAATACTTTCAAAAACAGATGGGAGTGCGTCCCCCTTAGACAACTGAATGGCCAGAATAGTTTCAAAAACAGATGGGAGTGCTTCCCACTTAGTTAACTGAATGGCCAGAATAGTTTCAAAAACAGATGGGAGTGCTTCCCCCTCGGTTAACTGAATGGCCAGAATAGTTTCATAAACAGAGGGAGTGCTTCCCTCTTAGACAACTGAATGGCCAGAATAGTTTCAAAAACAGATGGGAGTGCTTCCCACTTAGTTAACTGAATGGCCAGAATAGTTTCATAAACAGATGGGAGTGCTTCCCCCTTAGACAACTGAATGGCCAGAATAGTTTCATAAACAGATGGGAGTGCTTCCCCCTTAGTTAACTGAATGGCCAGAATAGTTTCATAAACAGATGGAAGTGCTTCCCCCTTAGTTAACTGAATGGCCAGAATAGTTTTATAAACAGATGGGAGTGCTTCCCCCTTAGTCAACTGAATGGCCAGAATAGTTTCAAAAACAGATGGGAGTGCTTCCCCCTTAGACAACTGAATGGCCAGAATAGTTTCATAAACAGATGGGAGTGCTTCCCCCTTAGTTAACTGAATGGCCAGAATAGTTTCAAAAACAGATGGGAGTGCTTCCCACTTAGTTAACTGAATGGCCAGAATAGTTTCAAAAACAGTTGGGAGTGCTTCCCCCTTAGTTAACTGAATGGCCAGTATAGTTTCATATTAAACAGATGGGAGTGTTGAATGGCCAGAATAGTTTCATAAACAGATGGGAGTGCTTCCCACTTAGTTAACTGAATGGCCAGAATAGTTTCAAAAACAGATGGGAGTGCTTTCCACTTAATTAACTGAATGGCCAGAATAGTTTCAAAAACAGATGGGAGTGCTTCCCCCTTAGTTAACTGAATGGCCAGAATAGTTTCAAAAACAGATGGGAGTGCTTTCCACTTAATTAACTGAATGGCCAGAATAGTTTCAAAAACAGATGGGAGTGCTTCCCACTTAGTTAACTGAATGGCCAGTATAGTTTCATATTAAACAGATGGGAGTGTTGAATGGCCAGAATAGTTTCATAAACAGATGGGAGTGCTTCCCACTTAGTTAACTGAATGGCCAGAATAGTTTCAAAAACAGATGGGAGTGCTTCCCCCTTAGTTAACTGAATGGCCAAAATAGTTTCAAAAACAGATGGGAGTGCTTCCCCCTTAGTTAACTGAATGGCCAAAATAGTTTCATATTAAACAGATGGGAGTGCTTCCCCCTCGGTTAACTGAATGGCCAGAATAGTTTCAAAAAAGGATGGGAGTGCTTCCCCCTTAGTTAACTGAATGGCCACAATAGTTTCATAAACAGATGGGAGTGCTGAATGGCCAGAATAGTTTCATAAACAGATGGGAGTGCTTCCCCCTTAGTTAACTGAATGGCCAGAATAGTTTCATAAACAGATGGGAGCGCTTCCCCCTTAGTTAACTGAATGGCCAGAATAGTTTCATAAACAGATGGGAGCGCTTCCACCTTAGTTAACTGAATGGCCAGAATAGTTTCAAAAACAGATGGGAGTGCTTCCCCCTTAGTTAACTGAATGGCCAGAATAGTTTCATAAACAAATGGGAGTGCTTCCCCCTTAGTTAACTGAATGGCCAGAATAGTTTCATAAACAGATGGGAGTGCTTCCCCCTTAGTTAACTGAATGGCCAGAATAGTTTCATAAACAGATGGGAGTGCTTCCCCCTTAGTTAACTGAATGGCCAGAATAGTTTCATAAACAGATGGGAGCGCTTCCCCCTTAGTTAACTGAATGGCCAGAATAGTTTCATAAACAGATGGGAGTGCTTCCCCCTTAGTTAACTGAATGGCCAGAATAGTTTCAAAAACAGATGGGAGCGCTTCCCCCTTAGTTAACTGAATGGCCAGAATAGTTTCAAAAACAGATGGGAGCGCTTCCCACTTAGTTAACTGAATGGCCAGAATAGTTTCATAAACAGATGAGAGTGCTTCCCCCTTAGTTAACTGAATGGCCAGAATAGTTTCAAAAACAGATGGGAGTGCTTCCCACTTAGTTAACTGAATGGCCAGAATAGTTTCATAAACAGTTCTACCTTTACAAGAAGCCTCAATGTATTCCATCCATCAGCATTCAACTTTCCTGTGGGTCCAGATTTCAGTATGGAAGACTGAGCTGAAGATACAAAAAACTATCCTATCATATCTGCTGTAGTATACTCTCTCTCTCTCTCTCTCTCTCTCTCTCTCTCTCTCTCTCTCTCTCTCTCTCTCTCTCTCTCTCTCTCTCTCTCTCTCTCTCTCTCTCTCTCTCTCTCTCTCTCTCTCTCTCTCTCTCTCTCTCTCTCTCTCTCTCTCTCTCTCTCTCTCTCTCTCTCTCTCTCTCTCTCTCTCTCTCTCTCTCTCTCTCTCTCTCTCTCTCTCTCTCTCTCTCTCTCTCTCTCTCTCTCTCTCTCTCTCTCTCTCTCTCTCTCTCTCTCTCTCTCTCTCTCTCTCTCTCTCTCTCTCTCTCTCTCTCTCTCTCTCTCTCTCTCTCTCTCTCTCTCTCTCTCTCTCTCTCTCTCTCTCTCTCTCTCTCTCTCTCTCTCTCTCTCTCTCTCTCTCTCTCTCTCTCTCTCTCTCTCTCTCTCTCTCTCTCTCTCTCTCTCTCTCTCTCTCTCTCTCTCTCTCTCTCTCTCTCTCTCTCTCTCTCTCTCTCTAGTTCATAGTTACTATAAATGACACGGTATCATGTCATATGAGTGTTGCCTAATACTTCAATGAACTACGTGTAGAGTAATAAATGAACAAGTAACTCTCTCTCCCAGGAAAGCTGACAATGTATAAATATGTCATACATATGTGTGTACTGTGAAGATGAATTACTACATTGTACTTATATCATCAACATTCTGCCTCTTTTTTTATAACCTTTTATATCAGGATGACATCATCTGTGGTGCAAATGGTATAACATCTGTACATAATGACATCATTGTAGTTTGCAGTATGCAGTAATCATCTTATTTTTCTGAAGCACCATTTATTTCGAGGAATTTATGTTAATCAGTCGAATGTTTTAGTTTCCTTTATAGAACTGCAGAACAAGCTACATATAATTAGAACTTAGCCTATAAACTCTGGTGAAGCAGTTTTCATTTACAGCCTCATGTTTTGGAATTTCAGGCAAGCTGCAGTAGTATACAAATAGTAAATCTTCAATTTATATGAACAATTCTTTACTTTCAGCTCCCCTCTTTTAATCTTAACACATTGTATGTATGTTGTTTTTAAATGGGATATTATTAATGTTAGTAATTTAATGGCAGTTGGTGCATTTAATCATCACTACTGGGATCAGCCAGTCGGTTAACCAGTACTTAATCTCTGTAAGTCACAGACTACTTCCCCACCTATTCAAAGGTGGGAGATTAATGGCTGTAGAACAAAGTTCATGACCTATCATCACAAAGACTGTGACCTGGCAGGGATCATAGCCCCTGGATAGAAAGACATGCTACTGACACTGTTGTTTCAGATATTTGACAATACAATCACAATCTACACTTACTGAGACTCCCAGATACAACAAATCTTTCACTCTTTGGATAGATGAAGAAAAACATGCCAGTTGTAGTTAAAATTTTGCAACCTCCCTGAAATATCCTTGTTCCAACAAAGTAGCCATCTGTGGCGTTTACATCTCCCAGTCGTGCTTCAGCTTCTATATATATATTGGTCCTGCAAATACAGAATATACATCATCACATCCTTGAAATACAGCATTGATTGACCTGACGCAACCTGTCAATCAAACAAGTTGATAATCCAATCAGTGATCGATATTGGTTGCTATACTGCCATTTTTCTTAGACAAGCAAACAATGTCTAAATAAACACTACATTGTATATACTCGGACAAACAATGCCACATGGCTAGTGGGTGGAGCGATAATCATTCTCGCGTGAGGTGAATTTTTCACTCTGATTATTTTATATTCCCCACCAGCTCCACCAAACAGTAAAGGAAGCTATGTTCATATACAAAGAGAAGCCTTATAGCTTATTTGACTGCTAAGAAGGTGACAGAATCTGTACTGCCAGAACTACATAGATTCATGAATTTTCATGTAATTCTGCATATAAATAAATAAGACTATATCACATACCACAAAACATCTGCAAATGTGTCCATAGGACACAGATTACCCTGCCGTATGTCCATAAATTTTACCAAAACTAAGTATCAAACTAAGGCCTATAGTTTATAGTTTCACAGCTACACACTATTTTAAAAAAAGCACCCCTTCAGAAGTTAGTCACCAGAAACCAATTTGATGCACACACACACAGACAGATAAGCAATCAGAAGGAGAGGAATAACACTTAATACCCCTTATAGTCACCATACTTCAAATGGTGGGGGCACAAAAATTATTGTCATGTCAGAGCCAGAAATACCAAGTTTTATTTCTATTAACTTTCAGAAACTAACATAAAAAAATGTGTGCATTTTTTTTAATTAATAACTTGTAGTTAATATATGTACAGGTTTAACATACATATATAATAATTGTTACATTACATATACTATGAATACCTTACTATTTGACAATATACAATATGACAACACACAATTAAGTAACTCAGATATGAAAACTTCATCAAAAAACGATTATCAGTATACTAAACATGGTTGTATTTGATAATAAAAATAGTATTTCACATTGCAGATTCTATTCTTGCTGTAAGTGCACATGGAACGATTTCCCCTACGTAACCAAATAATGTTATTTCAATCACTGTGAATAGACCAATAGTTATTCACTACTTTATTAACTATGCAACTGATAACATATTTACATGTATTTCACACTTCCTCCCTGATATGAGACAATTTAATTCAAATTTATGATAAAATCCGAGGCTACCTCATTGTGCCTCCTGCCAGTGTGTGTCCAGTTCAGTGTGTGCATGGTTTAGGCTGAGGATACAATTGAATTAGTACACAAATACACTGCCAGAATCTAATGACGATGGTTCCTGACTACCGTGCGCTGACCTGACTGGGTTTACACTGGATGAGATAGGAGAGAATAAGCCAACATAATTGACACTACCTATTACAAAATAAATAAATTGAATATTTTCAGCTTATCATTCAAGGTTCACTCACCATTTCACTGAGCCTATAATATTTACTGCAAGATTCAACTTTTCTGCTGCACACCAGTATATAGGAATCTGTGTCACCATTTGTCTCATGACCTTTCCATGACCTCCACCAATGTCCTTCACCTCAAATGACCCCGTCTGCTGAGCAAAATTTGGGGCTTCCTCGAACTCATTGTAAGCTTTACATGTAATTGAAAAAACAGTTTTCTTATTAAACCAAATATAATACTACTTTTTTCATTCTGTATACATGTAAATAGAACAAGAGCTTGCCACTAACACGCCATATCCCCCACCACCTTGTTAACCCTTAGAGGCATGTGAGTGGATTTGCCTTGTCCCAGTGAGCACTGGTCTGACGTTCTAAATCGAACCATAAATATGTAAGTTATAACCCCAGAACAAAAGAAAAACTAATTTGACGAACAGACCCAACTCTTTCGCATGACACATCGTCTTGGGCTGGTTAGTATTTGTACCAATTTATTTAAAAATCCAATCACAACTAAAGAGGATACAGTCCAGACCGAAGTGGACGGACGGACAGAGCTGTGACCTTGACCTTTGAAGAACAGATCCAAGTCATTCGCATGACACATCATTTTGTCCTAGTAAACATTTGTGCCGAGTTATTCAAAAATCCAATAACAACTAAAGAAGATAATATCCGGACAGCAGCGGACAGATGGACGGAGCTGTGACCTTGACCTTTGAAGAACAGACCCAAGTCAGTTGCATGACACATCGTCTTGTCCTAGTGAACATTTGTGCTAAGTTATTTAAAAATGCAATCACAACTAAAGAATATACGGTCCGGACAGGACGAAACATAGTGTATACATTGGATTTTCAAACACTTGACCTTGAGCTATGACCTTGACCTTTGACAATAAGACCCAAGTCATCCGCATGACACATCATCTTGTCCTATTGAACATTTGTGCTTAGTTATTTAAAATTCCAATAACAACTAAAGAAGATACGGTCCGGACAAGAGGAAACAGTGTATACATTGGATTTCCAAACACTTGATCTTGAGCTATGACCTAGAGCTTTGACGAACAGACCCCAAGTCATTCGCATGACACATCATCTTGTCCTAGTGAACATTTGTGCAAACTTATTTAAAATTTTAATCACAACTGAAGGAGATAGCAGGGGATGCACGCACACATGGACGGACACAGCCAATTTCTATATCCACCTCTCCACGCGCAGTGGTGGAGGATAAAAATTAACATAGTTTCATATCTTTATAAAGTACAATTATGAAAGACAGTTTTTATATTTCCATGGCAACTACATGTTAATGACATTTTCTTGTGTTGGGTGTTTGTAATTTTCCACTAGCCTCATGTTTCATGTACTTTTTGGGTTTGTTTAAAAAACTTTTACCGTCTTCAAAATTGAATAGCATGTACATTTTTTGGCATATCATCAAACCTTCAGCACTTCAATTTGCAATTTTTGAATGAGTATAAAATATCATAATTTGGCTCAATTCAGACCCTGACAACAGCCAAATAGGTCACTAGTGTAAAATTGAAAATGTTGTCCAAAGTAACTTGATTAAATAAGGTGTGGGTGGATAGCTGCTTTATTAATTGTCTGATTAGATGTCTGAATTATTGTCTCTGGAGATGCAAAACATCTTTTTATCAAAAAGTTTCTCCAAGACACATGCAATTTTTAGCAACCTTAAAGTTTTTATCAATCTTAAATTGAATGAGAAGTTGGACACAAAAGAGTGTATCTATAAATGGTATATACGTTTAATAATTACCTGATCATAATTTATGTAAATATTGTTAAACCAAACGTTAATAGTGAGATAGAAGCTTTTTATGAAATTTTAACTAAAAGCCTCATTGACATAAATAAAAAATATGCTTTTTTTTTTGGACAAATTTAGCTAAAAATGAAAATAAGTGCCATACCTTCAAAGTCCTCAATATATGGAAGAGGGAACTGTTTTGATGTGGGTGGTTTTGGGTGAATTCCCTTGTTCCCATTTGAAATGGTTGTCAAGGTGACGACTTCATCTACATCCAATATCAAGAACACTGACCCATTTAATACCTTTAATAGATTACATACAAATTAATGAGAGAGTGAGAGAATGAGACAGAGAGACAGAGATGGGCGAGTTATAAAAAATTAAAGGAAAACAGAGAGAGAGAGAGAGAGAGAGAGAGAGAGAGAGAGAGAGAGAAAAGAGAGAGAAGTGGGAGAGAAGGGTGGGGTGCGATGGGCATGAAATAAAAGAGATAAAGGACAAAGGGAAAAAGACACTGAGAAGAGAGTGAGAGACATGTGAGGAACATCACTATGTAGATGCAGTTTGCCTGTGGTTTTTTTTATCAACCATCAAATGTCAAACAATCTCATATACGTATTGTAACCGATATTAAATAAAATTAAAAAACCTGTGCACGTAAGGTATAAAAACTGCCTGTAGAATAAAAAAAAGACGACGTTGCTCATCAGTTTATATAGGACATTGCATAAAGTTGTGTTCGATGTCTTTTTTTTCAATAATATATAAAATTAATATCTTCAGCAGAACAACTCAATACCTGCAATGGTGTTTGTTCCAGGAACAAGGACGAAGGTGATCCATCAAAGTTCAGTCTACTTGTCCACATATACAACTGTTTAATATTGGCCTGTTAGTGTGTAAAAATGTATCATTTGTATTAAATACGAACATAACAACTACCCCTCCCCCCTGAATTTATTATAAGATAATTTCTTCCAGCTAGATCTACCAAATGGCAATTCATTTATTCACCCCGTCAATGAGTGTGTTGTGGGTCTAGGAGGAACATCCCACTGCTCACTTTACAATATCAACATATCAATCAATGACTCGCATACAACACTCATATTATTAGTAAATGAGTATATTTATTTTCATATTTTCACTACCAACCAATTAAATCAAACAAAACAAATTTTATTTAAAGGCGGCATGATATACAAAAGGTAAACATAATGATAAGTTACATATAAAGCTTTTGACAACAATATATAAAATACATGTATAATTATATTCTGTATTTTTTTCTACTTTCTTTATGTCTTTAAAATAATATAAATTATTTTTAATATTTGATAAAGGCAGTAATCAGGAGCATGAATACTATTTTAAGGTAGTCCGTGGTGTTCCTATCGAATCTTTTGACATTTTGCGTATTTTTCAGACAATTTTTGCCGTTTTCCCCTGATGATCAATGTTAATTTAAAATTGTTTTAAAAAACGTATTCAAATTACTTATTTACATGTATTTCCTATGATGAGATTATAACTTTTATACAGATAAAATACAATTTGTGTAAACTTCACATCTGATCATTACGCTAGGGGTGATATAAACGCGGGTTTAAAAACAACAAATTTTGGACACCCTTGGCTGATTGCGCAAAATAGCTCTGGTACAAGTTCTTGAATTCATATATTTTAATTTTATTCATTTCAGTACAATATGAATGAATAAAAATGTTCACCCTAGTTTTTTCATAAATTTGAATTAAAATTGAAGCATTTAAAAATAATGTTTGCCTGTGATTTCTGACGACGTCGTATTTTACATTAATATTAGATGAGGTTCTCTTGACATCATCTGTGATACACAACTTCCACTTACAAACTGTCCTACAAGTTTGAACACAACCTTCTGCTTAGCCACTGTGTACTCAGGTAAGGGAGGTCTTATACACTTGGAATGATCATGGCTCTGAAACATAAAACACAACTCATTCTAAGACTTAGACTTCATCTCAGAGTCAGAGTCAGTTCTGTTACATTCACTTAATCACTTTATTCTGAGAACAATCTTTAGGACATCGTAATACCAAATTTCACTGACTCTTTTAATGGTTGGTTGGTTGTACAGTGTCTAGCACTGATTTCAAAAAATTTTCAGTTATATCAAACTATCCTCTAAATGCTGAGCACCAAGCGAGGAAGCTTCTAGTTCCATTTTTCAATGTCTATGGTATGACCTGATGAGGGTATAACTAAGGATGGCAACGAATGGCAATACTGATATTCGAATATTCGGTCATTCTTTCGAACGAATATTCGAATATATTCGGTCAAGATCTTAAAAATAAATAGTCATCAACTTTCTATCCCGAACGTTTTTACTCGCCATATTTGTTACTTTCTCTTTCAGCGGAAACGGTGCTGATGTATAAATTCTAAAAAGCAAACAATTGGAATATCATTGTCGTCAAGATTCAACATGACGTGGAACTCGATGATGCATAATTAATAATAACAAATTAATAAATGCTATGTTGTATTAGCTTTACTAAGTTAAATATTCGTATGTTTGTATAGTTTATAAGTAATTAACTATTTATAAATGAAATTGAAAAACAAAAAAAAACAAAAAAATATATATATATATTTATACATGTATAAGTAAATTCGTCTACTACTTGACGCATTTATTATTCACAAGTACATAAACGGCCTTCAAATCAAAGAAGTGTGCTCTTCAATAAGGTATTAGATTGGTAAGTGTGGCAGTGTGCATTTTTGTGTGTTACAGTTTTTTACTGTTTCTCATCTATGTTATCTATGTTATTATATACTATGATACTTAAACAATTCAAAATGTATTGATTGTAATATGTAATTGTTATGTCTTTGCCATATGATTTAAAAATATTGTAAATGGCCAAAGGCATATTTTTGCTGATAGTTTGCCAATAAAATTGAATTGAATTGGTAAATAAACAAACTTGCTCACACCTTTTCAAAACAGGGTGATTTACAACAGACCGTAAAGGCAGATCGATGATTAAAATCGCCTAAGGCAAACAATTAAAGGATTACCGACCAGGACTCCTTATCAACTTGACAGCGTCCAATTGACACCTGTCTTAGGAGGAAATCGATAATTACCGTGTCTTAACCTGGTTGATATAACACCTTTCAAAACCTTTGTGGCAAAAATATTGAAATTGAAAATAAATAAAGAAAACAATTTGAATTTACTATATTTTTATAATATTTTTTTTTCGTTGCGAATATTCGAATATCAATATGACATTCGAATATTCAGACGTATGACCGAATATTCGAATATCCGAATATTCGTTGACACCCTTAGGTATAACACAATAATGACATATCATAGGTATAACATGTACATGGCAACCTGTTAAATGGAGAAAATTTGGTGGAGAAAGACTTCAGACTGAATCTCAGCAGAACAACAGTGTTTTTGCAAGTTCATGTTACTTGTAAACTTTCTCACATAAGGTTTTGGCCGAGCTGGGCACATTCACTAGCTCACCTGTGAGAGGAGAATGACATTGAAATACATAAGATCTTGATATCTGCAATGATCATCATGTCTGACTTTGGACTCTAAGTTTCTTGCATTCGGCAACCAGCCAGTATTTTACATAGCTGTGATGATGGGCAAGGCATTTCTGTGCTAGTCTTTCTGTTGGGCTTGGATTTGCACTCAGTGTTCCCTTCCACCAAAGGCTATCATACAATTAAACGTTTGGAATCTTTAAATCTATGACAATATATTTGCACGAATATCCTTCATAGGTTTAAATAAAATTGGACTGGAGAATAAATATGACCATAAAAATCTTTAAAAATACAGTGTTAATAGAACATTTCCTTTATTTCCTTCACTCATTTTTTATCTTTCTAGTAGATAAATATATAAAACAAGAGTTGTCAGAAGACAACAAAGTTCGCCCCTGGGTGTCTAAATCCAAAAAGGGCCATAACTGTGCCAAATGCAATGCAGAGTTATGGTTCTTGTCTGTGTGTGTTCCATTGATGATGGTGAAACACATGCAACGTTTCATTCACATCCAATGAGTGGTTGCATAGATATCTTAAACGCAAAAGTTTGACCTGGGTGTCTACAGATGACGACGCATGATGACGCCAGGGTCATGGCAATAGCTCTCCTTGGATTTGTCCCGGCGAGCTTAAAATTAAATATAATTTTGTATTCAACATTTAAACTTACCATGGTTTCTATGACAACAGTGAGATGTTTATGATCTGGACTAACTAACGACACATAGCTGCCACCATATCTAAAATGTCCACTTCCGTACTTGTGAGGATAGTAACTCCAGCCAATCTCAGTGAACTGGGTAGTATGTGCTGAAATACAGACAGCAGAGTACGACCTTCAAGGTTAAAGGTGAAAAAAAACAACAGATATCATAATGTTTTTAATATCTTTTATTGTTGTTATATATTCTGATGAAACATATTTGCCATTTTAAAATATATTACCATTTTTATCTTGGTATATTGTTAATGAAATAACGGTTAAATTTGGAAATAAATAAAAATCCATTATTTCCAGAAACTGATTTAACTGAAAGAACTGCGGAGTCACAAAATGGTTGTGTAAATGAATATACAAGGTAGAACTTTACAGTCATGAAATAATTGTGAAAAGGATATGTTAATGTACACAGGGCTAGACATTTCTTAAAAAAGCTACTTGTCGTCCCTTTCCAACATTTTTAATACAATGCTTAAAATCAAAGAAATATTCAGGTCAGTTTCTTAAATCTTACTCATCCTGACCAAATGTTCCCTCATCATGTTGAGCTGATGAGCGGAATTTTCCAGCCTTGCTGTACAACAAACTTATTGTGAAAGCGATAGGTCAATGTATAATGTAGAAGTTAAATCACAAATTGACAGTGGCATGGAAACACAGATGTTCAATGTAGAAATTTAGGCTCCAACTGTTTGTGAATGTTTGTTTCAATATTAAGCATTATTTTTATGCAGTCGAGGACTAATAGACGATCAGTTAACCTAACCACTATTTCCTGTGATTCTCAAAGGTTAACTAGTACTCGAACACACCAATCTCCACAAGGAACTGATGACTTTCTCACTTAAATCAGCTGTGAGAGATGAATGACGATGAGATGTAATGTAGTCTATCACTCATCACAGAGACTAATACCGGGTGAGGAATCAAACTTACAACCCCTGGATTGATAGTCAGATGTGCTACAGACAGAGTTAACCAGGAATGGCTACATTTGAATGGAGAGGGTGAAAAAAATACCCATCAACATGTGTATAGAGTTATTTACAATCTTAATAAGACCAAATGAATTACACACTATTGAGTCTCACCAGCCATCCAGATTGGGCTCTCTACCACATAGTTTCCACTCCAGGGACTTTCTGCCGTCATGAGTCCATCACGAGTATATGGTAATGAGTCGTAATATGCTGCTATCAAGTTCCATGATAACGTCCTGGTAATATAAAGTAAATATTTGATATAGATAGTACAATACAAGCTATACAAATTGTATGTAGCTTCAACCAATCACCTCAAAATGATGTTTCAGTGTTCTGGTTACATATCTAATGGAGTGTTTCACTACACACACATTTTTTTATTAACTTGGAATATTCGGCTTGGTGATGTGCCTTAACTTTTTATGGCGCAGATGATGGCTTTTTACAGTCATAATGTAGAAAGTAATTGTTAATTCCATCTTGAGTTACAGCCATTTCATACAGAATGTAAGAAAGATATGTCGAACCCCACTCCACAATCTATGTCTTTTACCATTATGCAGATTCCCTCTTATACAGCATGTATATGAAGTTCAAAAGCATTATATTTCAGTATAACAGAATTTTATACATACTGGTAAGTTTTGAAATATATTGGGTACTCAATGTGTAACAGGTATGGGTCCCATAACACCTCCTGTAAACGAAGGTATAATCATGTTTTCACGACATATTGCTGTTATTAAAAAAACTGATTTATGCATTTGTGTCATCAGTAACACTGCAGTGATTTGTTTATACTTATTATGTTTTAAACGGTGAATATTTTAGAAATCACCACTGAAAATTAGATGCTGGTACCAGATTTCTAGACAATTCAGTGTCATTTTAGGTATAATAGGTCGAATGGCATCGGTGATGAATTGTTGGCATATTAATTCACTGGTAATTGACGGGTCCTGCAAAACGTTCGAATTTAAAAAGAAAAAACCTGGTCAAAGTATATATTTTTTTGTTTCTAATTGCATATCTTGAACCAAGAATTTGAGCCCAGACACATTCTGCAGATTTTGTTTTTTCACAGTGTTGTTGACAATAATGTTACAATGGAGCCCTATGGGAAATTTAACTGTGGTGCGAAACATAAAATATTAAAGGATACATAGGATTAGGATGAAGTGTTTTATCATTCTTAACAATTAGATGCAGATATTTCAGACAACATCTGGTTACTTAGGACCACCATGTTACTTCCCTCATCCAAACCTCCATAAATGAATTTACTTACCCGGTAATATTTCCATTTACAAAGTTTTGGTTTAAAATCTGAAATACATTAATACAAATAAATATGAATGAAATAAAACTGACATGACTTGTATTAAAATTTCCTTATCAACATAAAGGAATGAATTGTTTTGGAAATTTAATACTTAATACATTTTTGGTTGGAACCATTCCAGGGATAGTGAAATTAGCAGTTCTTTTTTTAAATTATTACTTTCAATCATTAACTTTTCTTTATTTTTTTAACGGAATTTTACACCATTTTCACAGAATATTTCTACAAAAATCACTTTAAATTTAAAAAAAAACTAACTGTGCATCAATACAAGAGCAGGCTAAAATCAGAAAGTAAAGCATCTGACTAACAATCCAGGGTCGCAAGTCCCCATTCGGGCACAGTCTATGTGATGACTGATGTATGACAATGCATCTCTTGTCGTTCATCTCTCACTGCTGATTCAAGTGAGAAAGTTATCAGTTACTTGCTGTCAGAGATGGTGTGCCTAAATACTGGTTAACCATCCATGATCCCAGAAAAAGAGTTCTTAGGTCACCTAGATTTGGCCCAGTAGTTGGTCATTTTAACTAAACAGTAAACATTATTTAAATTGCAAGATCTAGTAAAAATATTTCAATAATAGTTTTAGGTACTGAAATATGAGTAAAAAGTAAAAATATCAACAATAGCTTTGACAATTGGATCAAAACCCCATATAATATACTTATCCTATCTCCTTGGACAAACTTCTCAAAATAAAGACAAAAATTACAAAATTGAATGTTTTTAAAATCTAGTTTATTTTTATTTTGTTTGATTTGTGAGAAAATTTAGTATTCAATTTTAAGGTGGCTTATATTGTAATGTCAAAAGTCACCTTATATTGCTATTTCAATTTGCATCTACAGTGTATTTGCCTGAATCCAGAGGCTTTGCTGATTAAGCAGAAAGTTAAAAAACACTGATAGGTTTACAAACAGATTTTTATGGACCAACCACTGAGTTAGCTTTTATGCTGATAATGTTCTTTTTATTAAATTTATTTTATTTTAAAATCAATTGTTAAAAATTATTATAACCTATACAAAG
Source organism: Panopea generosa (assembly GCA_029582155.1). NCBI lineage: Eukaryota > Metazoa > Mollusca > Bivalvia > Adapedonta > Hiatellidae > Panopea > Panopea generosa. Next base: position 17,273,287 of record CM055908.1, on the reverse strand, counting down.
CATGTTTGATGCTTTCCCGTGCAGAACCAGTAATAAGCATATGTGGTTAGGTCTTACTTTTATTCATATGACTTGTCCAAGAGCTCCACACATACACATGATGCGTGGTTGACCTACATTTGTGAATGTAAGAAATCAACACAATATGTTTTTGAAGTCACTGCTGACATTTCCCTACCTTTGGTGTGAACATGTTTAATATACATTCTTATCAGTTACCATTTTATTCATCTTGCATGTTCTTATATTAAGCAGTGACCTATGTGTACATACCCGGGCCCAGCATCCCCCACCCACCATGTCATTGAATGTGCTGTAGTCCTCGGATGCCCACAGTGGCTTGCCGGTCTGGATGGCATCTTGTGTCGTTATGGTCCCTGGGTAGTGACATCTACAGTACAGAGTATTGTGTGTTTCACTAACTACTTAGTTTAAACTATTTATTTTACTTAGATTGTAAAACAAGTTATTACAACTTCTACAAATCACGCTTGAATTCTTCCTGGGTAGAACCAGTACTATACATATGCGGAAAAAGTGTCTTGCTCAAGGACACCACACATACCGGTAGCTATGAGGGAGGGTCAAGACCCTCTAATCATGCGATTGGTGCTCTACCAATGAATCATGTGGTCCACTCCACAAGCTCTCCACTACTTAACACCAATTGGTCAGATTACACCTCAAGTATAAAGGTATCTATTGCTCAAAATGTTTCCAATGAAAGTAAATATCATGCAATATGCAAAAATTTACATGCATATAAAATATTGATGTTTAAAGAACTTATTTCTATAAATCTACAAGAAACATCACTCAGCAATAATAATATATAGGGTTACATAGTTGGTGCAATAAATGCAATATACCAGAACAGAACATGTTTTCACACTGGTTATACAGTGTATATGTTAGTCAGTTTTACTTTACAGGCGACAGATAGTAAATTCTGCAGCTATTGACTTAATGCAGTGACTTGTTGCATATGGTGGAGGAAGGACTTCAGATAGATGTAAACAAATGCCTATTTGGATCAACATTACGTTTCAGTTACTTCAGTCTGACAATTTACAGTTACTAAAAACATGTCTCCTTTTATATCAGTTATCATCAAACATTCATTTTATATGCGGTCTTATAAACACGTAATATTTAAGTATACAAACTGGTGACTTACCCAACCACATCTATAGCTGCAGCTAGTCCTGGATCAGTGAGAATGTAGGTATACAAACTGGTGACTTACCCTACCACTTCTATAGCTGCAGCTAGTCCTGGATCAGTGAGAATGTAGGTATACAAACTGGTGACTTACCCTACCACATCTATAGCTGCAGCTAGTCCTGGATCAGTGAGAATGTAGGTATACAAACTGGTGACTTACCCTACCACATCTATAGCTGCAGCTAGTTCTGGGTCAGTGAGAATGTAGGTATACAAACTGGTGACTTACCCTACCACATCTATAGCTGCAGCTAGTCCTGGATCAGTGAAGTGTAGGTATACAAACTGGTGACTTACCCTACCACATCTATAGCTGCAGCTAGTCCTGGATCAGTGAGAATGTAGGTATACAAACTGGTGACTTACCCAACCACATCTATAGCTGCAGCTAGTCCTGGATCAGTGAGAATGTAGGTATACAAACTGGTGACTTACCCTACTACATCTATAGCTGCAGCTAGTCCTGGATCAGTGAGAATGTAGGTATACAAACTGGTGACTTACCCTACCACATCTATAGCTGCAGCTAGTCCTGGATCAGTGAGAATGTAGGTATACAAACTGGTGACTTACCCTACCACATCTATAGCTGCAGCTAGTTCTGGATCAGTGAGAATGTAGGTATACAAACTGGTGACTTACCCTACCACATCTATAGCTGCAGCTAGTCCTGGATCAGTGAGAATGTAGGTATACAAACTGGTGACTTACCCAACCACATCTATAGCTGCAGCTAGTCCTGGATCAGTGAGAATGTAGGTATACAAACTGGTGACTTACCCAACCACATCTATAGCTGCAGCTAGTCCTGGATCAGTGAGAATGTAGGTATACAAACTGGTGACTTACCCTACCACATCTATAGCTGCAGCTAGTCCTGGATCAGTGAGAATGTAGGTATACAAACTGGTGACTTACCCTACCACATCTATAGCTGCAGCTAGTCCTGGATCAGTGAGAATGTAGGTATACAAACTGGTGACTTACCCAACCACATCTATAGCTGCAGCTAGTCCTGGATCAGTGAGAATGTAGGTATACAAACTGGTGACTTACCCTACCACATCTATAGCTGAAGCTAGTCCTGGATCAGTGAGAATGTAGGTATACAAACTGGTGACTTACCCTACCACATCTATAGCTGCAGCTAGTCCTGGATCAGTGAGAATGTAGGTATACAAACTGGTGACTTACCCTACCACATCTATAGCTGCAGCTAGTCCTGGATCAGTGAGAATGTAGGTATACAAACTGGTGACTTACCCTACCACATCTATAGCTGCAGCTAGTCCTGGATCAGTGAGAATGTAGGTATACAAACTGGTGACTTACCCTACCACATCTATAGCTGCAGCTAGTCCTGGATCAGTGAGAATGTAGGTATACAAACTGGTGACTTACCCTACCACATCTATAGCTGCAGCTAGTCCTGGATCAGTGAGAATGTAGGTATACAAACTGGTGACTTACCCAACCACATCTATAGCTGCAGCTAGTCCTGGATCAGTGAGAATGTAGGTATACAAACTGGTGACTTACCCAACCACATCTATAGCTGCAGCTAGTCCTGGATCAGTGAGAATGTAGGTATACAAACTGGTGACTTACCCAACCACATCTATAGCTGCAGCTAGTCCTGGATCAGTGAGAATGTAGGTATACAAACTGGTGACTTACCCTACCACATCTATAGCTGCAGCTAGTCCTGGATCAGTGAGAATGTAGGTATACAAACTGGTGACTTACCCTACCACATCTATAGCTGCAGCTAGTCCTGGATCAGTGAGAATGTAGGTATACAAACTGGTGACTTACCCTACCACATCTATAGCTGCAGCTAGTCCTGGATCAGTGAGAATGTAGGTATACAAACTGGTGACTTACCCTACCACATCTATAGCTGCAGCTAGTCCTGGATCAGTGAGAATGTAGGTATACAAACTGGTGACTTACCCTACCACATCTATAGCTGCAGCTAGTCCTGGGTCAGTGAGAATGTAGGTATACAAACTGGTGACTTACCCTACCACATCTATAGCTGCAGCTAGTCCTGGGTCAGTGAGAATGTAGGTATACAAACTGGTGACTTACCCTACCACATCTATAGCTGCAGCTAGTCCTGGGTCAGTGAGAATGTAGGTATACAAACTGGTGACTTACCCAACCACATCTATAGCTGCAGCTAGTCCTGGATCAGTGAGAATGTAGGTATACAAACTGGTGACTTACCCTACCACATCTATAGCTGCAGCTAGTCCTGGATCAGTGAGAATGTAGGTATACAAACTGGTGACTTACCCTACCACATCTATAGCTGCAGCTAGTCCTGGATCAGTGAGAATGTAGGTATACAAACTGGTGACTTACCCTACCACATCTATAGCTGCAGCTAGTCCTGGATCAGTGAGAATGTAGCTATACAAACTGGTGACTTACCCTACCACATCTATAGCTGCAGCTAGTCCTGGATCAGTGAGAATGTAGCTATACAAACTGGTGACTTACCCTACCACATCTATAGCTGCAGCTAGTCCTGGATCAGTGAGAATGTAGCTATACAAACTGGTGACTTACCCTACCACATCTATAGCTGCAGCTAGTCCTGGATCAGTGAGAATGTAGGTATACAAACTGGTGACTTACCCTACCACATCTATAGCTGCAGCTAGTCCTGGATCAGTGAGAATGTTGGTATACAAACTGGTGACTTACCCTACCACATCTATAGCTGCAGCTAGTCCTGGGTCAGTGAGAATGTCGGTATACAAACTGGTGACTTACCCTACCACATCTATAGCTGCAGCTAGTCCTGGGTCAGTGAGAATGTCGGTATACAAACTGGTGACTTACCCTACCACATCTATAGCTGCAGCTAGTCCTGGGTCAGTGAGAATGTCGGTATACAAACTGGTGACTTACCCTACCACATCTATAGCTGCAGCTAGTCCTGGGTCAGTGAGAATGTCGGTATACAAACTGGTGACTTACCCTACCACATCTATAGCTGCAGCTAGTCCTGGATCAGTGAGAATGTAGGTATACAAACTGGTGACTTACCCTACCACATCTATAGCTGCAGCTAGTCCTGGATCAGTGAGAATGTAGGTATACAAACTGGTGACTTACCCAACCACATCTATAGCTGCAGCTAGTCCTGGATCAGTGAGAATGTAGGTATACAAACTGGTGACTTACCCTACCACATCTATAGCTGCAGCTAGTCCTGGATCAGTGAGAATGTAGGTATACAAACTGGTGACTTACCCTACCACATCTATAGCTGCAGCTAGTCCTGGATCAGTGAGAATGTAGGTATACAAACTGGTGACTTACCCAACCACATCTATAGCTGCAGCTAGTCCTGGATCAGTGAGAATGTAGGTATACAAACTGGTGACTTACCCTACCACATCTATAGCTGCAGCTAGTCCTGGATCAGTGAGAATGTAGGTATACAAACTGGTGACTTACCCTACCACATCTATAGCTGCAGCTAGTCCTGGATCAGTGAGAATGTAGGTATACAAACTGGTGACTTACCCAACCACATCTATAGCTGCAGCTAGTCCTGGATCAGTGAGAATGTAGGTATACAAACTGGTGACTTACCCTACCACATCTATAGCTGCAGCTAGTCCTGGGTCAGTGAGAATGTAGGTATACAAACTGGTGACTTACCCTACCACATCTATAGCTGCAGCTAGTCCTGGATCAGTGAGAATGTAGGTATACAAACTGGTGACTTACCCTACCACATCTATAGCTGCAGCTAGTCCTGGGTCAGTGAGAATGTAGGTATACAAACTGGTGACTTACCCTACCACATCTATAGCTGCAGCTAGTCCTGGATCAGTGAGAATGTAGGTATACAAACTGGTGACTTACCCTACCACATCTATAGCTGCAGCTAGTCCTGGATCAGTGAGAATGTAGGTATACAAACTGGTGACTTACCCTACCACATCTATAGCTGCAGCTAGTCCTGGATCAGTGAGAATGTAGGTATACAAACTGGTGACTTACCCTACCACATCTATAGCTGCAGCTAGTCCTGGATCAGTGAGAATGTAGGTATACAAACTGGTGACTTACCCTACCACATCTATAGCTGCAGCTAGTCCTGGATCAGTGAGAATGTCGGTATACAAACTGGTGACTTACCCTACCACATCTATAGCTGCAGCTAGTCCTGGATCAGTGAGAATGTAGGTATACAAACTGGTGACTTACCCTACCACATCTATAGCTGCAGCTAGTCCTGGATCAGTGAGAATGTAGGTATACAAACTGGTGACTTACCCAACCACATCTATAGCTGCAGCTAGTCCTGGATCAGTGAGAATGTAGGTATACAAACTGGTGACTTACCCTACCACATCTATAGCTGCAGCTAGTCCTGGATCAGTGAGAATGTCGGTATACAAACTGGTGACTTACCCTACCACATCTATAGCTGCAGCTAGTCCTGGATCAGTGAGAATGTAGGTATACAAACTGGTGACTTACCCTACCACATCTATAGCTGCAGCTAGTCCTGGATCAGTGAGAATGTAGGTATACAAACTGGTGACTTACCCTACCACATCTATAGTTGCAGCTAGTCATGGATCAGTGAGAATGTCGGTATACAAACTGGTGACTTACCCTACCACATCTATAGCTGCAGCTAGTCCTGGATCAGTGAGAATGTAGGTATACAAACTGGTGACTTACCCTACCACATCTATAGCTGCAGCTAGTCCTGGATCAGTGAGAATGTAGGTATACAAACTGGTGACTTACCCTACCACATCTATAGCTGCAGCTAGTCCTGGATCAGTGAGAATGTAGGTATACAAACTGGTGACTTACCCTACCACATCTATAGCTGCAGCTAGTCCTGGATCAGTGAGAATGTAGGTATACAAACTGGTGACTTACCCTACCACATCTATAGCTGCAGCTAGTCCTGGATCAGTGAGAATGTAGGTATACAAACTGGTGACTTACCCTACCACATCTATAGCTGCAGCTAGTCCTGGATCAGTGAGAATGTAGCTATACAAACTGGTGACTTACCCTACCACATCTATAGCTGCAGCTAGTCCTGGATCAGTGAGAATGTAGGTATACAAACTGGTGACTTACCCTACCACATCTATAGCTGCAGCTAGTCCTGGATCAGTGAGAATGTTGGTATACAAACTGGTGACTTACCCTACCACATCTATAGCTGCAGCTAGTCCTGGGTCAGTGAGAATGTCGGTATACAAACTGGTGACTTACCCTACCACATCTATAGCTGCAGCTAGTCCTGGGTCAGTGAGAATGTCGGTATACAAACTGGTGACTTACCCTACCACATCTATAGCTGCAGCTAGTCCTGGGTCAGTGAGAATGTCGGTATACAAACTGGTGACTTACCCTACCACATCTATAGCTGCAGCTAGTCCTGGGTCAGTGAGAATGTAGGTATACAAACTGGTGACTTACCTTACCACATCTATAGCTGCAGCTAGTCCTGGATCAGTGAGAATGTAGGTATACAAACTGGTGACTTACCCTACCACATCTATAGCTGCAGCTAGTCCTGGATCAGTGAGAATGTAGGTATACAAACTGGTGACTTACCCAACCACATCTATAGCTGCAGCTAGTCCTGGATCAGTGAGAATGTAGGTATACAAACTGGTGACTTACCCTACCACATCTATAGCTGCAGCTAGTCCTGGATCAGTGAGAATGTAGGTATACAAACTGGTGACTTACCCTACCACATCTATAGCTGCAGCTAGTCCTGGATCAGTGAGAATGTAGGTATACAAACTGGTGACTTACCCAACCACATCTATAGCTGCAGCTAGTCCTGGATCAGTGAGAATGTAGGTATACAAACTGGTGACTTACCCTACCACATCTATAGCTGAAGCTAGTCCTGGATCAGTGAGAATGTAGGTATACAAACTGGTGACTTACCCTACCACATCTATAGCTGCAGCTAGTCCTGGATCAGTGAGAATGTAGGTATACAAACTGGTGACTTACCCAACCACATCTATAGCTGCAGCTAGTCCTGGATCAGTGAGAATGTAGGTATACAAACTGGTGACTTACCCTACCACATCTATAGCTGCAGCTAGTCCTGGGTCAGTGAGAATGTAGGTATACAAACTGGTGACTTACCCTACCACATCTATAGCTGCAGCTAGTCCTGGATCAGTGAGAATGTAGGTATACAAACTGGTGACTTACCCTACCACATCTATAGCTGCAGCTAGTCCTGGGTCAGTGAGAATGTAGGTATACAAACTGGTGACTTACCCTACCACATCTATAGCTGCAGCTAGTCCTGGATCAGTGAGAATGTAGGTATACAAACTGGTGACTTACCCTACCACATCTATAGCTGCAGCTAGTCCTGGATCAGTGAGAATGTAGGTATACAAACTGGTGACTTACCCTACCACATCTATAGCTGCAGCTAGTCCTGGATCAGTGAGAATGTAGGTATACAAACTGGTGACTTACCCTACCACATCTATAGCTGCAGCTAGTCCTGGATCAGTGAGAATGTAGGTATACAAACTGGTGACTTACCCTACCACATCTATAGCTGCAGCTAGTCCTGGATCAGTGAGAATGTCGGTATACAAACTGGTGACTTACCCTACCACATCTATAGCTGCAGCTAGTCCTGGATCAGTGAGAATGTAGGTATACAAACTGGTGACTTACCCTACCACATCTATAGCTGCAGCTAGTCCTGGATCAGTGAGAATGTAGGTATACAAACTGGTGACTTACCCAACCACATCTATAGCTGCAGCTAGTCCTGGATCAGTGAGAATGTAGGTATACAAACTGGTGACTTACCCTACCACATCTATAGCTGCAGCTAGTCCTGGATCAGTGAGAATGTCGGTATACAAACTGGTGACTTACCCTACCACATCTATAGCTGCAGCTAGTCCTGGATCAGTGAGAATGTAGGTATACAAACTGGTGACTTACCCTACCACATCTATAGCTGCAGCTAGTCCTGGATCAGTGAGAATGTAGGTATACAAACTGGTGACTTACCCTACCACATCTATAGCTGCAGCTAGTCATGGATCAGTGAGAATGTCGGTATACAAACTGGTGACTTACCCTACCACATCTATAGCTGCAGCTAGTCCTGGATCAGTGAGAATGTAGGTATACAAACTGGTGACTTACCCTACCACATCTATAGCTGCAGCTAGTCCTGGATCAGTGAGAATGTAGGTATACAAACTGGTGACTTACCCTACCACATCTATAGCTGCAGCTAGTCCTGGATCAGTGAGAATGTAGGTATACAAACTGGTGACTTACCCTACCACATCTATAGCTGCAGCTAGTCCTGGATCAGTGAGAATGTAGGTATACAAACTGGTGACTTACCCTACCACATCTATAGCTGCAGCTAGTCCTGGATCAGTGAGAATGTAGGTATACAAACTGGTGACTTACCCTACCACATCTATAGCTGCAGCTAGTTCTGGGTCAGTGAGAATGTCGGGACAAATTTTCCAGTCATTTATGTGAGGAGCATCTGGGGCAACAATTCTTACATGCTGCAGGTCTGTCTTGTCCAACATGCGTCGCAATGTCTGAAATTTGGGTATAAACCAATATTTCACTAATACAAGATAAAATTGTACATATTCTGTATGGTAAAACTAATTTGACTGCTCTTTTCAAACATGCACAGCCAGGAACAATTCACTCAGTCAATTACACGTTTGACTATCAATCTAGGGGCCGTGAGTTAGAATCCCCGCCCGGCAGCAGTCTGTGATAATTGATATACACCATTGTGTCTCATTATCAGTCATCTCTCAACACTGATTCAAGTGGGAAAGTTGTCAGTTACTTGCAGAGATGGGGTGTGCTTGAATACTGGTTAACCTTTCAGGAAACAGTGGTTAGGTTAACTGACTGTCTGTTAGCCCTCGATGGCATAAAAATGATGCTAAATATTCAATCAAACATGCACAAACAATGAAATACCTCCATGTATATTTATGCCGGGTTTATACAAAGAAATTGAGCAGACAATTCAAATCTCAATTTGCAACATTTCAATAATCACAGTATATAAGACACATAACAAATGGAGAAACATGTCTCTAATATGATAATCTCATGTTAAGCAACCTGTGGATAATGCTGTTTCAAATATCTGAATTTTAAATATATTTTCAGCTACAGCAGATATATTGGATTTACGTCATATATTATATATGTTATATCATAGCACAAGAATTCTATCTCAGCCCTAGGGTGCGATAGAAATATCTAACCTGATAAAAAAGCAGATATCCTTAGCCCATTATAAATTAATTGCTAGACTATCATCCAAATTTTTCATAAAAAGGGGGAGGGAGGGCAGATTTTTTTTTTGGTGGGTGTGGGGGAATAAAAAGGGTCAGGGCGGCATGTAAATTAAGGGACGGGCGGGGATGATAATCAAGCAATTAATTTGTTATGGCCTTATCTGGTGTGCAAGAAAATAATTTCTGCATAAAGCATTCTTTTTCAATTTTGTTTGTAGAGATGGATGGTGCAACCTATTTCCACACATATTTTGTTGTGTAACTGCAAACAGTAACAACACAATTCTGATATCTAGAGACGTTCTTTTTGCACTTTAAATGTGCAAAGCTAGTACAACAATTGTAGTTTTATAAAAAAAAAATGAAGATCATAGAAAAACTGTTTTCTTAAGGCATATCAAATATAACTGTTATTATATGTAGATTATTTTGTGTATGTGTAAGATAAAATAGAATGCGTAACCACTTGTCTCTTTAAAAGCAGTACATGTATATCATTCTGGAAAAATCAATACAAATGTCTAAAAACATAACTTACAAAATGGATACAAAGCATTTCATTATCATTAATAAATCATATACCAATGAGTTGATATTTTAAACCTGTTAAAAAATGACAAAAAAGATGTTTTTAATCAAAGTGGTGAAATTGAAACAAAACCACTGTTCTATAAATAGATAAATACTGACAACCTCCATCTTGTCATTTGGACTCCTTCTAAATTGAATCAAATTCTATAATATGCAACTAATATGACAGATCCAATTGAAATCAAAATGAAACCAAAATGTTATAAAATGCAATTTTAAGCAGGAAATCTATTTAAGTCTAACCTGGGCATTTAGACCAAGTTAAGAAACCCTTTTTTCAGTATATATAATTGTGGCACTTCTAAAAAGCTAAACTTATGGCAATGTGGGATCAGTGAGTATGTATAGGCATAGAAAAATGTTCTTTTGCCATTTCTTGTTTTTAAAATCCTAATATACTGTACTTCCTTCAAGCCAAAAATGTGATATTTCGAAAAATCTGTGACCGATACAGCAAAATGTAACCACAAAACTAATGACCACATACATGTGCGTGTGATTCCGTATGACTTACCTTCACATATATCTTATCATTTTCTTTCTCATTCCAGATCTGCAAATGTACAAACACAATGCCTGAAACATGATAGTCATACTTTCAACTTACCTTGATATAAGTTTTATCATAGTTTTTCTCATTCCAAATCTGAAAATTAAATAATTGTGCTACCATTACAAATGGGCGTATTAAATTAAGTTTCATTGTTAATAACAGTTATTCCAAATACATGGTACATGTGTCGAAGGAGATAAATATGCCCTATAATGAATGTGTTTGAATAATTAAATAATTAAATCTCAGTCTGCAGAGCTACAGATAGGTTGCGTATTTGCGTAAAAACGCAATTGATTTTATCAAAAACGCAATTAAATTAAAAAACATGCGTACAAAAACCCATTCAGAAAACCCCAATACGCAAATGTTCAAAAACATGCGCGTAATCGACGTAAAATCGTCTCGGTACGGTATACATTCTTTTCGGTAGTTCTCAGGGTTCAAATTTAGACACGCATACTCACTTAAATCGAGTGGAAATTTAGAAAAGCGAGTGACTAAAAAAAGCACTAGTAACAAAATGCCAGTCTAGTCGTTTAGGTCAAAGCGATATTGACTTTGCCGACAATTTATCCTTCCATCGGACCGTGTAAATGGCCAAGGGCACGCGCTGTGTCGTATCATTTTATACAGTTCTCGATATATATATACTGTTGCGTAATCAGTAATTTGACAACTGAGAGTGTATATATATTATCCATTTAAAGTTTAAGAATTGTAACACACAGCGTCGTAGAACGTATTGTCCAATCAAAATGTATCCTGTAGACTATTTTGCATAAACAAAGGACATCGAATATTATGGCGCCCCATTTAAAATATTAAATATGTATAGGATGTAAATGCGATGGATGTCGAATTACGATCTAACCATTTCAATAGTTTAAACCATAGTATGCATCTTTTCTTAGTTTAATGAGATAATCGTCTATAACAATTGGGAAATAAAAAAAAAGAGGTTTTTTTTTCTGTTTCTTTCGATCATTTAAATCCTTAGGGTGCCTTGTCTGGTTCCCCGCGCGTGATCACTACTGCGCAGTTAATATAGGAATAGCCGGTAAACAGCGATTGAATGCTTTCATTTCCTCTTTCGCAATCATGTCGTCGCGAGGCAGGAAAAAACAAACCTTGCCGATCCAAAGTAATACTTTGCGCGGTTATTTTACATCGTCGGAAGTACAGAGTGACGAAATGTGCCGACAGATTATTGAAGATCTCCTGACCAGTGTAATTGTAGATCCAAATGAGCTTGCGAGTGAAATATTAGACGATTTGTTGACACGGATAGTGAAGCCAAAAAAGCACTCTTCTGACGCTGTGAGTACAAAAACGGTAGCCGAATGGAAATTGAAGTATTCGTGGTTAGATGTTACTGTTACTGGGTCTGCTACGGATCGTATGAAATGTAAAATCTGCACAAACATGCAGCAGCAATTAAAACTCACAAATGTATGGGCCACAGAAGGGTCCCCTAACTTTCAGTTATCTGGGATTGTTAGACATGGTCAAAGTGCAGAACACAAGTTTGCATATGCTGCATATGAAAAGCAGAGAATTAAGAGTATGGCTACACATAGTTCTATTGACACTGAGTTAGATAGTGATACCCCAGTGTCATTTGACAATAGTGATATACTGGTTTTTAACAGTGTTTACATGGCAGCAAAGTCTGAAATTCCAACCAACACAATAAATCAGTTGTTAGAATTACAGACGAAAAATGGTTTGAACATAAGTATACCAATCTTAGCTGGGACACACTTAAAGACATGCAAACATCTATTGCTCATGTTCTTCAGTTGGAATTAGTGAATGATATCAAAGCCTCTGATGTGTTTGCTTTAATGTTAGATGAGAGCACAGATGTAACTGTAGACAAGAGACTTAGTGTGTGTGTCAGGTTTGTAAAAGGAGGTGAAGCTCAGACCAAAATGTTGTGTAATGTGCATCTTGATGATGGTTGTGCACATACTATTGTGAACTGTATAGCTGAACAGTTTGAAAAATGTGGGATAGATCTTGCAAACTGCATAGCTGAACAGTTTGAAAAATGTGGGATAGATCTTGCAAACTGCACATCACTGGCCACAGATGGAGCTGCAGTTATGTTAGGCAAAAAAACAGGTGTAGGAAAACAATTGATTAGTAAATATGCACCTTATTGTGTGCAAACACACTGCATGGCGCACCGGCTTAATTAAGCATGCACAGACTCTATAAAAAAAAATGAATTCATGTTGAAATTTCAAGAGAAGTTCAATTCACTCTACTTGTTTATAAGCGCTTCCAGTAACAGGACACAGGCATTGAAAAATATCCAGAAAATTCTTGAAGAGCCAGAAGTAACAGTTAAAGAGCCTTACTCTATTCGCTGGCTTGGACTCAGAAATGCAGTCAAGGCTGTATATGAGTGTTTTGCATCAGTCTTAGTGACATTATCCAAATTTGCTGGTGAGAAAAATGCAGTGGCAAAGGGTCTCAGCAAGTACTTTAGCTCCTACAAAGTAGCATTAGTCATAGCTTTTGTTCTGGATATACACAATGAGTTAGCTGTACTGAGTTGTAGTCTGCAGAAAAACAATATTCTCTTCAGTGAAATAAAACCCTTGATAGATGGGACAATTTCTAAGCTCACATATTTTGAGACAAATGATGGAGAATGCTTAGCTGAGATGAGGTTAGCATTAAAAAAAAATGATGATGGTGTGGAGTATGAGGGAGAAAAGTTAGCTTATCATGCAAATATGGATAGTGAGTTTGGCAATGTTAGAACAGACTATATCAAGAGGATGAAGAAAAACATTGGCTGTAGATTCAGAAAAGAGGACAGTGCAATCTATGATGATTTCAGTTGTTTGTTCGAGTCCTCACAACTTCAGTGTTCATCTAAGGAGGAGTGTAAAACTGCATTTGAGTCTCTATCTGCATTGTACGGCTATGAAAAGTCTGTGAAATTTACTGAAGGGAACTTGATTGAAGAAACACAGGAAACAGTCAGAACAGTACAACCCCTCCTTGATGCAAAACAGTTAGAAAAAGAATAGCCCAGGTATGAAGGGATGGCCAATGGCTCATATGCAAACTTGAGTGTTAATAGACTGTGCAAAAGAATCATAACTCTTCATGGTGACATTATGCCAAATGTATCAAAACTTGCAACAATTGCCCTGTGTCTTCAGCCCACAAGTGTTGAATGTGAACGTACATTTAGTACACAAAATAGACTTAAAAGTAAGTGTAGAGCATCACTAGGAACTGAAACATTAAACACATTGATGACCATCAGTATGCTTGGCCCAAGTTTGTCGGTGTATGATGCAACACCAGCTGTACAACATTGGCTCAGACAAAAAAGGAGAAGGAAGGCAAGGTTGTGCACTGGTTTTAAACCCAGAACTGCCAAAAAACCCAAACTTTATTAATATCAGTGACATTAAACTATGTAAAAAGACAAAAGTTACCTTAGTTGAATGTTTACAGTGTTTTAGTTCAAAACAGTTAACCTTTCGTTCTTGGTTATTTGAGTCAGGCAGACTGTATAAATAGTTTAGTGTTGTGAAAGGAAGATACCTTTGTTGTGATGACCATGTACATTACCAATATGCAGTTTCAGTTCAAGTAAGGAACAATTTAATTAAATGCAACTAAACTACCTGGTTCAATTTATGTTTTTGGGACAAAATACCCAATTAATTTTATTTCAGGGGGTGATGGTTTTTTCATTACCCAATTGAAATCAGAAATACCCAATTGTTTCAAAAACAGGGGGTAATTACCCAATTGACCAAAACTTTATCTGTAGCTCTGTAATCTCTAATGTTATTTATTTATCTGTGAGTAATGACAAGGGATTGTTGAATGATGAATCTTTGAAGTTTCACTGTAATTCTAATGACAGCTGTGACAATATCTTTGTTTTTTTTAAATTAGGTTTATCCCAATTTTCGACATGCTAAATTCAAGTGCATCCACCAGGATTCAAACCATTGACCTCCCATGTCTGAGACGGTTGCTTTAACAACTAGGCCACAGAAGATGATATGTACAGTTTACATCACCAACAAACAAGAGTTGCCAGAAAATAACAAAGCTCGCCCCTGGGTGTCTAAGTTCAAAAAGGGCCATAACTGTGCCAAAATGCAATCCAGAGTTATGGTTCTTGTCTCTGTGTGTTCCATTGATGATGGTGAACACACATGCAATGTTTAATTCACATCCAATGAGTGGTTGCATAGATATCTTAAACTTAAACGCAAAAGTTTAACCTGGGTGTCTACAGATGACGACGACGTCGACGCCGGCACCGGGGTCATGGCAATAGCTCTCCTTAGACTTTGTCCCTGCGAGCTAGAAAAACATACAACACATTTACTCATTCACTTTTTAGTTCATCCACATCTAGTTGAACATGTTGTTTCCTATTGAGAGTAAAGTCATCAAATGTAACATCCACATGAAAGTAGTATTTGCTATATGGATGATCGTCAACCACACCATTAATAAGTGAATTTAACATTTATTTATCTAAATTATACCAGGTGAATACAGACCCCAACATAATCCACTGTCACGTTGTACACTTCCTTGGCCCCTCTGATCCACCTGATGACATAATCTGCGGTCCTTTCTGGGTTTCTGTACGGATTTCTCTCCCCTGCAGGGTTCAGCCAGCCAGGAAAACTCCAGGGAAGTCCGTAAATTTTAATATTTGGATTACGCTAAAAAAATGAGCAGTTATTTATGAATGAGAAGAGGTAGTAGTCTCGTAAGAGAAGAGTGTTTCTTTTATACAAAAAAATTAATTTCATAAATAACTAGAAATGTGTCTATAGAACAAGGATACCCACGCTATATTAGAGAGAAATCACTAATTTATGTAAGGGAACGATTTTAGTGATTTTGTGGTAAGCGAAATCAAATCCCCACAGATTGGTCATAGGCAAAAATGTGTTACATCCATACTGTATAGAACTTACCTTTACCTGAAACATAGGCCTAAATTTCCTAATCTAAAAGTTATCCAATATTTTCTATATCATGTGCTCTTTGTGTAATTATCAATTAAAAAATTCTAAATATTGAGTTAAGAGAATAGATTAAGTTTCAAAATGGTTACAGTGTTTTTTTTGTACTTTTTAATGGGGTTAAATGTCATTTTCAACACATTTGAGGTTATATATGGCATATCCAAGTTTATTGGTGGAGAAAAACCTCAGAATGAATATCAGTACATGTAGAACCACCGTCTTTCCGCAACAACTATTCTCTTTCAAGAAGGTATATAAAACATGCATATTAAAATATAGGATTCAGATTTCTTGTATTATAATAAAAGTTTTCACTCAGATTTGTAGTATCAAATTAAAAATTTTGTTTCATTATCTACCATACATATAATAAGTATTTCTATCAATTGAATTAGCAGTTTCTACAGGTATATTCACGCCTTTCAATAATAAATATTAAACTTTTGATATGTTAACTCAAATGTTGTTATCAAAATGCGTAACACAAAAGTGCCAACTAATTGACATATCTCCACACAATTACCCCATGTTGAGATGCACAATGACTGTCGCATGTATGCAGTTTGTGGTCAATAATTAAAACATGTGAAATAATCGAAATATTTGGATTTCAATGACTGAGGCAGAACTCAAACTATTACTGATTTTTTTTTTATTTCCAAATTTTGCAACTTAATTTAATCCCAACGAAAAGTAATGATTTCATACTAAATATTCCAACAAAAATCAACAGCAACTCAGCAAATATTTGCGCTGATAGCTGACAATTTTATACATATATTTGCATGTGTGTAATGTCTTGCTTCCAACTTTAAATTATTTTCAAAATTATTTTTATTACAAACAAGACCAAACATGAATAAGTTTTTTCGATTAAATTCAGAATACAACAGTACAATAAAAAAAACTTAGTACTTCTATACTAAAATCTTTTTAAATAAGAAATGTAGCCATATATGTATGGTACACATGTATTTTCAATTACAATATCTATGGTAGGCAAGATCATGTTGCATTATATTTGGTTTCTAACATAAATTTTGAATATTATTACTGTTATGCATACCAGCTTCACCACTTTCACCCTTGTTTAAATCTAAATTTATTTGATACAATTTATACCATGAAACTAATATTGTAACTATCAAATATCATTACTAAACCACTGTCTGTCATATATGTGTGTATATATCATGTACCAGATGGGCCTGATTGTCTATTGGATTTTGAAAATAAAATTATACTTAATACTAAAACTAAAATTATTTAACCTGTTTTATGTATTGACTCAGAATATGAATGGTACATGTACTTATAAGAATACACATACTTAAAATTATAATTTTAACACAAAAAAGAATTGACAATTTGGCTACCATACTTCAAAACGACTGATTGGTAAATAGAGGCTGACCTTCACAACTTGTAGCCGGGCCTGATTAGCTCAGTCAGTTACACATCTGACTATCAATCCAGCAGTCGCGAGTTTGAATCCTAGCCCGGCAACAGTCTCTGTGATGATCGACATACAACATTGTGTCTAATTATCATTTGTCTCTCACTGCTGATTCAAGTTGGAAAGTTATCAGTCACTTGAGGAGATAGGGTGTGCTCGAGTACTGGTTAACCTTTCAGGATCCCAGGAAACAGTGGTTAGGTTAACTGATTATCTGTTACCCCTCAATGGCATAAAATGAAGCTAAATATTCAACCAATCACCACTTGTTTAACTAATTACCTTCTTTGCTTGAACCATAAGCCACCACTCATATCCCCTCTGGTAATTCTCATCCCAACTGTTATGCATGTGAGATGCCTCAGTTCCATCTGAAATGGGTATGTTTAACTTTTAACTCGATATTAGCATACACGTAGTTTATATTAATTTATTTAAGTTTGATTGTTATTCAAGAAAGCTCAAAGCTTATATGGACCGATCTCAAGTCTCCTCAATAAGTAGAATCAATACTGAGTGTTGTTAATTTAAGAGCATGGGATCAAGCTTGGGATCGTACCTGCATATCTCTGGCATGGGAGGTCAACATTCTATCCACTACACTACTACCCCCTTATGCAAATTGCATGTCAGTGGTAACACTTTACAAACAACATAGACACAGGTCCGTCAGCAAGTAACCCACAGTCTGATCAATGTCACTGAGGGTATTGTTTGGTCCTCCTTCAGTAACATTTTATGATACTGGGTCATGAGTTTGATAGGGTTTTGTATTGCTTAACCAATGGCGATCCTGATAGGTGACACAATACACTACAGATTGTTATTGAAAATGTGACGAAGTTCATGAATAACTTTCAAAAATGACGCAAAACTATTCAAACAAACCAACAAATCATTATAAAAAGTCACCAGGTAAAGGGTTAAGACAAACAACTGTTGTGCTGCGGAGATCAGATGGCTAAGGATAAGGTTTAAATTCTCAAATCTTCAAAAATAACACTGATTTTTATCTACCTGTACCTTAAATTGTACCAACCGCTGTCCACTAAGGACTAGGAGTTTTTAACAAATTTTCATTATTTCATTTAATCACATCTTATCTCCCCAACACTTATTCTCATTAATAACATGGCATTTTCTGACAAAATTCTATATGTAAATTTACATCAAAGTTACAAGGATAGCTTTTAACAGAATTTTTTTAACTCGGGTTTAACAGCATTTTCAAAACATTTCAAGTTATATATGGCATATCCAGTTTTATTGGTGGAGGAAGACCTCAGAATGAACATTTCAGGTTATATATGGCATATCCAGTTTTATTGGTGGAGGAAGACCTCAGAATGAACATTTTCAGGTTATATATAGCATATCCAGTTTTAATGGTGGAGGAAGACCTCAGAATGAACATTTAAGGTTATATATAGCATGTCAAGTTTTACTGGTGGAGGAAGACCTCAGAATGAACATTTTCAGGTTATATATAGCATATACAGTTTTATTGGTGGAGGAAGACCTCAAAATGAACATTTCAGGTTATATATAGCATATCCAGTTTTATTGGTGGAGGAAGACCTCAGAATGAACATTTCAGGTTATATATAGCATATCCAGTTTATTGGTGGAGGAAGACCTCAGAATGAACATTTTCAGGCTATATATAGCATATCCAGTTTTATTGGTGGAGGAAGACTTAAGAATGAACATTTTATGGTTATATATAGCATATCCAGTTTTATTTGTGGTGGAAGACCTCAGAATGAACATTTTCAGGCTATATATAGCATATCCAGTTTTATTGGTGGAGGAAGACTTCAGAATGAACATTTTCAGGCTAAATATAGCATATCCAGTTTTATTTTGGAGCGAGAGACTTGAGCCTGAGACCTTAGGGGTGAGAGGTAAGTGATCTTGTGACAACACCTTAAATCACCGGCAACGTAGGCCCCTTTATACAGGATACAGAATGATGGCTACAATTTTAAAGAACAAGTTAAAATCTGATTTACTTGAATGATAGTTTCGGTTAAAAGATTGATTCTACAAAATAAAAGTGGATTATTATTACCTGTACTCTGTCCATCGCCACCAATCTCCACCTTTAAAATATGTAAAGATGCTCCAAACTGTGGCTGAAAAATAATAGTACCCAAGTATTTTATGCATCAACTTTGTAATAGGCAGAATTCTCTCAGTCGGTTGCAGGTCATCAATGTAAATAGAGTTTTGCAACTGTTTCACCATAGGATTTGTGGTGACAATTATTGTGTATTTGCCTTGTTAGTATCCTGTGTGGAGTTCTGGGTTTGAATCCCTGATGATGATAATGATTTTTCATTATTAGTATTTTAGCCCTTTGGGAACAATAACATTAAATAGTAATTAAATATTATTTATGAACTTGCCAATTAACTTTTTATATGTTTATCTAGGAATACAATTATAAAAAAGCATAAATTTCTAAATACAACACTTAAAAAAAATATTGAATAAAAGTATTAATTATTAATGATTAAGACTAACAATTATGCCGTTAACACTTGCAGCGTAATAATGATGTACCTTAAACAAAAAATCCAGAATTTCACTTCGCTGGGGCTCAGGATAACTTATCAGCAGTTTTGAAGTGGCCTGAAACACATGGTGGAAAATTGAAATTCACTGTAATGTGTGGCAATATATTTAAATGTTTATTAGGACCTTGTTAACAACAGGCCCATGGTGCCCAAAATCACTTTAATGTATCTTTAGAGGAAAGGAAAGAGAAACATACATCAGAAACTACCGAGGCAAAGTCAAATTGTCACTTATTGGCCAACCTTTCCTTTAAGTTACTCTGTATGCATAGACAGCTTTTGACACTGACGACCATGAAATATTTTTCAATGAACTATATATATTTATTTAAATGATCATAATGATGGAGTACAAGTACACCAGTCCTGTGGATATTGCACTGAAATTAGTACAGAAACCATAAAAAAACAAATAATCTAGGGCACGAAACAGGAAGCAAAGTTTTCTTGCATAGCGGATAAGGATATCTGCATTTTTTTACCGGGTTTAGATATTTCTATCTCACCTTAGGGTCACAAAAATTTTTGCGGGTGGAAATACCTGTGAATATCTTTACACAGAACACTTTATAGTATTCACACTATGTCAAGTTATTCATATTTTCAACATAGCAATCAAGTGTGGTTTACTATAATTAGTACTGCCATTATGGCGAGTTATGGTATTTACTGTATACTCAATAATGTTGTTTCCAATAGTAATAGTATTTTTTTTTTGTGAAAGTTGGTATTGTTTTATATTAATTATATTAAGTTTATTGACCGAGTGACAGACTAGCCTCAGAATGTGTTGTTTAATTTTCACACTTGTCATAAAAAAAATTTGTCAGTATAATAATCAATTTCTTTTAAGGTTACGTAAACTGTTATAAAAGAACATTAATTATGAATATACATTCACACTATCCAACTTGTATTGGGACGGCAGGAGTCATGTAAGGGAAGAATCTAGCAGTTTGTATAAGACAAGAATAATGTTGTTTGTCATTCTCTGACCTACCCAATCAAATTTCGGCAACCCAATCTATTATTATTGTCTTTCTTTGAAAGCAGTCGATTCACTCCTTACTTAAGGCCATACCTCCGACACTAACATTTAGTCAGTTCAAAGAATTTGTCCCATATATTATGGTGTCTTATGTTTTATTGTGATTTATATAGAAATACAGTTATGAAGGGCGATCAGAATAGCTCATCATTCTTAAGTTTAGTGTAAGTTTTTGATTGATAAAATGTGCGAGTATGTTTCTACATCGACACCGTTAACCTCCCAGATGTAAACAAACATACTCCTCCACCACTTATCCCTCCAATTCCATCAAACTTTCGACCTAGTCCAGATCTATCATCAATATAATATGTGTCTCGATCACAACCAGCAACTGACAGCTGAAGACATATCGCAATTACTACATAAATAAACATCTCTGCATCCACTGTCAATGTGCGGGTGATACTAAAACCCGGCCAAGTTCCGGTTAACCCGGACACATCTCTCCATAGCCTTTTTACGTTATCGAGTGCATGCCCGGGAGCGCGATTACGCGCCAATAAACCAAATAACGATAGCTTCTCCGTACATTTATTGGTTCATAAACGTTATATATTTTAAATTGTTGATCTTCGTTAGACAGAGGTATTGGTAACAGGAATGAATCTTGTTACATAATTACAGAACAGTTAAAATATCATGGATAAAATACAATTGTAGAGAACGTTTTTTTGCTTGTAGAAGACATCTGTACGCAGACACTAGTTAAATGACGGTGATTGTATCATATATTGAATATTTAATAGTGAATGTTAGACAGGTACTTCGGAAACTAGTACAGCATAATTCAAATTTAATGGAACGTTGGTGATGGTTACCGGACGATGTCAAGACACGGACGTGAAAACCAGAATCAGGGGAACACATGCTCACATTAAGAAGTTTGACCTGTTTGGGCTTATACTTTGTGAAACACTCCTCCGTATCGCCAACAATCTAAGCCCTCTACATCCACATCATACTACAGAAACTCATTCTTTCCACGAACATCTTCAGTATGGAACAGCCTACCTGCCGGCGTAGCAGAAATCCCTGACTTGATGGGGGGTTTTCAACACTCTTATTCTAGTCCGTAGGGGTCCAGCATCAAGTAGTTTCTAGTCATTCCCATTGATGTGCCGGCCGCGGCCATCGTAACCGAGAGGACTGGGTAAAAGAGGCGAAAACGTAGCTGGACACACTTTATTCCTATTCTACCTTATAACTGTGCAACCTCTTTTTACTGTCTATCCTTTCAATATATTTTCTTGACCTTACACCACCCGTCGCGTAATAGTCAAGTATGACTGCGTCGACGTACGATATAGATGTAGAGTCAACGAAAATATATGACTTTCAATGCTACAAATGAAAGATCTTTCAGTAGTCTCCGCAGAATCAAAACCCATTTGAGGTCGACAGTGACACAAGATCTCTTGAACAATCTGACAGTATTAAATGTACACAAGCAGTAAATCTAATTATAATGGGCGTCGCATTAAAGTAGTTCTGCTGCAGAGAAGAAATTTGTAAAATCATGGCAAAATCAATCAAGGACTTGTTATATAATTCCTTGAACCAATGCATGAATGTTTGATTGTATATTTAAAAAAAATGGTGTTGTTATATGTTGTTGTTGTTTTAAAAAAAATATTGGACGCTCCAATACCAAGTCATACGTTACGCCTCTGAGTATATATAGGCATGATCTATTGGGAGAAAATGTTTTTAGCCAATTTGAAAAGTTTAAAAATCCTGATAAAATCCCGATATATTCAGGCAGATATGTCACTTAATGCCATAGCAATAGTCTTGCAAATAAATAAATTAAGCGGGGCGGTAGGGCCATCCTTAAAAATATATTGTTTGTCGTGGTTCCCCTACCTACTCACTCAAAATTGCAGCTACCTGAACCTTTTTTTATTGATTTTCAAAGCATTTAATTTTTTTTCCATTTTTTTCTGTCCATTTTTCTTTAAAATGACTATACAAATCAAAATTTGTCCAAAAAAATAAATAAAAAAGAATTGCTAGGCACTACCTACCTACCCACATGAAAAATACGGGGTCAGAGCACAGCAAACAAATATTGTTTAAGAATGGCCTAGTTTAATGGTTATAGTATAGAGTGTTGGCCGCTCACGCGCATGGGCTGCGTTCAGTTCGGTTAAACATTTGATAACGTTAGCTAACATATTTTCCTGAACACTGGCTCAACCTCATATAAGCGCACAGTACGCAATAATTTTAGGGAATCAGGCATTAAACGGGTTTGCTGTTTAACGGTGCTCAACGCAGTCCAGAGGTTACGGGTTTGATCCCCAGCTCGACCTTATGCTTCTCATTAAACAACATTCAATTTTTGTTCTACCCAGGAAGCGGACTTGAAAGCAGTTCATATAAGCTCTGTGTTTTCCTCGCAATCGAGCTAAAATAAATCCCCTAAGGCCTTTCATTATGCTGACTAATTCCCAAGCTAATCTCAGTCTCACCGTGTCCAAACGTTCTGGAAAAGGCGATGGTGGTAACGTTGGAGGACGATGGGATTACGTTGAATGGCGGTGGGATTCGATATCAACGGTAAGAAAACTAACTTTTTTAACTACTGTTGATAATTTTTGGAAACTCTGAGTCCAGCAAGATGATGCCGCAACATTTCTGATCACTCGGCAGCCATATAACCTATACAGACTTTAGCCTTTTACTTTAGCATTCGGGAAATACAAGTAATTTTCTGTGTAAACATTGGAATGAGTGATTTAAAAATGCAATAACTATCTTGTTACCGAACATAATTTGATATAGCATTTTCTTTTGTAAACAACACCCTACTCAACATTATATGTTCATCCCATCCGTTCTTCTACTGGTTTAAGATTGATTTAGTGACGGTTTTATGGTGAAAAATCAGCGTAACGATGGAGAAGGCGGTGGAGCTGTCTGAAAGATGCGTAACGCTGGAGGATGGTGGATTTTCTAAAAGTCATTTTTCTATAGGTCGATACAAACAAGTGTCTGCGGTATTGCCAATTTAATATATTCAGTTATCCAGAAGCCTTCTTTGACGTAAGTAAGTGGCAGTCATTCCCCTTTATACATGTGTTTTCTTTATACTGGACTCAAAATATGAACGGTCCTACACCGAGTGGATTATGCACACAAATACTAATAAGTGTAACATATAACAGTTTTCCTTGGGCTACTTGCCACTTGATTCAAGATAAATGATGAAATATTTTTTTCAACTTACTTCGCTTTATGATTAGATGACAAATGATTGATCAAATGATTCGTTCCTAAAAGAAGAATCACGTTAAATTAACTAATACATATAAAACCAAACCACAAAGGTTTCAAAGTAACGCTTCGAACACTATCTAAACCACCATGCCCAGAACTGTAATTTATGAATAAAACTAGTTCTGCAGCACACTTTCCAACAAATGCCCAGGACTGTGTTTTAACTAAATAAAACTAATCCTGCAACACTCCCAACTGGAAACACCTCGCTGAATATAAAGTCTCAAACTTAAGTCTCAAACCCTTGCCCAGGACTGTGTTTTAACTAAATAAAACTAATCCTGCAGCACTCTCAACTGGAAACCCCGCACTGAAAATAAAGTCTCAAACCCTTGCCCAGGACTGTGTTTTAACTAAATAAAACTAATCCTGCAGCACTCTCAACTGGAAACCCCGCACTGAATATAAAGTCTCAAACTTAAGTCTCAAACCCTTGCCCAGAACTGTGTTTTAACTAAATAAAACTAATCCTGCAGCACTCTCAACTGGAAACCCCGCACTGAAAATAAAGTCTCAAACCCTTGCCCAGGACAGTGTTTTAACTAAATAAAACTAACCCTGCAGCAATCTCAACTGGAAACCCCGCACTGAATATAAAGTCTCAAATTTAAGTCTCAAACCCTTGCCCAGGAATGTGTTTTAACTAAATAAAACTAATCCTGCAGCACTCTCAACTGGAAACCCCGCACTGAATATAAAGTCTCAAATTTAAGTCTCAAACCCTTGCCCAGGACTGTGTTTTAACTTAATAAAACTAATCCTGCAGCACTCCCAACTTGAAACCCCGCACTGAATATAAAGTCTCAAACCATTGCCCAGGACTATGTTTTAACTTAATAAAACTAGTTCTGCAGCATTATTTCGAAGCTGTCCCAACACCTATTTGAAACAACTAATTGCATCCAACAGACTGCGCCCCGATGAATTGTTCACAAGTTTCAGAGGGTTCTGAAACTCTGAGTTTAAAAGTTACTGCACTTCTGAGAATCCCTCATTCACTTGTGGCATTCAGTCCAAAGTCCCAGTACTGTTTTGCAAAATAATTATTAATTAATTAATCAAAATCTTATTGCTCCTTCTCCCTCGAATTGTCACGCCAGACAGACTCAAAATATGTATGTAAAGTTGTTTTTTACCCTCGTGCTTTGAACCAGTCAATTTGGCGAGCATATGTAAATACTGGCGGTCGGCTGCTTGTATAGCATAAGTTACAATGGTTTTAATCGGTAATTCTTAGTGTGTTTCCCTACAGAATACAGTTCGAGATTATGCGATTCTATTGATTAAGCATCCCAAATCAAATTCAGTGAGCGTCTTAACAAAATACAACGACGTTATTGATTTCTATAGATACAAGGCGTTTTTCGTCACAAAAATATTGTATATAAGGCATGGGCATAGGAGCGTTTAATTATTGGGGGTACGGTAAACATAATGAGAGAGTGTATGATAAGGATGTATGAAAAGGTATATGCTACACCTTCCCTCCCAAACCTAAACATTATTGGAAAGGGGGGGGGGGGGGGGGGCTTTGCGTGTACACTCAGTAACAAATGCATTACTGATCAAATCGTGGTAACATATCGCTGGATTTCCGTAACTAGCAATGTTTAAGTGTATTTAACTGCTAAATGTATAAATAACTGTCTATAAATTAATGTATAAATTGCAATATTGTTCAAATATATAGACATAGTGTGTGCGTGTGCGTGTGCGTGTGCGTGTGCGTGTGCGTGTGCGTGTGCGTATCATGACTGAGACATTGCTCGACAGATATGTTGTGGTTCAAACACAAATAGCGACAATGATAACAAAAGGGGTGGGGGCTAACATTATAAAGCATATTTGTGTTAAAGGGACACATGTCCGCACATAAATCAATATGTACTCCCATGAAAAATATAACCTCCCATCATTGCGAAAGACACCTAAATAATTATCATTTTATAAAGCTAGTGCTTGCTCGTAAGTTTTGAAAACATGAGTAAAACATCTCTAAAGATACAATTTGTGTACTGTTGGTGAGTGTTGTTTTGTGTTTGGGAATATGTGTACTGTTAGTGAGTGTTGTTGTTTTGTGTTTGGGAATATGTGCATTGTTGGTGAGTGTTGTTTTGTGTTTGGGAATATGTGCATTGTTGGTGAGAGTGTTGTTTTGTATTTGAGTGTACATTATACAAATCACTCTTGGTCAAAAAGTTGTACAAGGATGTACATTATACAAATCACTCTTTGATCATTATGTACTGTTATCAAACAGTTTGTATAATATTTGTGTTGAGACAGTTTTAGGTGAGACGGTATATTAATGGTATTATGCAGCTGGGTTTGGAAATATCTGTATTATTGGTGAGACAACTGCTTGAGTACTATGACAGTATAACATGACTGCAGTTCCGTGAAGTTTGGAACACTATGAGAAGTAACACTACTGAGGCTTTATGCTCAAACTGTATCGACCTGTGACCATGTGGCATGACTGCAATTATGTGATTATATGACATGACTAGAACTGTATGACATGACTGAAGAACTGTGACCGTATGGCATGACTGCAGAACTGACTGTATGACATGACTGAAGAACTGTGACACTATAACATGACTGCAGAACTGTGACACTATGGCATGACTGCAGAACTGACTGTATGACATGATTTCAGAACTGTGACTGTATGACATGACAGCAGAACTGTTACTTGTATGACATGAGTAGAGAACTGTGACTGTATGACATCACTGCAGTACTTCGTATGACCATGACTAGTATTGTGTGTGACTGTATGCCTAAACTGCAGAACTGTGACCATTTCATATGACAGCATCACTGTGACTATAAAATGACTGCAATACTGTGACTGTATTACTTGACTGCAGTACTGTGACTATGACTTTACTGCAATACTGTGACTATATTACATGACTGCAGTACTGTGTCTGTATGACTTGACTGTAGAGCTGTGACTAAACAACATGACTACTACCTCGACCATATAACATGACCGTAGTATTTTGACCGTGAAATGACAGAATATATGTGACTATGACATGACTACAGCACTCTGAATGTATGAATTGACTGCAATATTTTGACCGACATCACTGCAGTATTGTAAATGTATGACATGACTGTACTACTGTGACTTTACTGCAGAACTATGACCATATGTCATTACCATATGACACAACTGCATAACAGTGACTCCATGACACGACTGATACTGTGACTGTATGGCATGACTCGAGAACTGTGACACTATGACTTTACTGCAGAACTGTGATCTATGACATGACTGCAAAACTGAAATCCTTTCACATGATAGCATAACTTTGACTGTATGACATGACAGTAGTACTTTGTATGACATGGCTAATAAACTCTGACTGTTTGACATGTCTGCAGAACTGTGACTGTATGACTTACTGCAGAACTGTGACTGTATGACTTACTGCAGAACTGTGACTGTATGACTTACTGCAGAACTTTGACTGTATGGCAGGACTGCAGATCTGTGACTGTATGACATGACAACATAACTATTGACTGTATGACATGACTGGTGAACTATAACTCTATTACATGACTACAGAATTGTGACTGTATGACTTGACTGCAATACTGGATCTGTATAATATAACTTCAGAACTTTGACACTATGACATGACCAATAATGTGATTGTATGACATGACTGATACTGTGACTGTATGGCATGACTCGAGAACTATGACACCATGACTTTACTGCAGAACTGTGATCTATGACATGACTGCAAAACTGAAACCCTTTCACATGATAGCAGAACTGAGACTCTATGACATGACTAATACTGTGACTGTATGACATGACTACGGAACTCTAACTGTATGATGACATGACTGCTGAACTGTGACTTTACTTCAGAACTAAAACACTTTCACAAGACAACAGAAATTGACTGTATGACATGAAGGTAATACTGTGAGTGTATGACATGACTACAGAACTTTGACTGTATGACTTGACTGCAATACTGTTACTGTATGATATAAATGCAGAACTTTGACACTATGACATGACTTATAATGTGACAGTATGACATGACCTGTGACTCTATGACATGACTACAGAACTCTTGACTGTATGGCATGACAGCAGAACTGTAACTGTATGACATGACTGCAGAACTATAACGATATGACATGACTATAGAACTGTGACAGTATGACATGACCAAAAACTGAGACTGTATGACATGACTGCAGAATTTTAACCGAGAGTCAGGACTTAATATCATGGTTGCATGATTTGACTGCAGAACTGTAACTGAATGACATAACTGCAGAACTGTAACTGTATGACATGACTACGGAACTCTAACTGTATGATGACATGACTGCTGAACTGTGACTTTACTTCAGAACTAAAACACTTTCACATGACAACAGAAATTGACTGTATGACATGAAGGTAATACTGTGAGTGTATGACATGACTACAGAACTTTGACTGTATGACTTGACTACAATACTGTTACTGTATGATATAAATGCAGAACTTTGACACTATGACATGACTTATAATGTGATAGTATGACATGACCTGTGACTCTATGACATGACTACAGAACTCTTGACTGTATGGCATGACAGCAGAACTGTAACTGTATGACATGACTGCAGAACTATAACGATATGACATGACTATAGAACTGTGACAGTATGACATGACCAAAAACTGAGACTGTATGACATGACTGCAGAATTTTAACCGAGAGTCAGGACTTAATATCATGGTTGCATGATTTGACTGCAGAACTGTAACTGAATGACATAACTGCAGAACTGTAACTGTATGACATAACTGCAGAACTGTAACTGTATGACATGACTGCAGAACTGTAACTGTATGACATGACTGCAGAACTGTAACTGTATGACATAACTGCAGAACTGTAACTGTATGACATGACTGCAGAACTGTAACTGTATGACATGACTGCAGAACTGTAACTGTATGACATAACTGCAGAACTGTAACTGTATGACATGACTGTTAAACTGTGACTGTACGACTTGACTGTAAATTTGTGACTGTACGACTTGACTGCTGAACTGTGACTGTATGACATGACTGCAGAACTAACTGTATGACACGACTGCAGAACTGATTGTTTTACAACTGCAGAACTATAACTGTATGCCATGACTGCAAAACTGTAACTGTGTGACATGACTGCAGAACTGTAACTGTATGACATGACAGTTCTACTTTGATTGTATGACATGACTACAGAATTCTGATTGTACGACATAACTGCAGAACTGTGGCTGTATGACTTGACTGCAATACTGTAACTGTATGACATAACTGCATTTTGACACTATGACTTAACTGCAGAACTGTAACTGTAAAACATGACTACGGAACTCTAACTGTATGATGGCATGACTGCTGAACTGTGACTTTACTTCAAAACTAAAACACTTTCACATGACAGCAGAACTTTGACTGTATGACATGAAGGTAGTACTGTGACTGTATGAAATTAAAACAGAACTCTGACTTTATGACATGACTACATAACTCTGACTGTTTTACATGACTGCAGAACTGTGACTGCATGACTTGACTGCAATACTGTAACTGTATGACATGACTGCAGTAGCGTTTCCCTTTCACATGACTGCAGAACTGTGACTGTATGACATGACAACAGAACAGTTGACTGTATGACATGACAGTAGTACTTTGACTGTTTGACATGACTGTAGAACTGTGACTGTATGACATGACTACAGAACTGTGACTGTATGGCTTAACTGCAATACTGTTACTGAATGATATAACTGCAGAACTTTGACACTATGACATGACTTATAATGTGACAGTATGACATGACATGTGACTCTATGGCATGACTACATAACTCTTGACTGTATGGCATGACAGAAGAACTGTGACTGTATGTAATTAATGTAAACTGTGAATGTATAACATGACTATAGAACTGTGACATGATTGTATAACTGTGACTGTATGGCATGACTGTAGAACTGTGAATGTATGACATGACTGTAGAACTGTGAATGTATGGCATGCCTGTATAACTGTGTAAATTGACCGCAGAAATGTGACTGTATGACTTGACTGCAGAACTATTACTGTATGTCATGACTCTAGAACTGTGACCATGACATGACTAGAACTTTGACTGTATGACATGACTACAGAACTGTAACTGTACGACATGACTGCAGAACTGTGACTGTATGACATCAACTATAGAACTGTGACTGTATGGCAGGACTGTAGAACTGTGACTGTATGACATGACTGTAGAACGGTGACAGTATGACATGACTGCTGAACTATAACTGTATGAAATGACTGCAGAACTGTGACTTTATGACTTGACTAACAGTGACTCTGTGACATGACTGTAGAACTGTAACTGTATGACATGACTGCATAACTGTAACTGTATGACTTGACTTCAGGGAACTGTAACTGTATGACTTGACTGCAAAATTGTGACTGTATAACTTGTGGCTGCAGAACTATGACAACTATGGCAACTATGACTGCATGGCTTGACTGCAGAACGGTCACTTTATGGCATGAATGTGGATCTGCCACTGTATGGCATGACTGCATAACTAACTATATGACATGACTGCAGAAATAACTATATAACATGACTGCTGAACTGTAACTGTATGACATGACTGTAGAATTGTGACTATGACTTGACTGCAGAACTGTGACTCTATGACATGACTTCGGTACAGTAACTATACAACATGACTACAGAACTATAACTGTATGACATGACTGCAGAACTGTGACTCTATGACTTGACTCCAGAGAACTGTAACTTTATGACTCGACTGCAAAATTATGACTGTATCCATGACTGCAGAACTGTGGCTGTATGACTTGACTGCAGAACTGTAATTGTATACTTGACTCCAGAGAACTATAACTCTATGACTTGACTGCAGAAATGTGACTGTATGACTTAACTGCAGAACTGTAACTGTATGACTTGACAGCAAAACTGTGACTATGACTTTACTGCAGAACTGTGACTGTATGACTTAACTGCAGAATTGTGACTGTATGTGACATGACTGCAGAACTGACTGTTACATGAATCTGCAACTGAGACAGAATGACTTTACTCCAGAACAGTTACTGTATGACTTGACTGCAGAACTGAGACTATATGATTTGACTGCAGAAGTGAGACTGTATGTCATGACTCCAGAACTGTGACTGTGACATGACTAGAACTGTGACTGCATGACATGAGTACAGACCTGTAACTGTATGACATGATTGCAGAACTGCGACTGTATGGCATGAATATAAAACTGTGACTGTATCACATGACTGTAGAAATTTGACTGTATGACATGAATGTAGAACTGTGACTGTAGGACATGACTGCAGAACTGTAACTGTATGACATGACTGCAGAACTAACTGTATGACATAAACGCAGAACTTTAATCGAGGGACAGGACTTCCATTATGGTTGCATGACTTGACTGCAAAACTGTAACTGTATGACATGTCTGCAGAACTGTAACTGTATGACATTAATGCAGAACTGACTGTGACATGTCTGTATATCTGTAACTGTATGACATGACTGAAGATTTGCAATCGTATGACATGACTGCACAACTGCAACTGTTTGACATGACTGTAGAACTGTGACTACGACATGACTAAAGCACTGTGACTGTATGCCATGACTGTAGAACTGACTGTATGACATGACTGCAGAACTTTATCCGTGTGCAATAACTTTTATTATGATTGTGTGACTTGACTGCAGAACTGTGACTGTATGACATAACTGCAGTACTGTGACTTCATGGCATGACTGCATAACTTTAACTGAGTGACATGACCTCTTATGATTGTATGGCTTGACTGCAGAACTGTGACTATGTGACATGACTGCAGAACTTTGACTGTGTGACATGAATGCATAACTTTGACTGTATAATATGCCTGCAGAACTTGTTCTGGAATTTTCATTTTGACCCTTCTTCAATAAATCGATCAGAAAAAACATGCGATGTGTGGCACAAATGCAGCTGCCTGCAGCTCAAAATTTCTGGTCTAATTGTTGATAATGTTAAATCATATTGGTCTAAAACTACTTATAGAAGAAATTGGTGTTTGGGACAAAAAGTAACTCAAAATTGTACTTTGATTTGGTGAAAACATGTTTTTTTTCCTTTACAAACTAAGATTTTCGTTCTCACTTTGACATTTTGTCTTGATCATTTAGACACTTTATTACTACCAAGACACACAACAACGGAAGTGCTTCCGGGTCGTAGCACAGGCCCTATCTTACTATAGCTTTTTGATAGTTATATATAGTAAATTATTTACTATATATAGCTATCTAAAAGCTATAGTAAGATAGGGCCTGTGGGTCGAAGGGGGCCTGAAATGAGTCCAGAGGCAGGACAATATTGACAATTTACTACAAGTTATATAGAGGGATTTTGTACAGGTGTAACACCTATATGAACGAGGCCCTCCCAGGGGTGGGTGGAGGGTCCTTGTTCTCTGGATTGGGTAATGTCTAATGTTCCCCAGATCTCAAAACGTATTTGCCAAAGTTCCCCAAATGTATTTTGTCCATTTTCCCCAGATCTCTAAAAGTATTTCTACTGTTCCCTAGATCTCCAAAAGTTTTTATAAAAGTGTTTTCTTAAGTAAAACGACAACTATAATCTTCTCTATTATTATTTACACATCATCATAATAAGCAAAATCCATGTACTGTCTTCTTTTCCTTCTTTAAAATATCCATGGTATATGGCTTGAACTTTCAGAGAAAAGGTGTTTGTACAAGCCCTGTGGCAGTTAGCATTTGTAGTTCAATCACGCTGGTTCAAGAACGTCAAGAGTTAATGGTTATACAAATGCTGTGCGAGTTTTGATAAAATTCTTTAAAAATGTGGGGGTTGCTATAGCTTCTAGGCATAGTGCCACCATTGCAGAAAGGAAGTGCTTCCGTGGGGGTAGTCGCATAATGGCGGTTGTAAATAATCATCAATTCTTCTTCTTTAAAAATGCATTTTCCTTATTTTAATGCTCATTTTTTTATTTGAATGGCATTATTGATGTATTTTGAACATTTTGATAGCATTGTCATGTTTGAATTGTGAATTTAGAAAAAAAAATGATGCTTGGAAATTGGGGTATGAATTCATGATTTCGGAAGTGATCTAGTGGTAAAGCACCAAACCCGTGATCGGAGGGTCGTAGATATTTCGATCCTTCGTCACGACTATGTATAGTGTCCTTGAGCAAGACACTTATTCCACATATGCTTAGTACTGGTTATACCCAGGAAGACTCCGAG
Source organism: Panopea generosa (assembly GCA_029582155.1). Classification (NCBI taxonomy): domain Eukaryota; kingdom Metazoa; phylum Mollusca; class Bivalvia; order Adapedonta; family Hiatellidae; genus Panopea; species Panopea generosa. Next base: position 17,239,811 of record CM055908.1, on the reverse strand, counting down.
CGTGATTTGTACTTGTTTCAAAATCGAAGTAAAATAAATAATTTCAAACTAAACTTGAAAAAGCCAAAATGTGCCACCTGAAATTTAGACAAGTGCCTCCAGTTGCCTATCTCTGTTTATATATCTCTGATAAAATTGATTAAATAAAAGTACTTTTTTTTTCATTAAGGGCAATATCCCTAAATCTCTAAAATTAGGTATTTGATCCCAAGATCTCTGCAAGTAGTGGCCAATGTTCCCCAGATCTCTGAAAATAAATGGCTATGTTCTCCAGATCTCCAAAACCCTCGGGAGGGTCTCATGAACAGAAAGTGACAGTAGAAGAAGTTGAATTACGAAGCTGGTTTTCATCGGATCAACATGAAATTTGTATTTGGAAATACAGAAAAGAATTGGGTAATATATCAGAAATCTTGAAGGTATGTTCAAACAGTTTAAATGTTAAATTTGACTAATTTTGAGTTTTACGTTGTTTTTCTCTTACCCAGCATGCATTTAGCAACCTCCGGTGTAAAAGAATCGTCTGCAGTTGTGCTTCATTCAATTTGGATGTGTTTTAGATCAATTTAAATAAAATTTAAGAAGAATCTAATTTTTTTTGAAAGTAAATAAATTTAAAAAAAAAAAAACGTGCCCAAAATGGAAGATTTCTATCAAACATGCCATGAACGGCTGGCCCAGCAGTCTGTACTTCATGAAAATGGTCAAATTACTCAGTGGACCGGCAGTGTCAGCAGGAATTATGGTAAGTTTCGGTATAGGGATCCGAGGAATCTACTCTCTGCGGGTCATCGCACACGCAGTGCTCATAAATGGCATTATTAATCAAATATAAAGGCCTTGATATTCCAGCAAAGTTGCAGACTATAGTCATTTGTGTAATGATAAACTGTGTGTAAATGTACTGCATTTGAATTTAGAGGATACTTATACAAACAACAGTAGAAAACAATGTTTTGAACAGGGTAAATGTACTGGACACACTCCTGGAAATGGCTTGCGGGAGCCAGATTGTCTCGTGAAACTTTCCGCGAAGACTTGAACAGGTAGTTGATAAATGTGGGATATTTATGTAGGGATATGTTGTATATATAAAGCCGGGCCCTATTAGCTCAGTCGGTTACGCGTCTGACTATCAATCCAGGGGTCGTGAGTTCGAATCCCCCGCCCGGCAACAGTCTCCGTGATGATTGATATACGACATTGTGTCTCATTATCATTCGTCTCTCACCACTGATTCACGTGGGAAAGTTATCAGTTACTTGCGGAGATGGGGTGTGCTCGAGTACTGGTTAATCCCAGGAAACAGTGGTTAGGTTAACTGATCGTCTGTTAGCCCTCGATGGCATAAAAATGACGCTAAATATTCAATCAATCAATCAATCAATTGTATATATAAAAGAATGCATATCTCTAATATTGCAATGTATACAGAAAGAAGAAAATAACACAAATATCCCACTCCCTCCCTCCCTCCCACCCAACACTCACTCACTCATCTATTAAGCACTGTTTCGGTCAGCCGCAGACCTCGTCAGTGATGTTGCTATACACCAGACAGAGCTCTCCTGTGACTTTGTTTTATTTACAAGTACTTATTTGCCCTGCCGTTGCAATGTGGTTATCAGTTACAGACGGGAAGTAAAAGTCGAGGCATACAAATGTTGGTTGTTGTCTAAGACCGTTTATATATCTGGTTCCTCATGCTGGTGTCTCTCTTGAGCCCAACAGTGATCATACTCCATCTGGGCTCGGCGTGCTATCCGTCTAGCCTTGTACTTCCTTGTAGATTATGTGAGAGTGTGCCTTTCTCGATATATGCAAAAGGAGCCTTTGAGCAGATGCAGACAAGCATTTCCGTGTCAAGCGAGAAACCTTTTTTCGATCTGCTGTGTCGACCGAGTTGTTAGTTCGCATCGTTTGTAGTGCATTAAGTCGAGCTTCAAATGTCCGTAAATAGTTCTGGGACTTGCTTATCGTCGACAAAGTAGCTCTGTTGAAAGCTTCACATTTCTGAGTAGATGTCCTAGAACACACTTTGTAAACTGCCTTTTCACTCATCTGTAAAATTAGCTCGAGTAATAACTTGTCATTATCATTCATTCTTAGGTGTGTGAGGTTGTTTGGTCCAAGTATCTGAGATCTATATCACCAGCAGTTACCGCCTTCTCCAGAACATACCAGTGCAGATCGGGGGCAGAAGCTGCAATTTCTAGCATAGCACTCTATGGTGGCCTTCCGGATGTCTGGTAAGTGTAACATATATTTTGTTAAATCACCATTACCCAGTCTCGCCATTTCTTCAATGATACCACTGCACCTTGCCTTGATGTCTCGTGCTAAACTGGCCTGTGCTTTCTGACGGCAACTCTTGGTGGTTTGGGGAAACATGTCTGTACTGAAGGTTGCAGTTCGTAGTTTCCTCTCTTGATTGGCTGCCAGATGATTTGGATCGGCTTGCCGGAAGACTTCCCAGACTGTGTCTAAGTTGCTGTAGAAGTCCTGCATGCCAAGGTATGATCTTGTGTCACCATCAGTCGTGAGTGTCCTGACAAAAGTACCCCACCAGCGAAAGGTTTTCAGCAATGTCATGTGCCATTCTCCTCTCTGAATGTGGCGTGAAGTATCCGATCTTGGCAGTACATCCAGCATGTCCACCGGGCAGTCGCCAGGTAAGCCCTTATCTTCCAATGCAGCCCCAGTCCAGCAGTTTGTTCTCCGCAGCCAGTGCCACAATGCATTTCTGTGCAGTGTGGTTTTCTATGGCTACCAAGTATGCCTGGGAAGCACTTTGCCCTTGTTTGTAAGACGACTTCATCCGAGAGCTGTTATACCTGGCATCCGTGGCGTAGGATCTGAATGACAAACGGGAATTAGTAATTTTGTCAAAGCCTGAAGTACTTCCCGCCCATGCATACAAGCCCCGCCTATTTCTTCTATAATATGATAGTTAATTAGACATTGATTGACCGTTGAAGTTATTTTGAACCTAAAGTAGTTGTAATGGATATAAATACCAATAATGGACAAAATGAGTTGATAGAAATAAAAAAGAAACATGTTATAAGACAGTACTTAGCCTTATTGCGCCCTAACCGTTTCCGACCATGAGCACATTTTTTTTATTTTTTAAAAATATCGACATGTTTTATGTTCTAAATGATAAAATGGCATTAGCAAAACGGAATCCTAAAGACTCGTTGTTTAATAAGTGCCCGGTGTTGCAGAAACTGACAACAACTGCTGAAGTTCGAATATTAGAATTATATGTTTAATTGCTTTATTTTAAATCATTACTTTAAATATTGAAATGATGTTACCTGAATTGAAAGGAATCACAACGTTTCGGGCTTTATAATGGGCTCGGCGTGACACGAGTCGATGTCAACCGCTAAAGTTCGAACACAGGATATCAATGAAAAAACAATCTTTTTATTTTTTTTGTATATGAAATAAGCAATATTGAAATAGTTAAAGTCTTAAAATGTTGAAATTATATCACCTGAACTGATTCACAAAGTTTCTGACTTTAAATGGGGCTCGGTGAGACACAAGCCGATGTCAACCGTTAAAGTTCGAACATGGGATTTTAATGGGGGAAACCATCTTTTTTTTAATTTGAATTTAGCAATAATGAATTAGTTTATGTCTTACATTGTTGAAATAATATTACCTGAAAAGAGTCACAACGTTTCGGACTTTATATGGGCCTCAGTTTCGGACTTTATAGGAGTCTCGATAAGACACAAGCCGATGTCAACCGCTGAAGTTCGAACACGGGTTTTTAATAGAAAAAATTATGTTTTAATTTTTTTTATTTGAATTTAGCAATATTGAAAAAGTTTCAGTCTTGAAATGTTGAAATGATATTACCTGAATGGAATCACAACGTTTGAGACTTTATATGGGGCTCGGTGAGACACAAATCGAAGTCAACCGCTGAAGTTCGAACACGGGATTTTAATGAAAAATAATATATATATTTTTCAATTTAGCGATATTGAAATAGTTTCAATCTTAAAATATTGAAATGATATCACCTGAACGGAATCACAACGTTTCGGACTTTATAGGAGTCTCGGTAAGACACACGCCGATGTCAACCGCTGAAGTTCGAACACGGGATTTTAATTGAAAAAAAATCGCTTTTTTTATTTTTATTTTTTATTTAAAATTAGTAATATTGAAATAGTTTTAGTCTTGAAATGTTGATATAATATTACCGGAACGGAATCACAACGTTACGGGCTTTATACGGGCTCGGTGTAAGACAAGTCGACGTCAACCGCTGAAGTTCGAACACGGGATGTTAATAGAAAAAAAATAATATTTTCAATTTTTATTTGAATTTAGCAATATTGAATTAGTTTATGTCTTAAATTGTTGAAATGATATTACCTGTACGGTATCACAACGTTTCGGGCTTTATATGGGGCTCGGTGTAATACAAGTCGACGTCAACCGCTGAAGTTCGAACATGGGCTTTTAATGGAAAAAATAATACTTTCACTTTTTATTTAGCAATATTGTATTAGTTTATGTCTTACATTTGTGAAATAATATTACCTGAACAGAATCATAACATTTCGGACTTTATAGTTGGCTCGGTGAGACATATGCCGATGTCAACCGCTGAAGTTCGAACATGGGATTTTGATAGTAAAAATGATATTTTTCATTTTTCATTTGAATTGAGCAAAATTGAAATGATTTATGTCTTAAATTGTTAAAATGATATTACCTGAACGGAATCACAACGTTTCGGGCTTTATAGGGGGCTCAGTGTAACACAAGTCGACGTCAACCGCTGAAGTTCGAACACGGGATTTTAATAGAAATAATAATATTTTTCACTTTTTAATTAGCAATATTGAATTAGTTTATCTCTTACATTGTTGAAATAGTATTACCTGAACGGAATCACACCGTTTCGGGCTTTATAGTGGGCTCGGTGTAATACAAGTCGACGTCAACCGCTGAAGTTCGAACTTGGGCTTTTAATGGAAAAAAACTCTTTTTTTTTCTTTTTTTTTTAATTTGAATTTTGCAATATTGAAAAAGTTCATGTCTTAAACTGTTAAAATGATATTACCTGAACGGAATCACAACGATACCGGCTTTAAAGAGTGCTCGGTGTAAATCAAGTCGACGTCAACCGCTGAAGTTCGAACATGGGATTGTAATGGGGAACATATGTTTCTTTTTTTATTATTGAAATTTAGCAATATTGAAATAGTTTATGTCTTAAACTGTTGAAATGATATTACCTGAACGGAATCCCAACGTAATCGTCTTTATAGGGGGCTCGGTGTAACACAAGTCGACGTCAACCGCTGAAGTTCGAACATGGGATTGTAATTGGGAAAATATTTTTATTTTTTTTATTTGAATTTAGTAAAATATTGAAATAGTTTATGTCTTTAAACTGTTGAAATGATATTACCTGAACGGAATCACAACGTAACAGGCTTTATATGGGGCTCGGTGAGACACAAGTGCACGTCAACCGTTGAAGTTCGAACATGGGATTTTAATGGAAAAATATCTTCTTTTTTTGTCTTTTTTTTTTAATTTAGAGATATTGAAATAGTTTAATTGTAATTGAAATGATATTTCGACGTCAACTGCTGAAGTTCGAACACGCGATTTTAATAGAAATAATTATATTTTTCACTTTTTATTTAGCAATATTGAATAAGTTTATGTCTTACATTATTGAAATAGTATTACCTGAACGGAATCACAACATTTCGAACTTTAGAGGGGGCTCGGTGAAACACATGCCGTTGTCAACCGCTGAAGTTCGAACATGGGATATTAATAGTAAAAATAATATTTATCATTTTTCATTTGAATTTAGCATTATTGAAATAATTTATGTCTTAAATAGTTGAAATGATATTACCTGAACGGGATCACAACGTTTCGGGCTTTATAGGGGGCTCGGTGTAACACAAGTCGACGTCAACCGCTGAAGTTCGAACACGGGATTTTAATAGTAAAAATAATATGTTTCACTTGTTATTTGAATTTAGCAATATTGAAAAGGTTTCAGTCTTAAATTGTTGAAATGATATTACCTGAACGGAGTCACAACGTTTCGGGCTTTATATGGGGCTCGGTGTAAAACAAGTCGACGTCAACCGCTGATGTTCGAACAAGGAATTTTAATAAGAAATAATATATATATTTTTTTTAATTTAGCGATATTGAAAAAGTTTAAGTCTTAAATTGTTGAAATTATATCACCTGAACGGAATCACAACGTTTCGGACTTTAAAGGAGTCTCGGTAAGACACAAGCCGATGTCAACCGCTGAAGTTCGAACACGGGATTTTAAAAACATTTTTTTCCTTTTTTTTATTTGAATTTAGCAATATTGAAATAGTTTCAGTTTTGAAATGTTGAAATGATATTACCTGAACGGAATCACAACATTTCGGGCTTTATACGGGGCTCGGTGTAACACAAGTCGACGTCAACCGCTGAAGTTCGAACACGGGATTTTAATTGAAAAAATATCATTTTTCACTTTTTATTTGAATTTAGCTATATTGAAACTGTTTATGTCTTAAATTGTTGAAATGATATTACCTGAACGGAATCACAACGTTTCGGGCTTTATATGGGGCTCGAAGAAACACAAGTCGACGTCAACCGCTTTAGTTCGAACTCGGGATTTTAACAGAAAAAATAATATTTTCACTTTTTATTTGAATTTAGCAATATTGAAATATATTTTCACTTTTTATTTGAATTTAGCAATATTGAAATAGATTATGTCTTTAATTGTTGAAATGAAACTACATGAACGGAATCACAACGTTTCGGGCTTTATAGGGGGCTCGGTGTAATACAAGTCGACGTCAACCGCTGAAGTTCGAACATCGGATTTTAATAGAAAAAAATTTTTTTTTTTCTTTTTTTTTTAATTTGAATTTTGCAATATTGAAAAAGTTTATGTCTTTAACTGTTGAAATGATATTACCTGAACGGGATCACAACGACACCGGCTTTATATGGGGGCTCGGTGTAACACAAGTCGACGTCAACCGCTAAAGTTAAAACATGGGATTGTAATGGGGAAAATAATTTTCTTTATTTTCATTGGAATTTAGCAATAATAAAATAATTTAAACTGTTGAAATGATATTACCTGGACAGAATCACAACTTTACGGGCTTGACAGGGGACTCGGCGAGATACAAGCCGATGTGAACCACTGAAGTTCGAACACGGGATTTTAATGATTTTTTTTTATTTGAATTAACAATATTGAAACAGTTTATGTCTTAAAATGTTGAAATGATATTACCTGAACGGAAACACAACGTTTCGGGCTTTACAGGTGGCTCGGTGTGACACTAGTCTATGTCAACCGCTAAAGTTCGAACATGGGATTTTAATAGGGAAAAATCTTTTTCTTTTTTTATTTTAAATTTAGTAATATTGAACACGTTTATGTCTTAAATTGTTGAAATGATATTACCTGAACGGAATCACAACGTTATGGGATTGATAGGGGTCTCGGTGAGACACAAGTCGATGTCAACCGCTGAAGTTCGAACACGGAATTTTAATGAAAAATTTTTTTTTTTTATTTGAATTAACAATATTGAAATAGTTTATGTCTTAAAATGTTGAAATGATATCACGTAAACGGAATCACAACGTTTCGAGTTTTATAGGGGGGCTCGGTGTAACACAAGTCGACGTCAACTGCTGAAGTTCGAACATGGGATTTTAATGGAAAAAAATAATATTTTCATTTTTTATTTGAATTTAGCAATATTGAAATAGTTTATGTCTTAAACTGTTGAAATGATATTGCCTGAACGGATTCATAATTACGGGCTTTATAGGGGGCTCGGTTGGACACAAGACGATGTCAACTGCCAAGTTCGAACATGGGATTTTTCTGTAAGCCTTATAGTACTTTTAAATATGGAATGATTTAAGAAAGAGTACATTATTCTAGTGACATACAATTTGAAGTATACCAATCTGCAGAATGTTCTTGTTAAACAAGAAGGGATGCGGGCTGTGGTTAGTATTGGCTGTTAACGCTAGGTATTGCAAGTTCAATTCCTAGCTCAACCCAATGACCTCTCAAAATAAGCGAACTCGAAAGCGGTCAAATTAAGCTCTGAGCTTTCTTGGCAATCAAGGTAAAATCAATGAGTATAAAGTGAATTAGGGATGCTTATCTGATGCTTATCTGAATAACGAGTCACTTAAATATGGAAATCTGGAACACAATTTGGGGGAAAACCCGCCTTTCTGCCAGAAACTGTTGTTTCATAACATAACATACAAATGGGAGTTTATTGGAGTTGGAGATAACTTATTGAGGTGAATTGTGAAGATTCATCTGATCAACAACTTAGACCAATTGACGACAAAAACCCTGTATGTTATTCAATCGTCCTGAAAATGGGATTAACATTAAATATTGAAACAGCATGTTCAAATATTGTCTTTTTTTTTATGAAACACAAACGTCAATGGAATAACAGATGAATTATATACAAGTATTGACTTTTGTCGAGTAGAATGTAACCTATGTAAGCGACCACCTCTGTTGAGCAGCCACTTTTCTTAAGCAGCAACATTTGTTATTTACCATTTCTATGCGTTTGAGTAAATTAAGCTTTATTACGCATCATCCTCTTTTAAAAAGGCCTCTTTAGGTCCACCCCTTGGTGTCACACCCCAGGTGTTATGCCTCACATTACCACCGAATACCTGATCCATGTATGTATAAGTTTTTATTTATACCTGCGCTTTGAACCAAGTCATTTTAACCAGCGGATAAGATGATTATTAAAAAATAAAAGATGATTAATGTGTGTATGTATATATATATATATATATATATATGGTTTATGATGATGATTATGATAATGATTATTAACTTTGAAGTTTAAGTATTTCTAACTTTAACTAGTATATCGGGTGATTATTATTTTAATTACTACTATTTATGCAGATACTATATATGATATAAATAGATGATTAAACATTTACAACTAATTATTATAGATTTAAATTAAATTTCTCTACCTTGTGCAGCAAAGTGATAAATGGAACAAAGGTTATGTGTAAATTAATGTGACTATGGTTATTTACTATATGTAATACCTATAGGTTAAGCCAGACACTTTCACTTATAGCACAAATAAATTTGCAGGTGGTTTCAAAATTATCTGGCTCAACCTAGACCTTCAACAGAAATGATTTCTATTGATTGTATATCTGTGCACACTAATTGCGCTAGGTTCCTATGGTAAAATTTTACAATATCGTTAGCAACCGTTTATACCAAATACCAACAGTAATTGTCAATATAAGAATATCAACAAACTAAAGTATGCCGTAAAACCCCTAACACTATTATTATTGTTGCTGGTATTGTAAGTGTGACTTAAATTGATTGTAGCTGCACAGGTATCCTATATTTAAATGAACTGTGTTTAGTATATTAGTCTTTTTTAGTTAATAATCTTGCATAGCTCTATATTGAGTGCCCGTGATACTAATAACATCGTTTGACATTCCCTACAACCATTATACAGTAGTGTTTACTGTAAATGGTGAACCATATAACCCCGTACACGAGTACTTTGTTATTTATATACATTAAAATGTATATTCGTATTGTACACATAAAATGTAATAATAAAATTCTTCTTAAAGTGTACACATATTTTTATTGATAATATATTGGCAGATCCCATTAAATAACAGGTAGAGCTATGCAAGTAGATGGTTTATTTAATCATTAAAAAGTGTTTGTCAGCCTTGCAATATTTTATTAGTACACCACATTATTAAATGTGACCAACCCCCGTTAAAAAGTTGTTTTAATTAAATTGTGATATTTGTAAAAAAAAGCGCCCGGCAGATTGCGCTTACCTAAAAAGCGCCGTATTTAAAAAATATTGTATAAATCTTTTTATCCCTTCAGATCAGATCTGCTGAAAACTGATTAGCAAAAGTTGATCACTATATAATTTTAAAGTAGTCTTGTGTTATTCTATAATGAATATCCTGGCATTTCCTAACCACATTTATCCCCTAGAACCGTACTCAGTGTTGAGTAGTGAATACGGAGTTGCCATATAGTCCCGCAGTCAACATGATCTATGTTGCTATTTCAATGATTACAATATATTATAATCATTATACAATGTATATTAATACACATATATTACTAGGTACAGAGCGTTCATGTTTATATTACCTGATCCAGTGTAACTCAATGGATAAGGTCAAACACCTGTTAATAGAACTGCCAATGATAGGTTAATACCCACCAGACGATTTAACTATCTGGATAGTAAAGGTTAGATCGCTGTAGCGCTATGATGATTCGTCCGGCAACTCTGAGATGAGATATAAAAGTACATGCTACTCTGTCAGAGGGAGAGTGCTTAGGCAGTTCTAGTGCCGAGTTCAATTCCTAGTAGTAGTGTTCTTAGAAAGTGATGCAGCTCTCAAGTTTTAGAGTTTAGTATGTGGGTTAGGAGTGGCAGTTAGTAGGGTTAAGAGAAGCAGTGGGGTGCTTGGAAAGTTAGGATTGTTGAACTATGTAGACTTAAATGGATGGGCTGAATCAACCTTTATGTGGTTACGCAAGTTATGGAATTATATATTAAGATGTACAAATTCTTGAATCACTACCTTCATATATGATGTTACATTGGCTATCGACTTAAGATAGGTTTGGCTATATACAAGTAATAGATTTTGTTGAGACCGACAACTTCATTATCAACCTGAGGGGTTACTTTCAGATGAGACGGTATTTTCTGAAGGTTGATAATATTACTGTCACTCTCAAAAGAATGTTATACAATTATATTCTACCATACTAAAATTAAAAGGCTTTCTATAACTGTGTATTTACTTTTTAAACAAGAAATATTTAATATTTGTATGTATACTGGTTATTCCTATTACTGCGAGTCTAAAACTTTGTCAACCATGTAAATAATGGCATCAATAATAAAAAATAATAAAGTTACTTAAGTATGGTGAGTAATAAACAGTTGCCGGTACGAAATGTAAACTAAATGTAAAATAAATAATTCGAGCTATATGTGGTGTTTGAGACATCCGTGTTTGTGTCAACGAAGCTCTACTGTACATGAACTAATATGTGAAAAAAACTAAAGTCAAGATAGTACTCATGAAAAAGAAATACTAAAAGCTCAACTAAAAAATTAGGACTGGGAGATGTCTGAGCAAACTGATATAAAGCATGTTACCACCACATCATTTTAGTCCTAACTTTCATCATCATAAAGTTGGATTTTAGAAAGAGACCGAATTTCTATGTTAAGGTATTTAAGACTGTCTATATTTAGAAATGGGGATTTCGTTGCAAATGTTGCCCTCCAATTAAAATATTGATTGTCACATTTTGGTGGATTTAACATACCAAACCAATTGAATTCAATTTCTTGATGATAATGAGATGCTTTTTATTTATTTTAACAATAACTCTTCTTTTTAAGACATTTATAGTTTTTTCCTAATATAATCCCTTTAAGAAGTCATTGTTTTTATGTCCATTGAAGGATGATATTTACTATTTGCACATTTAAGGGTAGTCGATTTTAATTCTCTTATAGTTCTAATATGAATAGCATACTATACTAACTGTATTCGTGCATATGTACACTAATTTTATTGTATATTGTGAGACAGAAATAAGGTATCTGTATTATTGTATAGGTTGTTATATATAATTTTCTTACTGATTTTGTAAATTTTATATTTGAGGGTCTGGTTATCTCTACAGGTAGGGTATCTGACTGTGAGTTCAACTTACCTGACCACAGTCTCTGTGGTGAATGATACTGCCACTCGTCTCTCACCAATGAGTCATATGGGAAAGTTATAAGTTACTTGTAGAGATGGGTGTGCTGGAGTACTGGTAAACCTTACATGATCACAGGAAAGAGTGGTCAGGTTAACTGATCGTCTATTAACCTTTGATGGTGTAAAAATGACAAACTTACTTGATTATTTGGCTTGTTGTATTGTATGTAAAGGACCAACTCAGAAACAATACAAGGAGGTGATTCATGCACTCCTTCTGTGTTGTCTTTATCAATACGTCCATTATTCCAAATGCTACAAAAGAGGAAAGTAAAATACATCAGCACACACATAAGCAGATTGAGAAATTAGCCCATCAATCATAGATGTAATTTGTCTTCTTTCCTTTTGTGGGATGTTCTTGAGCAAGACACCTACCCAGGAAAACTAAGTGGATGTGAGTTCACAATCAACGTAAAAGGTCACTTACTTATACCTTGATATATCATTTTTATTGTAATGTGTTCGTTTGATTTAAGATCTTAATTAATAAAAGGTCCAAGTCTTCGAAATTTGAAAAGAACAGTGCAATTAAGGGGCAATTGGGCCTTTATTTAAAGATCTAGCAGATCAAAAGTACTCTCACAGTGCATTATTTAGAAAGCTTGCAATCCTTTTGGGAGTCATACCCAGTACATGTAAAATAACTCATTGAACTTCTATCTGCTATATTAATAATATGTGCAATTTGTGCCTGCAGGTAATAAAAAAAAATCTTTTTTAGAGGGTGCATACTGCAATATGAGAAAGAGAGAGAGACAAAGGAGCAGACAGACAGACAGAAAGACGGACAGACAGACAGATAGAGAGAGAGAGAGAGAGAGAGAGAGAGAAAGAGAGGGGCAAACAGAGAAAGAGAGATAGGGGTAGACAGACAGACAGACAGACAGACAGACAGACAGACAGACAGACAGACAGACAGACAGACAGACAGACATAGATGGGGGGCAGATAGAGAGAAAGAAAGAGAGAGAGGGGGGCAGACAGGCAGAGAGAGAGAGAGAGAGAGAGAGAGAGAGAGGGCAGACAGACAGAGAGACAGACAAGAGAGAGGCAGACAGACAGACAGACAGACAGACAGACAGACAGAGAGAGAGAGAGAGAGAGAGATGGGGGGGGGGGGGGCAGATAGAGAGAGAAGGAGAGATAACTTATACATATGGATAACCAACTGTGGAAAGAAAGTCAGACGTAAACAAACAAGATCATGATGTCGCGAAAATCAACAATTAAAAATAAATCAAAATATATGAAATATATTTGTTTAAAAAATTCTACCTGAATGTTCCATGGGCGCCGCCATCTTGGTAATCAAGGCGGAGCGGGTTCAAAATAGTCACATGACGTTGAATATCACAAGTTGACACGAAATGTACCTCAGAATTTGACGTCAAGCGGTTTCCTTACGAATAGTTAGTTAAAAAACGAAAGTTCATTTTGAAATATATTTTTGGTACAGATACAAGTTAATATATGATGTCTTACCTGAAGGAAGATGAAACAGAAATAAGCGTGGAAGCAGAACTAGTTGAGGCAAAGTGAGTGGCTATACATACTTTTAAACGCTCTTTTCTATGTTTTGCAGTACTATCGCGTATGTTCTTTCGTGAACTGCTTTATTTTATTACTGTGTTAGTTGTCCTTGATCATAAGTGTTTATATGTACTGCATGATAACATGCGTGTAGTCAGTGTTATATATGCCCTCGGGTACAATTTGACAAGGACTTATATGTGTCCTTGTTTTGATAAGGGCGTTTTGGTGATTTTGATGTGTAGTATAAAAAAGAAATTATTGAATTTGACTTAAACTAATATCATTTGATAAAGTTTAATGTGTAAAAATATAACATAGATTAATGATTTTAATGATTTTTTTACAAATTATAATATAATTTGATATAGTTAAGTTAATTTAATTATAGATAAAGATTGATTATTTTGTGTTACTATAAATAAATAAAATTACTACAGTTAATTGATTATATAAACTTATAAAAGAGACAGAATGACAATGAGACATAATGTCTTTATTTTTTAAACTTATTTATTTTTCTTTGATTGTGAAACAAGTTCTTACAACTTAGGCAAATCACACTCGAAGTCTTCATGGGTATGACCAGTACTAAGTATATGCGGAAAAGGTGTCTTGCTCAAGGACACCACACCACAACTTAAAACTGTACGTAAGATAAGAAAAATATTAAGTTGTTTAAAGAATTATTACCAATACATTTAATTAATAAAGTCATCGCATAATTGAGAAATACATACATTTGAAAACCGCTCACATTTTTCCTCCCGTTCTATTATTTGTTTATAAAATTTGAATTTGTTATCATTTTATCTGAATATCTATGTTAAACCAAATAGCTAATTTTAAAAAAACAGTGTGATGTCAAACTTGTGTTGAAATATAATTACTCAACTACATCCTATCAAATTATATTATTCCCCCCACCCCCCTCGCAATAAAATTACAAGTTTTGCCTCCGGGCAGGGATTGTCGGTAATTAAGGTCATAAATAAACACTGGCTTATTCCATTGTTTGAGATTTGAAAAACAGACAGGCGCGGGGCGGGGTCATTAAAGATCATTAAATTGAGTAATTCAATACAATGATATGCTAATTATGCTGTATTTACATACTTATCAACTAATAACATTATCAAATCTCTTTGTTCAATTAATATGCCTCGCGTAAAGTATTGTTGTTATTTAGTCACTGGTTTTGAGCTTCATTGATTTTCTTTCTATGTCCACTGAACTATTTCATAACAAAGACATTAAAACATATATTTGTACAAAAGAAATACACCATTAAATAATGTTTTGGTTTACAAAAGAAATGTACTTGAATTGGAAGTGTTTTAAAGGTTCTTTAGTTAAAATATGAAATCAAAATAAATCTATTCTTTAGAATATAAGTAAAATACATAAATAAAAACAACACTTTAAACTACACATAACTTGCAATATCACCCTGTGTATATAAAGATGTCGGGACTGACCAACATCTGCCGGATGATATAGCGACATACATGCTGTATTGTTATATGCTGTATTGGGTTCAACAGTACGCTCTATTGAACATACAGAAAATAAATCAGAATTACATTTTGTCTCATTTTCAAATCAAAATGGAAGCAAGATGCAATTATCATATTTTCTATATCAAAATATCATTGTAAAGAGAATTTTATTTGCAATGAACGTATATGTTGTAATAGGTTGGCAAAAAATCACAACTAAGTTTTATAAGACATTAAAAGTGGCCGAAAACGTGTTTTGAATATTTTTTATATAGAACATATAAGGAGCACATATGCTGTTATAAAATCAAAAAAGGAAGCTAGAAGACGTAAACTTATTTTAATTTTTATTTTATCATAATAAAGGTTATATTTTTAACTTAATGACTAGACGTTGTAATAGGTTGGCAATTTAATAATGAAAAAGTTATAACGATCAAATTAAATTTCTCCTATATGTTTCTATGTGAACCAAATATGACGGTTTAGCCAGGTAAGTAGTAAAAACCGCCGATATCAAGGGGGGGTATCTTCTCTCGATAAGCCAGTGGGATGTCTGAAATAGTCCCACATGACGCGTCTGCCTTTCGATCACCAGGTCGTAAGTTCGAATTCACGCCCTACCATAGCTATGTTTGAATACTGGTTAACCTTCCAGGATCTCAGGAAACAGTGATTAGGTTACTGATCGTCTATTAGCCCTCGATGGCTTAACAAAAAACACGAATAACCACATGTCAATACACTTTCAATTATTGAATAAAGTCAACTACATGTAGTTGTTCTAATCTTTAATTAATCTTTTCAAACGAAGATAAGGAACTTGCCTAAATCTTTGTATATATCTAATGGACTAAGGTTTTGGACTCAGTTACATGTTAACGTCGAAAACATAGCCTGTATTTTGACAGGAGCACCAGCATAACATACGACACAAGCGAGCACCAATGAGGTACAAAAAAGCACCAGATTACAATAAGGCAATGTTTATTTTCAATATAAAAGACATAGTTTTTTTCTCATAAATTTGAATAAGAAACCTCGTCTTATACTACTGCCGTCGATTAATGTCGGTCAACAGAACAACAAAAGTTGTGCGTTTGTACAACTAATTCGTGTTGATGTTATGTTTATTTGTGCTTTCTTGTGTCGTCTTCAGTCTATATTGTAACTCTATGGTCGAAGTTAAAAGAATGAAACCTTATATGCATACTTGTCTATCTCCCGAATCAGGCATATTAACACCATGAAAAAAGCAGAGAATTCTATTCCTGTCCCACAATGCATACCACTTGAACGCTTGCTATACTGTGAAGTCATTTAAACTTTCAGTTGAAGCAAATGACCAATCAACGTCGTGCTAAAATATGGTTTTCCCAACATTGCTATTTAACGGACCCAATCGGGAGAAGTGGGTCCGTTCTACAGAATAATGTAAACGTAAATGGCATGAATAATAAATTAAAACTATCTTTGATTCAATGGGTTGTGTGTGATGTTGGAACATTTACCGATCTAAATCAAAGTTATATCTCAGGGTGGATTATGTTTCTTACACTAGCTCTGTTTACACGATACAGCACATACATGCATTAGATCCGACACATACTGGTAAAAATACATTGAAGTATCGCAGTGTTGAAATTTAATGTCCATGTATACGATATGATTTCTATAAATGATAGAATGTATTCTTTCAAAAGTAATTCTCATTAGGAGTTGAAGTAGAACGCATTTCTTCAATCGAAGAATATGGCGATCCCGTGCATTCTTAGTTCATAAGAATTATCTGTAGTAAACATATTTTTATAGGTCAAAGTTTTTTTTATATTAAAATTTCAACCGCCAAAAGGTGGTCCAATTACTCACCCCGTGATATGTGTTGAAGGTCGGGGAGGGCTATCCCTCTACACACCTTACAACATTTTTATATAATATAAACAAATATATATTTTAAAGTTGCGATAGATTAAAATATTTTTTCTTTTCATTTAAAACGATTTTTTTTGCCATTTATCAATTCCAAACTAACAGTTTTTTTCTACTTTTCTCTCAATTCTGCACATGTCGTTTTCTATAGAAACACTATTTCTAAATGTATTTTTGATCCGTTTTGTTTTTTGTAAATTGTGTATGCACACGATTTTAATTTTGTCTGTATGGAAGCAACCCATGCATATTTGGGAAACTCATCAATATCACAAAAATGAATAGCAATGCATGTTATTATTTATTTTAACATGACATATGATTGCTTAATCAATCTGCATCTATTGTCATTGTAGAATGCGTTTATTCCATTGAAGAATATGGCGATCCAATGCATTCTTAGTCCATAATAGTTTTTTTTTATTTAAATTTCAACCACCAAATGGCGGTCCATTTACTCAGCCTGTGATAGGTGTTTAGGGTCGGAGCGGGCCATTCCTATATACACCTTACAGAAATTTCGTATAATATATAAGTAAACAACTATATATTTTAAAATTGCAACAAATTAAAACCTTTTTCTTTTCATTTATCAATTCTAAAATAACTGTTCTTTCTACTTTTCTCTCCATTCTGCATGTGCAGTTTTCTCTAGAAACACTATTTGATCCGATTTTTTTTTAAATTGTTCTTTGCACACGATTTTGATATTGTCTGCATAAAAAGTTCATATAAATTTTGATATAATTGTCTTAGACTAGGTACACTAAATTGAACACACTTTTCAATCAACTAAACTGTGGTTCTAATTTTTTTGTTTCGCCATTTGATGATACGGTTCCCATTTAAGTGTTTTTGACTTGGGTTTTATTTTCGATAAGAAGTCTCCTTTTTGGTTTTGAATTTGATTACCTAACAGAGACACACCTGGAAACATGAGTGTATTTTATTTACAAATCCAATGTTATCAGAGCTGTCAGAATATATTGATTGTCTTTCTTATAAGTCAATATATCTTTCATTCCAAGACTTATTCCATCGTTTTATATTCCCAAGAATAGGAGGTTTTTCTGTCATTATTAAGTAAATACGTTGAATATATTTTCGATCGTTACTGTTTGAACCTAGTAGTCCTGCATCTAGCCCTTCTCTTCCTTTTGAAAAGCATTTATGCTATAAATCATTAAGGTGCATTGAAAATTCCATGAATAAGTTAATAGTATGCAGACAAACGACAAAGGCAAGCCAATTAAAATATTTTTTTTGTTTTTTAGAAATATAATGTAAAATCGATTAACATATTAGAATTGCATATTCTTACATTTTATGCGTATTTTTAATTCCGTGTATGTTTGTTGCAGGTCGCTAAAGGAAGGTGACCATGTGGCTGCAAAAAGAGAGTTGCCATTCGTAACTTTGTATGACCACCATGGGATTTTCATATCACACGATGAAGGAATAATTGATTTTGGGACATCTACCTGGAGAAAGTCTGATGCGATACCGCGACATGTAGATTTACTAACCTTTATTGAATGGAAATTTGTATGTGGTCGTAGCACATTGTATCGCATCAAATATATGTCTGGTCAGTTTCTTGGCCCGGACGAAACGATAAAAAAGGCAAAACAATCTTTAACAAACCAAAGATGGAAACGATATAATCTATTTTTTAGAAACTGTGAGCACTTAGCGACGTATTGCAAGACTGGAAAAGAAATCTCACATCAGAGCAATACAATATTAAAGAAATGTCTATCCATTGCAGGACGTGGACTTATAATTCGTTTATTACGTCGTGGAAGGTGACGATAAATAGTATTCCCTACGAAGTGGGATAACTGTAATATCGATCGCTAGTCTGTGACAGTTTGAACAAAGTTGTGATTCTGGTTTTTAAGCAAAATTATGCATCAATCTGTTGACACCAAGATTAAGAAAATATGTTGTGGTTTATAAAATGTGTAGGCCATAATGTTAAGCTTTTCAAATTTAATTAATATGCTATGTCTAATGCAAACATGGTTTCCATTGACTATGAATATAATAGATTGTTTAAAAAAAACTGATTTTTATATGTATTTTGTGCATCACCTCCTTTTAAACAATCAATAGCACAGGGCATGCTTAAACGTAGGTGGTGGACTCGCATAATATCGTTCATTCCTAGCTCTTCACCATTCTATCCCGACGCTCCAAGGACCTCTGTCAATGTCTCACATTTTATAAGACTCTTGTAATATCAGAAAAAAAACATATATACATAACAGATTTTTGTTTATAGACAGACCATTAAAACATATTGACAGACCAGAAAATACATATAAACAGACCATAAAAAACATATAGACAGACCAGAAAATACATTTAAACAGACCATTAAAACATATAGGCAGACCATAAAAATATATATAAAAACCGAAAAACATTATAGACAGACCATTTAAACAAATAGACAGACCAGAAATACATATAAACAGACCATAAAAACATATAGCAAGACCAGAAATTACATATAATCAGACCAGAAAAACATATAGGCAAACCATAAAAACATACAAACATACCAAAATATATATATAAACATACCATTTAAACATATAGATAGACCTAAAAATACAAACAGACCATTAAACTATATAGACAGACAAAAAAAGCATACACACAGGCCGTTAAAGATATAGACAGACCAAAATAATATTATAGACAGACCATCTAATCATATGGACGGATAAGAAAAATATATAGACAGACTAATTAAGCATATAGACAGACTAAAAATACATTCTAGACATACCATTTAATCGTATAGACAGATAAAAAACATATAGTATAGACAATTCATTAAAACATACAAACAGACAAGAAAAACAGGAAAGACCATTAAAACATATGGACAGACCAGAAAGACATACCATACCAGACAAACCATCTGATAAGAAATCTCAGACAAGCCATAAAGATATAAAACAGACATACATGATATACATACCAGACAGACAATAAGACCTACGAGATAGAGCGGATCAACAGATATATAATAAACAGTAATACAAGATTCACCAACAGCACATGTATACAACCATAATTTTTGCAATTTGCAAAAAAAACAAAAAAACAAAACAAAATAAAAAAAAAAAAAAAAAAAAAAAGCACCAAAAGATTACACCAACCATCATAAAGTATTATTATCATTGAAAAATATCAAACAGGATCTAAGAAACGATTTCAATATCATATAAATCAATGTAAAATTATATTTCAAAACCCATAACATGTTCACTATTTATATCTGCATAACAAAGTACTTGATAAGGTTTTCCTTACAATTCATTAACTCTGAGTAACATGCTTGAGATATCAAGTGTGCCCCTTAGTAACTTCCTTAATGTCTGTACAATGTCGCAATAAGTTATAATATATCAGTTTCTTTATTTAGCATAGCATGTAGCTATAACATACATGTATGTGCAGACTTGAGTAATATTTTGATATTTGGAGAGAGTGTATAGATGTACGAGTATAGATCAAATAAGAAAGTATTGGACCAATAATCTTTCCAAAATAATAAACGAAAGTTTGGGTCTGCACACATACTTCGGTCTGTACACTGGGGTCTGCACACACACTGGAGTCTGCGCACATACTGGGGTCTGCACACATACTGGGACTGCACACATACTGGGGTCTACACACTGGGGTCTGCACACATACTTGGGTCTGCACACATACTGGGGTCTGTACACTGGGGTCTGCACACACACTGGGGTCTGCACACATACTGGGGTCTGCACACTGGGGTCTGCATATATACTGGGGTCTGCACACTGGGGTCTGCGCACATACTGGGGTCTGCACACATACTGGGGTCTGCACTCTGGGGTCTGCACACATACTGGGGTCTACACACATACAGGGGTCTGCACACTGGGGTCTGCACACATACTGGGTCTGCACACATACTGGGGTCTACACACTGGCGTCTGCACACATACTGGGGTCTGCACACTGGGGTCTGCACACATACTGGGGTCTGCATATCGGGGTCTGCACACATACTGAGGTCTGCACACACATACTGGGGTCTGCATACTGGGATCTGCACACATACTGGGGTCTGCATACTGGGGTCTGCACACATATTGGGGTCTGCACACATACTGGGGTCTGCATACTGGGGTCTGCACACATACTGGGGTCTGCATACTGGGGTCTGGACACATACTGGGGTCTGCACACTGGGGTCTGCACATATACGGGGGTATTATAAATTTATATCTGCATCATGTAGATATGAAATTATCATAAATAGCTTTTAATGAAATTTCTAAAAATACCGCATATGACTTTATGTTTTACTGGACGACTTTTTTCTACATATATGCCGGGTTCGATTAGCAAAGTCGGTTGCGCGTCTGACTATCAATCCACGGGTCGTGAGTTCGAATCCCAACCCAGCAACAATCTCTGTGAAGATTGATATACGACAATGTGTCGCATTATCATTCGTCTATCACCGATGATTCAGATGGGAAATTTATCATTTACTTGCGGAGATGGGGTGTGCTCGAGTACGGGTTAACCTTTCAGGATCACAGGAAACAGTGGTTTGGTTAACTGATCGTCTGTTAACCCTTGATGGCAAAATAAAAAACGCTAAATATTCAATCAATCAATCAATCAATCAATCAATCAACTAATCAATCAATAAGTCATCTACATATGTCTTATGTGATAAAATAAACTTTAATGAAAAAATATCAAAATATATCAAAGTTTCCGCATGTAATTCTTACTAATTGTTTAAAATATGACCATTGTTTACAATATGCTGCATGTGATTACAAGTCATGTGACACGTAGTTCAACCCATGTACGTGTTTGACACTCAAACTAACAAGGAGAATGTTAAGTACGTTAACTTTGTTTATGTACATTACTATAATTGGTATTGCAGTATATATTTACGAGTAAGCTCGATTTTCGTTTGAGTCTTCCCGTGTTCAAAACTGTTCAATACTGGAGGTTAGTGTTTGTTTTATGTTGAATATCGAACGACGAAACATTGACTTCAATATGTCTCACTATAAACCTAACACGCTATTTTGAAACTACGTCATTATTTTTAGATGGAACCTTCCGTATAAGGGATGTTTTGTAGTATATTAACATATTTATAATTGATTATATTACTCTACTAATATGGGGCAATAAAAGCACGAGATCATCGAGTAAGTCGTGAACTTACTATGTATAAGATTATTAGAATCTACATTCACTCCTTATTTTGTGGATGTTATCGATACAATCATGTCAAAAGAGAGCCAACGTTCAACACGTCATATATATGACGGTCAGACTAGGAGCATAATTTCTTATGAATACGAATATTTTAAAATCGACGCTGCTAATATATTTGTTGAGAGATAAATGATATAGCTTAAAAACATCTCACGACAAAAATGAATGAATAAAAATATAGAATTAGCATGAGATATATTCAAATAAATTAAAATCATACACTCTGATACTGTTGTGGCAAATTAAATAGCTAAAAAATGGTCAATGTAGATACGGTTTGAACTCACGAAATGTGGGTTGACAATCGAAACCGTTACACTTTACTCTATGGGACCGGACATTAGTATACACACTTAATATTGATATCTATGTTATTTTCTAATTGATGTAACCGATAAATCTGCAACCATACTACAAAAACCCTAGTACGATTTCCTCTAAAGACAGAATGACGTAGTTTCAAAATAGCGTATTGGGTTTATAGTTTCGATTGGCGTAAATTAGTGTTCAATTTAATTTCTTGACCAATCAGATCATTTATATTTTAATTTTGTATGGATTTATAAAACATACGTAAAAAAAATACGTCATGAGCTTGAATGATTCATTTGCATACAATTGAATCGAATATGAGTACAAAAACGCTAAGAAAGATAAAACTGCCAGTGTTTGGTCGAAATTTATTACTTTATACAAGAGCAAAATGCAGTTATAACATCAAGCTGTTATATCATGCAAGCACATTTTGCGAAAACGCATAGTACATGTAACAGCTAAAATAATAAACATACATAATATCCCTTTGAACAATCAGGTACAGTCAATGCAACCTGAACATCTACAGCTTCTTCCATTTCAAGAACTAATCAGAAAGCGGAACGAGTGTAACACAAAAAGAGTTGAGACCATAACTTCTTGTTCTAACATGTGGTACGTGTGTGGTGTAAGAGTTAGAATTATGTTTTATCAAAAAATACCAAGGCAGGTAGATAAGAAGGGCTTTGTGAATATATTTTTTGACTGTTTCTAAAGCTGTTGTTCCTAGGCGTCTACTTTTCAAAGTTGGTAGATTTATTAAGCAACTTTTCATAATTAAAGAGATAGTCATTATATGCTCGTTTCTGTTTTCTGTATGTTTACCATGTTAAGTAAGAATGTCCATATTTAAGAACAATACATACAGTTTGACATAATGAAGGAGTTATAAAAGTTACGTTCATATAATTTACACATTATGTTTATTTAATCCTTTTTAGTACACTTGGTTAATGTGGCTACTAATAATTAATCTAGTAATGCTAACAGTGTGTCGTTTTTATTATATTAAGCATTTATTATAAGAAGACAGTCATACCTTTAAGTTTGTAACAAGATGTCGGTAACAACATAAACAAAATCAATATTATTGCTGAACGACAGCGAAAACAATATATGTGTAAAACTTGGTTGATTACATTTATATCAGAAGTCATTAATCTATAGAACCCCTGAACATTGTACAATTTACTGTGCTTATTATTAAGTATATCATATAAATATTAATTACGTAAATCGTAATAAAATGTACACTCAATTACAATATAAGATTCGTCTTCAATTGCTTGTCAATTACAAAGAGTACACGTTTTATCGGCATATAATATATTGTAATGTCTTCCAGTTTTAACGAGTAGTGAATGGTTTGAACATCGTAGTTTTGAAAATGATATTTTATTTTTGAGCAGAATTTTAAGTGTAAGATACTTCTTTGACATTTAACATAGCTTTGAGAAATGTTTATAATGTAAGTTTTTCTTGGTTCGTTAATATATGTATGCCATGCTTAGAGGGCATTGTCTAAACTTCTTTGTTTGAATACAAACATAAAATTAATTTCGTCCCCGACGTCTTGTGATATCAGAACAAAACCGAATCAGTAACGGAAATGTAAATATTTGATGTGACTGGTCAAGTTTATTCTATTGGATTCTTCTAATTTATGGACACTTTTATACCATTGTCTAGGGTATCTGGCGTTATCCATTCGTATTAAGCGTATCCAATGTTTCATACATTTACAATAACTACGAATAAATAATGAACATATACCACATTCACCTCTAGAAAATGCATGTAAAGTATTTTATGTAATTTTGAATAGCGGGTACAGAAGTGATTGTGTACATTTTCGATTTGCTGAGAATATTGGAAACCCCATTACTCTGTACCATAAGTTAGAATAGGAGTTACCATAGTATCAAATAATTTAAAGACTTCTTATGGATCAAAATAACCAATATGTGTTTGCAGTTTATAAATTGAAATTATTGACATTTTTGCTTTGGGTTGAAAGCATATCCTTGGCTTTCGTCTATATAAATTTCGGCGCCACGGTTACTAACACTCACATTAATTTATATGCGAAACCGTTTCTATAAGTTCGCCATTAAACTTCCATTTTTTTAATTGTCACGAAAATAACCACCATATCTCAAAACTATAATTTTTGTTTTCTAAAGATATATTTTCATTCCTGTTCTATTGCACAAGTTTGAAAAAAACATTAATTTGCGATTGTAGAACTCTTACGGTATTACTACAGTTTACCGGTCATCAGCATTTAGGCAAGCAAATTTGTTATACACTTCATGTGCTATTTGTATACCATTGGTACAAGAGTGTTTTAGTGTTTCAATTAAATCATTAAAAAATACATTGAGCAAACTCGTATTTAATTTACAGCCTTGTCAGCAACTGATATTACAAGAGAAAAAATCTGTGTATTTGTTATTTTCACATCTGACAGTAGTTGAGAGTTTGCTATACATTTCAGGAAGGATTGATAACATTTTGAAAATTCATTAAATGGATGTTTGTGAATAAATGTATTAAAAGCTTTAAAAAAATAACATACTGATCTGAATTCCTTACATTGCAGGCTGTGGCGTCGTTAACTAGTGGAGAAGTAGGTTTGATAGATACCCTGGTAATTCATCTTTATTCATTTTAACATAGTAATAATGTTTTGAAAGTTCCGTCTATCTTGTAAATCTAACCATCCTGTTCCGTTTTTTAAGACATAAAGAAAACGGACCGAGTCAAACCAGTTACGATTCTAGCAGCTTCATATGGTATTTTTCCAGGCCTATCTTTTTCATAGTCTGTACATTCGTCTCACACTACAGATGCATATTAAAGGATATGTATAATGTAACAAATGTATACTTGATTTAATGTTTAACAATTTAATTTAAATTTTAATAAACGCACCATGCCGAGAAAATAAGAGGCTGAAATTATAATTTTAAATGTTAAACCCAAGTGTGTATGGTGTTCAACAAACTCAAGCTAAACATTGTTAAAATTAGATACAGGTTATTGTTCTTCGTTACTGGGTGCAAAATAATATAATATCTGTTTTACTTGGATTAAAATCAACAAACCATTGTTTATACACATCTTATACTATTTGTAAATTGTGGTTAAGTTAATCTTCAATATATTTTATATTGGATGAAGAAACAGAAAACGGACTGTCATCAGCAAACAATCTAACTGTACTCAGCATACTGTCAGCATAAATATTTAATAGAAATAGAAGTGGACCCAGGACAGCCTTGTTGACACCAGCTGAAATATATCTAAATTCTGAAAATGAGTTTTCAATTAAAACACGTTGTTTCCTATTTTCTAAATAATTCAATATCTAAAATAGAAGTTCACCATCAATCCCAAGTGTTTAAAAACATACCTTTATGCAGTAACGAATCAAAATTCTTTGATATATTGGCAAACATAATACATGTTTATTGCTTTGCATCAAATGACTGGTAAATATTGTGATATATATATCTATTAACTGAAATACTGCCCAGGTAGAAATCCAGACTTCTGTTTACATATTAGGGTTTGCTCATGTATATAGATAAACATGTAGATACAAATGTATATATAAACATTATTCTTTCAAAACATTAACCTACACAACTTAAAAGTGAAATAGGTCTATAATTTGTAGAATTATTAGGACTGCCCTTTTTAAAGGCATAACCTTTGCATATTTCCAAGTACTTAGGAATATTCATTCTCTTAGTGAACGATTGATAATAATAGACAATCATGACATTATATAACTGATATCGTCGCCACACGCTTCATTAATATTTATTTATTTTTAGATGTCTGTTATTTCTGATTCGTTTTTGGAAATGTATTTTAGTTGAGCATTTGTTATTTCTTCAATTAAATTTGGTAGTTGAATGTAAGAATCGTCTACCGAAGTGATAGATACAATCATTCAGACAATTACCTTTTTCACAGTCTGTGGTAGAAAGAAACGTACTTCCATCTGGCATTGTTTTCTGCAGTGTAGGAATAGCCTCACGAGTTTTATTACTTTTGATGAAATATTCGAGAAGCTTTCAGTATATTTCCACACTCTTCCTGATAAGATTGTTTTATAGCATAACTAAACTTAAGATATAAATATGCTGCAAAGTGGTATGTTGCCGATTGTGGAGTCACAATTACACCGAAATTAAGAATGTTTATGAATTTTGAAACAACAACAGGGTCTAAAAGACTAGAAGTAGTATATGTTACTCTCGTAAAAGTATTAATTACATTATCCATGTAATTAATTACCAAGAAATATTTTAAATAATGAGATGCAGTATAAAATTTTAACTTATCTTCGAGTACATCACCTAATAGAATTACATGTTTTGATAATTCGAATGCCTTTTCTATACCTCTATTGAGATTATTCCAAAAACCCACATGTGAAATGGATAATGGAACATGTAAACTATATGTAATATAAATAATCCATTTTATTTCTAATACGTTTTTATTAAGATGTAGCAATGATATACAGCCATAATCCACTGTGGATACAGGGCCAGGACTTGTTTAAAAACATACCTTTATTCTATATCACCTGACATCACCATTATCATTGAAATGATTAATGAAATTTCAAAATTTGAAATATTAAATAATATTCTTCATAATTAAAATCATCATCGCCATCATCATCATCACCATTATCATCATCATTATCACCATCATCATCATCATCATATTCATAACTTTCGTCATTATCATAAACTCAGATCAACATTACGGTAAACATATCATAATTTCTTCAGGTTACATAATTTTAAAAGAGGCTAAAGCATTATCATGACTATCGTTACCAGTGCATTATTATTCATACTAAATTGAAACCTTCTCTGATTTAATGTAAAACAAAACACTTTAAATTTTACAATCAGAGAAGGCGACCTAAACGTATGTAGACTTCCGTTGAAATCAGATTTCAAGTAATTGTATGTAAGTAGTGCTTTTTCAAAGTCATTAAGTATATAAACAATTGCGTAGTTCTACATGAATCAGTGATCTTAAGGAGAAATCCGTTCTGAGTGAGCAGTTCAAGTTTGTTTGGTTATACGAATTGCGGAAAAAAAAAATTGTTAACTTTCATAAAATTGAGTTTAATATGGCTTCAAAAATAATAAATATAGCTGTTACTGTAAGGAATGTGTCTAGATTAAGGTAAGCTTGAATATACTTTACTTATATTAAAGTGAAGGAACCATTGGTTACAGTTTAATTCGGTTTCAATATTCAATTATATTTCTACATATAAGTACATTGTATTTCATATGAATTATTATCCTTAAGCGTACTAATGTGTATCTAAATCAGATTCGTTTTATTTTGCCGCGTTTTTTTTGTAAATTCATATACAGAAGCCTGAGAGAACCTTTATTGGACATGTACCACCCAATCAATCAATCAATTTCGTTATCACTCTCTAACCTTTCTCTCTCTCCCCCCTCTCTCTCTGTGTCTGTCTGTCTGTCTGTCTGTCTGTCTGTCTGTCTGTCTGTCTGTTTATTTCTCTCTACTCGGGGGAAAACTAAACCACATGTTTAACAATGTTGAAAATAACGATACTGTGTATTGTATAATTATATGATTTACTGATTAATATAATTATTAAATACATCTTTGTTGGAGCTGCAGCTCGTGGGCAGTTACTAGTATTAATAAGATAAATCCTGCATTACCTTCGCACTATTTAATTAATGAATGTCTTTTTGGTTTACAAAATGAATTTAATTGATGCTCATGTATTTGAACTGTTTTACTCTTGCATTCGATAATTTTATAAACTATCTTGTAGGTAAAACACATAGGTGGTTAACCTTGGGCAAATGCAGTTGGACCTGTGTAGCAGGTCACCTCTTTTAAGCAAGCAGGTGTTTTAAGTTGCATGTGTTCTATTTATCAATGTTTTAAAGTTTGTTTAGCCAGCACTATGTTTTTAGGGGTAATTTTTTTCAAATTTCCTTCGAATTGATGCTTGTTAGAAATTCTGCTCCTGGGCATAATGACATTAGAAAGTAGTCGGATGCCTTTTTTGTATTCATTCGTTTGTTTTCGGTAATACTCACTATACACACACCGCTAATGCTGTCAAATGCTCACTGTAAAACCTACATACCAGATCACCTATTACATTGTATATATCAGGTTCATAAGACATCACTAAATCTGGGCCACAAATGTTCACAATACAACCACCATACGATTTCTACCTATAACATACCACGTTTTTAAGACATCACTAAATCCCTACCACAAATGATCACCATACAATCACCATACCATCTCTACCTATTTTATACCACGTTTATAAGACAACACTAAATCCCTGCCACAAATGATCACCATGAAACCACCATACCCTCTTTACCTAGTATATATCACGTTCATAAGACATCACTAAATCTCTGCCACAAATGATCACCATGAAACAGTCATACCCTCTCTACCTAGTATATATCATGTTCGTAAGACATCACTAAATCTCTGCCACAAATTATCACCACACGACCACAACACCATCTCCAACTATTAAAAAAACACGTTCATAAGACATCACTCAATGCTCACCATACAATCACCATACCCACTATCTAATATATCTCGTTCGTAAGGCATCACTAAATTACTGCCACAAATGATCACCACACAATCACCATACCCTCTCTACCTATTATATATCACGTTCATAAGGCATAACTCAATCACTGCCACAAATGATCACCCCACAATCACCATACCCTCTCTACCTAGTATATATCACGTTCATAAGACATCACTAAAACACTGCCACAAATGATCACCCCACAATCACCATACCCTCTCTACTTAGTATATATCACGTTCATAAGACATCACTAAAACACTGCCACAAATGATCACCACACAATCATCATACCCTCTCTACCTAGTATATATCACGTCCATAAGGCATCACTAAATCACTGCCACAAATGATCACCATACAATCACCATACCCTCTCTACCTATTATATATCACGTTCATAAGGCATCACTAAATCACTGCCACAAATGATCACCACATAATCACCATACCCTCTCTACCTAGTATATATCACGTCCATAAGGCACCACTCAACCACTGCCACAAATGATCACCACACAATCACCATACCCTCTCTACCTATTATATATCACGTTCATAAGACATCACCAAATCACTGCCACAAATGATCACCATACAGTCACCATACCCTCTCTACCTAGTATATACCACGTTCATAAGGCATCATTAAATTACTGCCATAAATGCTCACCACTAAATCACTGCCACAAATGCTCACCATACAATCACCATAATCTCTCTCCCTAATTTATATCATGTTAATAATGCATCACTAAATCATTGCCACAAATGATCACATACAATCACCATACCTTCTCTTCCTATTATAAACCACATGCATAAGACACCACTAAATCTCTGCCACAAATGATTACAATACATTCACGTTATCTTATCCGCCAATACACTGTTGTTGTTTTGTCGTTCGTGTTATATTTATTAACAGAGTTCAAATTAAAACAATGTCACGGAACCGTATTAATCAAAGCTTGATCAATCAGAAGAAAATAAGAATATACAACACGGAAGTATTATCACAAATGATACTTTACAAACGGGACATAATTACAATTATTAAATTCCTTTGTATAAAATTTACATGCATTCACTTTCATCTCAATTGTCATTATTGTAGAGGCATAATTTATTTTATAAAATAATTTCAGTTCACTGCGTAGAGGAGATATTCTTGCCGTAGCCGGACATGAGAGAGGCTTCGATAGCTACCGGAAGGGAATTTTCCTGGGTCATGACGTTGGCGTGGTTGATTTTGGATCAGACAATGGCGACATGGGCAGCAATACCGATTCATTACCTAGCAAGGTTGATCTTTTGAACTACGCTCGCCTCGGGCAACGTAGACTTGTGCAAATTACATACCAAGATCCTCCAGCATGCATTTCTACGCCCGAAGAAGCTGCAAATAAAGCTGAAGCTTTGTGTGGAAGTTCTAAAATCGAGACACATAATGCATGCGAGTGTTACGTAAAGGATGGAGTTCCAAATAAACTTGACATTGAAGAACAATTGTTAAAACAGACGCACGAGTCCCTCGCAGATCCGATTAAGTTGATGAAATATTATATCAATTACTGGACAGGCCATGAATTTAAAGACGATCCGGAAACAGTAGAGTGTGTGTATAATAGGTTCGAGAATCAAATACATATAAAAAAAACTATTATAAAAAGTTAAAAGTTCTAAAACATAATACTAAACAGTTATGCATGGATTGAAGTATAAACATCATTTAAGCAAGGGTATATCTGAAATATATGAAATACTCGGATCTCAAACTTACGATGTCGGCAATGTGTTATATGTTATATGTTATATAACGAACGAACTTAACTGTGTACATTTTCCATTTGAAAAATTGTGATGATATTTTGTGTTATTTCTGTTTTAGTAGCTATATTTTAAAAGGATTTGTTTTATAAAGGTACTGTGATAACTCATGCAATCTCCACTATTACACACAATCGATTTTTACCAATTACTGAAACTATCAATAAGGGCTCCAAAAACATTTCAAACAGCATCAAGATTAAATGTGAACCTGGTAATGCAGCGAAAGGGCAAACTTATATGAATATGTGCTGTATCAATCCAAGATCAGTTAAAAACAAAACACTGTCTATATGTGATTATATACTTTCAAACAACTTTGATATCGTTGCTGTGACTGAAACATGGCTAGGAACATCGGTGGAACTTTTACCAAGTGGCTACCAAATCAAACACGTTCCTCGCTGTGGCAGTAGGCGTGGCGGGGGCGTTGCTCTCATATACAAAACTGCAATAGACCTTCGCATTGTTGCATCAAGCCGTGACAGTGACTTCTCAAACTTTTTATTTATGGACTGTAATTTAGTCGTTAACGGATATTCTCTACGTATAGGTGTAACCCCACCATTGATTTTTGTTCTTTATTTATAGTAAATAATAAAAGTTTGAAGGCTTGTCATTCATAGAGAGTCCCAAATGAAAGAAGTGAAACCTACATTTTACTGTTTGTCAACCTCTGCACTATCAAAATATGATGAGAAAAGTAGGGGTCATGTGTCATATAAGAGATTTTTTTCTGCTCAGTGTGTACACTGGTGACTAAGTGAAAGTAGACTTCCGCAATCATGAATTCATACCCCAATTTCCAAGCATCATTTTTATTTTCTAAATTCACAATTCAAACATGACAATGCTATCAAAATGTTCAAAAGACATCAATAATGCCATTCAAATAAAAACATGAGCATTAAAATAAGGAAAATGCATTTTTAAAGAAGAAGAATTGAGGATTATTTATAACCGCCATTATGCGACTACCCCACGGAAGCATTTCCTTTTTGCAATGGTGGCACTATGCCTATAAGGAAACTCTTCTTTTTTTAATTTCATAATTACCTCTTTTTTACTAAGTTCTACAAATTTGAAGTAATACTGCCAAGTTGCAGGCATTAAATACTGAAATTTTTGTCAAAATACCACTTTTTACATGATCATTATATACAGGCGCGAGATGTTGACCGACATGCAATTTTGATGTTTGACTAATTTTACCAAAAAAAATTTTTTTTTTACCTAATTCCATTAAATTTTTTACACCAAAATAGTCTCATGATACATTGAAGACATTATCTTACCAAAATACATTATTCAATACAATGTACATGCTAAAAATTCCACATTTAAATCATCCAAAATAAAAAATCTTCAACATTTTGTGATTTTTCATGAAATTCCAATGTAAATATGCACATATATTCTTTATTTGAGGCATAAACTTGCCAAAATATTGTTTTTTATGAAGGAAATGTCTCCAATTTGTCATTTAAGACTATGAGAGTGTAAAAAAGAGGTTATTTTACCTACAATTAACATTTTGGAAAATCACCCCCATTTCACTCAACTCTCTCTTATAATAAGATGTAACCCCACAATTGATTTTTGTTCTTTATTCTATAGTAAATAATAAAAGTTTGAAGGCTTGTCATTCATAGAGAGTCCCAAATGAAAGAAGTGAAACCTACATTTTACTGTTTGTCAACCTCTGCACTATCAAAATATGATGAGAAAAGTAGGGGTCATGTGTCATATAAGAGATTTTTTTTCTGCTCAGTGTGTACACTGGTGACAAAGTGAAAGTAGACTTCCGAAATCATGAATTCATACCCCAATTTCCAAGCATCATTTTTATTTTCTAAATTCACAATTCAAACATGACAATGCTATCAAAATGTTCAAAAGACATCAATAATGCCATTCAAATAAAAACATGAGCATTAAAATAAGGAAAATGCATTTTTAAAGAAGAAGAATTGAGGATTATTTATAACCGCCATTATGCGACTACCCCACGGAAGCATTTCCTTTTTGCAATGGTGGCACTATGCCTATAAGGAAACTCTTCTTTTTTTAATTTCATAATTACTTTTTTTTTACTAAGTTCTACAAATTTGGAGTAATACTGCCAAGTTGCAGGCATTAAATACTGAAATTTTTTTGTCAAAATACCACTTTTTACATGATCATTATATACAGGCGCGAGATGTTGACCGACATGCAATTTTGATGTTTGACTAATTTTACCAAAAACATTTTTTTTTTTACCTAATTCCATTAAATTTTTTACACCAAAATAGTCTCATGATACACTGAAGACATTATCTTACCAAAATACATTATTCAATACAATGTACATGCTAAAAATTCCACATTTAAATCATCCAAAATAAAAAATCTTCAACATTTTGTGGTTTTTCATGAAATTTCAATGTAAATATGCACATATATGCTTTATTTGAGGCATAAACTTGCCAAAATGTTGTTTTGTATGAAGCAAATGTCTCCAATTTGTCATTTAAGACTATGAGAGTGTAAAAAAAGAGGTTATTTTACCTACAATTAACATTTTGGAAAATCACCCCCATGTCACTCAACTCTCTCTTATAATAAGATGTAACCCCACAATTGAATTTTGTTCTTTATTCTATAGTAAATAATAAAAGTTTGAAGGCTTGTCATTCATAGAGAGTCCCAAATGAAAGAAGTGAAACCTACATTTTACTGTTTGTCAACCTCTGCACTATCAAAATATGATGAGAAAAGTAGGGGTCATGTGTCATATAAGAGATTTTTTTTCTGCTCAGTGTGTACACTGGTGACAAAGTGAAAGTAGACTTCCGAAATCATGAATTCATACCCCAATTTCCAAGCATCATTTTTATTTTCTAAATTCACAATTCAAACATGACAATGCTATCAAAATGTTCAAAATACATCAATAATGCCATTCAAATAAAAAAAATGAGCATTAAAATAAGGAAAATGCATTTTTAAAGAAGAAGAATTGAGGATTATTTATAACCGCCATTATGCGACTACCCCACGGAAGCATTTCCTTTTTGCAATGGTGGCACTATGCCTATAGCGGTTGTATATAGGCCACCTCCAATACGGGAAAACGGTCTAAAGACAAATGTATTCCTAGAACAGGAATGGCCAACTTTCCCGGCCAGATATGCAACAATAGACAAGAACATTATAATAGTTGGGGACTTAAACTTCCATCTTGACGTTCCCTCGGACCGGGATGCTGCAAAATTTACAAGCACTCTTGAATCATGTGGCATGCGGCAACATGTTAACGAACCAACACATGTCGGCGGTCACACACTGGATGTTGTCATCACCAGGGATACAGACAACAAAGTATCTAATGTAGCAGTCACAGATCCTGGACTTTCTGACAACACGTGTAAGGTGGCACGAGACCATTTTGCTGTTACTTTGATCGTTCAGGCTGCTAAACTTGCCCCTGTGAGGACAATTGTTTCTTATAGAAAACTGCGCTTTATCGACGTTGATTCATTCAAGAATGACATCATTGACTCAGACATTCTCAGTACAAGTTTGGAATCCACCGATGCCTAAGAGCTTGTGAATACATACACAAATAAACTATCGTCTTTAATTGATAAACATGCTCCTCTACGGACCAAAACTATTGTTTTACGACCTACATGTATATGGTATACAGAAGATCTCCACGATGCCAAACACTTAATACGAAAGTTAGAACGTAAATGGCTCAAAACTAAACTCACGATTGACCATGAAATATACAGAAACCAATGTGCTAGTGTGAATAGGCTACTCAGACAGGCTAGGGTTAGTTACTACTCGGACAAGGTAAAATCATGTGGGCGGGATCACAAGAGTTTATTCAAGATAACTAAAAACTTATTAGGAGGTTCAAATGAGACCATCTTACCATCCAACAAACAGTCTAAGGAACTTGCTCAAGACTTCATCGACTTCTTTATCAATAAAATTGAAAGTATACGTAGTGACATAACTACACACACCGGTCAGCCTAACTCGCACTCAGTAACGCAAGTGGTAGATCAACCATCACCCATATGCGAGCTTGTAGAATTTACAGCAGTGACAAAGGAAGGGGTGAAGAAGATCATTTAACGATCCCCAAATAAATCGTTTGAAATAGACCCTTTACCAACATGGCTTCTTAAGATGTGCATAAATTAACTATTACCTGTGTTGACAAAGATCATCAACGTCTCACTTGAAACTGCGAACGTACCAAAATCCTTTAAAAGCTCTCGTATAAGACCTCTTTTAAAAAAGCCTGGACTTGATCAAAACACATTCAAGAATTATAGACCTGTTTCAAACCTACTTTTTATTTCTAAGGTTCTGGAAAAGGTAGTTGACGTGCGTCTAGAACAGCATTTGGCACTGAACAACCTTCACGAGGAACACCAGTCGGCCAATAGAAAGCTCCACTCAACTGAGACCGCTTTAGTTAAAGTCCAGAATGACATTCTCCAATTTCTTGACCAAAACAAAGTCACAGTATTTGTGCTACTCGACCTGTCTGCAGCTTTTGACACCATCGATCACAACACTCTTTTAAATCGCTTAAAGCATCACTTTAGAATTGCAGGAAAACCGCTCGCATGGATGACATCTTATCTAAGTGATCGTTACCAAACTGTGTGTATTAACGGTGAACTATCAAAACCAGTACTGATGAAATATAGCGTGCCTCAAGGATCAGTTCTAGGACCAAAAAAATTATATCATGTATACCAAGCCAGTTGGTGACATTTGCAGAAATCATAGACTTAAACATCATTTCTATGCTGATGATTCACAACTATACCTATCTTTTGAACCAGCAGATATGGATTGCCATGTTGAGGCATTGTGTCGTGTTGAGGCCTGTCTTAATGATATTGTGTCTTGGATGCATGCCAACATGTTAAAGCTGAACACTGACAAAACAGAAGTAATACTGTTTACATCAAAACGCAATGCCAATCTCGTTTCGGATGTCTCTGTGAAAGTTGGAGTTTCTGAGCTAAAGCCTACCACCTGTGTTAGAAATCTTGGAGCGATGCTGGATTCGAGGATGGACATGGAGCAGCATGTGAACTCGGTCTGTCGATCTTGCTATGGTCATTTACGACAGATAGGTCATATCAGACAATACCTAACCACAGATGCCACGAAATCTCTGTTGAACTCTCTAGTCACATCTAGACTTGACTATTGTAACGTGTTGCTAAATGGTGTGCCTAAGACAGTGATAAAAAAATGCAAAATGTTCAAAACACAGCAGCCCGTATTATTACGAAGACTTCCCGTTACAGTCCCATCACTCCGGTGCTTAAAGAACTTCATTGGCTACCTGTGCAGTACAGAGTACAGTTCAAAACACTATCAATTACATACAAAGCCTTGCATGGACAAGCACCAGAATATATCAAAAACATGTTAGAGGTGTATAGACCCCAACGCGATCTAAGATCTAAAAATAACTCTATAACACTAATATTTCCAAGAAGTCGGACCGCAATGTATGGTGATAGAAGTTTTGTTACTGCTGCTTCGAAGCTATGGAATTCTCTTCCAGGAGGAATAAGAGACTGCTTCTTTTAAAAGAGCCTTGAAGATACATTTTTTATTGAAATATATGGAACTTAATTGTGATTTTTCTCTTAACAGTTTTTAGCATTGAAATGTTTGGATATCTTAAAGAACAGTTTATGTTTTTGGTCACTTTCTGTATTATTTAACTCTGTTGGCATCATTTAAGTTCTGCTTAGTGTTGCTTTTACCATTTTTTAGTGTTTTTTTTAATACCTCCTGATGCTTTTTATAGATATGTGTATGAAGTTTTAATGTTTTTTTTGTTTTTTTTTTCTCTATCGTTTGTAATATTTTATTCCTACAATGCTTTTTTATAGATTGTTCATATGTATACGTATATTTGTTTGTTAAGCACTTTTGAACGTATGTATTTTATGATAAAAGTGCTATATAAATGTGGTATAATAATAATAATAATAATAATAATAATAATAATAATAATAACAATAACATCTGTCTACTATAGTTGTTTGAATTTCTGTAAAATAGTGATATTTTGATGGTTTTTCAACTGTTTCAATAGACAAAAAGTGTATATGCTCTGTTTCATTTTATGTGAATCGTAAACGAGCGACAGTATATCTCCCCTATCAACCATTTGGCGTCACGCTCCGATAGCTGCACACTCGCTTCTCAACGGTGCATATGGTGAAACGGACTATTAATTGAAGCGTCGTTTGATTAAGACTTTTCACACTGCAAAATCGATTGTGTTGCTCGAGTTCCTATAACTCGAGTAGGTTTTATTGAAAATGAAACATGTAGCGCAAGAAGCGAGTAATTTTTTAGATGAAGCGGATGCTTATGTTAAATCGGTCATGTCATCACAGTGTCAATCAGTATGTTAAAAACTCCATTACCTAGTGGACGAAAATGGTTTTTATCTGCACCTGATGCTACAGAAAGTGATATAAAAAAGGCTAGAAATGACAGATGCGGTGACGAAAGGTTAAGAGTAAAAGCGAAGCGAAATCTTATACGTGAGCCAAGTGCAAATGAAACACAAAAAGAACATTTAGCGGATGAGACCGATATAGTCATTGAAAAAGTAACAAATGAGAGTCAAGATTATACAAGTAAGGATACAAAACGCTCTGCAAAAACAAAGAAAGGTAAAGGAGGAAAGAAAAAGTTAGATGATCTAGTTGGTGAAGGAGGTGAACGGATTATGACCAGAGCAGAAGTTCATAGAGATGCGGATATAGAGATAAAGGACATACTTAAGAAGATGTCCAATGAGTTGCATAGTATGCAAGAAATGATGAACAGAAGAATGAACATGATTGAAAATAAAATCGACCAATCTGAGAAGAATATCACTGAGAAAATAACAGAAAAGATTACCAAGATAATTGATAAAAGAGTCAGTACAGAAGCCTCAAAGATTAGAAAAGAAATAGAAGATAAATTGAGTGATCTAAGAAATAACTTCAATAATGATCTAGAGGAAATCAATAAAAGGATAGAAGATAATACCGCTGGTGGATTAGAAGTTAGACAAGATAATGATAGGACAGCTAAGAACAAACCTGACATATTCCTAAACATAGTTATCAGAGATCTTCCAGAATCAGCAAATGAAGATGTTAAGATAAAAGTTGACACGCTCATTAAAGATGGCCTTAGGATAAGGGATGTTAGTGCTGTAACAGCTATAAGAAAGGTGTCTAGAGCAGAAAACAAAGCAGGGGTTGTTATCGCCACACTTAGAATAGGTGCGGACAAGAAAAAGATCATCTCGTCTAAAAACAGTTTAAAGGGTCATCGATCATATAGTAAAGTCTATATCAACAATGACCAGACAACTGAAGAGCGTAGACTGGCGTCAAACATGCGAAACTTAGTGGAAGCGATGAAGAGGGGTGATTCGAATATATCGATGAGGGGAACAAGAGTCATAACCTCCCGTGATAATGATTATGATATAAGAGGGGGTATAGAGTTTAACAACAATCGCGTAGACTATCGTTATGCCCCAAATAACAGTTATACCCGCGATAACAAAAAACGACCGGGCCACAGTTATTTTAATCATAATAATCGAGAGCATAGTGACAATAGGACACCGTCGGATCATGGTGCATATGATACAGTGAATCGAGGTAGCCATGCTAATCGAGGTAATTGGCAAACTCGTCACCAAAACCATGAACATTCTACTGAAGTTGGCCAGGAATGGAATAAAGTCGGGCGGGACGATAGATACCGTGGCAACTACACCAGAAACGGCAACTATAGACAAAACAGACATTAGATTTTAGCAGGATTTTGGAATGTAAATGGTTTAAGTAAAGATAAACATTCAGATAATTATATTGTTCGAGAAGCTTGTATTCGTCATTTAAATTTAGACATTATTGGAATATCTGAAACATATCTTAATAGCAATGAAATTATTGAAATGGAAGGATATACCTGGTTTGGTAATAATCGATCTAACACACGTATAAACGTATGGTCTGGTTCAGGTGGCGTTGCTTTTCTTGTTAAAGATAGAGTGTGTAGTAATTTTGATGTTTCTATATGTGATAATAGTATAGAAGGTATATTGTGGTTAAAACTTCAACATGGATATGACGATTTCTGTCTATTTCCGTGTGTCTGATATTTGCCACCAAAAACTCTACAAGACAAACAGATGTTAATGTTTTTTATGATAATATTTTAGCTAGTATTTATGAGTACCAAAATAATGGAACCGTTTTTATATGTGGTGATTTTAATAGCCGGATAGGCGACAATCTTGATTTTATTGAAGGAATAGATAATGTGCCAAACAGAAATGTTGTTGATTATACATCTAATGATTATGGTTCTGTGATGATTGATTTTCTTATAAATAGTAACTATTGTGTCCTTAATGGTCGTAACTGTGAAAAAAATGATTTTTCATGTATAAGACCTCAAGGAAGATCAGTTGTTGATTATTGTTTTATAAGTCACAATGATCTGGATATTTTTAATGAATGTACTGTATATAAATCATCTGAACTAGTAAATAACGCAGGAGTGACTCCTATTTCTATTCCAGATCATTCTTTTATCACATGGGGTATTAATCTTAAATGTAGTGTCGGTGACCTCACAGTAAATAAAAGTAAACAAACA
This sequence comes from Panopea generosa, assembly GCA_029582155.1. Lineage (NCBI taxonomy): Eukaryota > Metazoa > Mollusca > Bivalvia > Adapedonta > Hiatellidae > Panopea > Panopea generosa. The sequence goes on along the minus strand of CM055908.1, from coordinate 17,200,142 downwards.
TATATAAAACATGATGTAAAGAATATTCCAGACTCATTTTTACATGATGATAAAATAGTAACGGAACTACATAAAACTGTTTTCAATCTAGAGTCGAGTCTACGTACTCAGCATGACATTGATAATACATATAATGTCTTATGCAAACATATAAAACATGAAATGTCACAAAAACTGCATAAACATACTATTGTAATAAGTAATGCCTCATCCAATAAAGGTACGAAAATTGGTAAACCTTGGTGGAACGAATATCTTTCAGATTTATGGAATAAAGTATGTTTTGCAGAAAAAGGTTACTTAAATGTCATAACATATTTCAAAAGAAAATTCTTCGTATTAATTTTTTACGATGCAGAAAAGATTTTAATAGAGAGGTTCAAAAATCTAAACGACTATATTGGTTTAAAATACAAAATGACTTATTTTCAGATATTGATAAAAATTCTGTAAATTTTTGGAAAAGTATTGGAAAGATAGGTGTTGGTTTTCAAAAGAAAAAAAATATACCAATGGAAGTTGTAGACGATATGGAAAATATTAATAACAATACTGAATATGTTCTTAATAAATGGAAAAACAGTTTTTCTAATTTATATAATGCGTCATCACATAACAACATTTTACCTGTTGCTCTTCAATAAATAGTGATTTTGTGCCTGAATTTGAAAATGATATTACTATTTTTGAAATACGTAAAGCTGTTTTTAATTCGAAGGATGGTACGGCTTGCGGTATAGATGATCTACCTATAGACATTTTTAAAAATGATACAGCTATCTCGTTTTTACATGTACTATTTAATGTTTGTTTTAACACCGGAATTATTCCCTCAGAATGGGGTCTGGGTATCATTAACCCTATCCCTAAATCTGCTAATAATGATCCACGTGACCCTATGTCTTACAGGGGTATCACAATAGCACCATCAATGTATAAATTGTACTGTTATGTTTTAAATAAAAGATTGTCAAGTTGGGTTGAATCGAATAATAAAATAGAGGACGATCAAAATGGATTTAGAAAAAAGAGAAGTACGATTGACCATTTGTCATCATTAACTAACATAATCGAATGTAGATTGAAAAGGATAGCCTCTACATTTACAGCATTTATAGATTTTATGAAAGCTTACGATACTATTAATAGAAATTTATTGTGGAACGAGTTGTGTAATATAAGAGTGAATGGTAAAATGTATAATGCTATCAAATCTTTATATACTTCTGTGTCATCGTGTGTTCGAATAAATGGTTTAAAAACTGATTGGTTTGACGTAAAAACTGGTCTGAGACAAGGGTGTTGTCTATCTCCATTACTTTTCAATTGTTTTGTTAATGATTTTGCATATAGAATAAAAATCTCTGGATATTGGAATTGATATTGGAGATGGAAACAAAGCTTGTATACTGTTATATGCTGATGATATTGTCCTTCTGGCTGAAAATGAAACGGACTTACAGATAATGCTTAATACGTTGTCGGAGTGGTGTCACACACATTTCATGGCTATTAACCCGTTCAAAACAAACATTGTTCATTTTAGGCCTAGGTCTATGCCGCAAACACATTTTAAATTTAAGTGCGGAGAGTTTGACATATCTATTAAAGACACATATATTTATCTTGGACTAACTCTAGACGAATTTTTGAATTATAATATTACTGCCTCTTTTGTTTCTAAATCAGCCAGTAGGGCGTTAGGTCTATTAATTGCAAACTATAAAGCATTTGGTGGTATGCCATATAAAGTTTATACAAAACTGTTTGAGTCAATGGTGTGGTCTATTGTAGCATACGGTGCAGCTATTTGGGGAACCCAATCTTTCTCATGTATAGACGCTATACAGAATAGAGCTATGAGAGCATTTCTAGGTACGACACGGAATGCACCATGTGCTACAGTGGCTGGTGATATGGCATGGGAACCGGTTTGTGCAAGACAGTTAACTGTTATATCTAGTTATTTGATTCGGTTAAATCATATGCCCGTAACAAGATGCAATAAAACAGTATTCACATATTGTTATAATAGAAAAGGTCCTCGATGTAAAAATTGGTCTTATAGGGTTATAAATAACTTTTCAAGAATTGATTGTATTAATATAACAAATATGGATAATGTTTTAGCGAAGCATAACATACCTAATAGTGTTAAAACTGCCTGTATCAATAAATACAAAACTGAATGGTATGATAGTGTCAACTTGGAGTATAGTAGATATAGTACAGGGGGCAATAAGTTACGTACATATAAATTATTTAAAACATTATTTGAAACGGAAATATATTGTACAATGATTTTACCTCGCAATCATAGATCTGCTCTGTCAAAATTTCGCTGTGGAACTGCCTCAATTCGTTTAGAAACGGGTCGCTATGAAAGGTTGCCAGTTTGTGAAAGAGTATGTCCTTTTTGTAATAACGATGTAGAAAATGAGATTAATGTAATACTTAAGTGTCCATTATATGATGACATAAGATTACAACTGACTGATAATGCTTCTATATTTAATAGACATTTTAATAATTATACAGACGAACAAAAATTAGTTTTCCTGTTTAGTAATTCAAATTTGATACGATTATGTGCCAAAACCTGCTTTCAAATATTACAGAGGATATCAAACTATCTATACAGATAGACTGTTTTAAAATGTATATAATTATGATATTCATGTATTTTAATACTGTACGGTTGTAATATTGATTTTATTGTTCTGTAGGATTTCAGTTTTATTAGAGTTGAGCAATGATGGTTAATCTGGTCATAGCAAATCTGATTTAAGATGATAAATTGTTTCTTAAAACATTTTTTAATAAGCACTTATATAGACATCCTTGTGCAGTTTTCAAAATTTCAGTGTTTTAACATGTTTCTTTTAGGTTCACTTTTAGAGCACAAAGTATGTATTGTAATAGGTACCTCTTGCACGAGATTAACGATTGTAGCTCAGATTTTATCATGTATAAATATATATTATTAGTATATATTGGTATATATACAATGTAAAATCAATTTCATGGAAATCGGTACATGTTTTATTTGTAAAAAAAAACAAAAAATAAAAAAACACAACGAAATATTTAATGTAAACTTCGTATGATTTTATGAGAGAAATTATACCTCTCAGTTTCTTGTAACTCTTCAAAGAGTGACATAGTGTATGATTTTGTTTTATTATTGCATGTGATTATATTGTATATACTATGATGAGACTTTAATAAAAATATTTAATTTAATTTATATGTTGGTTTGACATTATATAACACTTTAATATTGATATTGTATAGTCAAAGCGTCCAAAGTGTCGATATATCTCAATGCATTCCGATCATACCACAGTGTATCATGTATTATTGACAATTCATTTGTTATATGTATTAATCTTGAGTGAGATTCATTTGTTACATGTATATGTATCATGCATTGTCAATAATATAATTCATTTATTATATATATCGTGCACGTGAATTGACAGTATTTCATGTTTATGTACTATATATAGACGGTTACTATATGTATCATTCATGAACGACAATTCATTTGTAATATGTATCATACATGAACATTCATTAATTTGTTATACATGTATGTATCATATCTGGCGGTTATTCATTTCTTAAATGTACTATAAATTGACGGTAATCATCTTGTTATATTTTTCAGACATGAGCGGTTATTTATTTGCAATACGTTTCATATAGGCATAGTGCCACCATTGCTAAAAGGAAGTGCTTCCGTGGGGTAGTCGCATAATGGCGGTTGTAAATAATCCTCAATTCTTCTTCTTTAAAAATGCATTTTCCTATTTTTAATGCTCTTTTTTTTATTTGAATGGCATTATTGATGTATTTTGAACATTTTGATAGCATTGTCATGTTTGAATTGTGAATTTAGAAAAAAAAAATGATGCTTGGAAATTGGGGTATGAATTCATGATTTCGGAAGTCTACTTTCACTTTGTCACCAGTGTACACACTGAGCAGAAAAAAAATCTCTTATATGACACATGACCCCTACTTTTCTCGTCATATTTTGATAGTGCAGAGGTTGACAAACAGTAAAATGTAGGTTTCACTTCTTTCATTTGGGACCCTCTATGAATGACAAGCCTTCAAACTTTTATTATTTACTATAGAATAAAGAACAAAAATCAATGGTGGGGTTACACCTATATGCACATTAATTATTTTGTTAAATGTATCATTCATGGCCGATAATTCATTTATTATATGTTAGTATATAGACGGAGTCTATTTCTTATATGCTCTTTAATTTTACATACACTTGTTATATGTATCGCAAGTTAACGATACTTCATTTGTAATATGTATCATATTAAACATAAATTCATTTGTTATATGTACCATACTTGACCGGTAATTCATATACTGAAAGGATAAAGAAACGCCGGCTTAATTACAGAGCCACTGTATCAAACTGTTGAAAGCGAGTTGTATAATTTAAGAATATGTCAACCCGATATTGCAAGATGTACCAAATTCCTTCTTGTTTCGTATACACTATTGTTCAACCCACTGGCCACGTGACAGTGTTTGTCCAAGTAAATGCAATGTAGTGTTTTTTTTCTCATAGGAAATTGGCGACGTAGCAACCGATATCGATCGCTGACTGGATAATCAACTTGACTGATTGACAGTCCATGCGCGGTCATTTCTGGCAAACCGGACACGGACTTACGTCATTTTACTAAGGTCACATATTTTTATTTCAAGTGAGCACGTAGACAAGTGAAAGAGTCTCGGATCAGTGGTTCGCGGCATATATATAAACACTGTCTTTGAGCTATGTTTAGTACTCCTTCTACCCAGGACTACTTTGTCAAATAAGTTGTAAATCACAATACAATTCAGATAAAGCGGAACTTTATTATGAAGCATGGTTTTATTCAAAAAATTCACATTTCATGTTCTTTTCATCTTATTACATATCATTGTACTCTGATTAATTTCATGAAACTATGGACGTGTCTTGCAGCATCTGTAGTCAATACATGTACCTCCATTAGGGCATTGTCCAAAGATACATTCCCCCAGATCCTCATAGCCGTACGTACATATAGGGTGAGCTGAAAATAAAGTAAAGTTTGATCTCTCTACATATTTTGGATTTGCTTAAGGAGACAATTCTTCCAAAATATTATAAAAAATCGAGTGTTTTCAAATTCATCCAGGTGATGAACTTTAGTAAAGTTTGAATCTTAAATAATTTAACATGATATATAAACAAAAAATCTCAAGAAAGAGCATTCAAATTAAATACAATGACTTGATCATTCACTCTCGTTCATATAACAAAAAAATACTATTCTATATAAAATACTATCAGACTTTTACATTTAATTTTGTCCACATATGAAATTTTCTAAAATCTAAAATCTATGTTGACTGGTATTTTTGTATTTTTAAGACATTGAAATCAAACTATACGCGTTTTTTTTTTAAAACAAATCATCCGCAATTGTCCAGTCTATGACTCATCATTGATCTTTTCTTTTGTATACTGAACGGAGCAGCTAACCTGCACTTTTGCATTTCCCATTTCGTCGTCGAAATATGCAGAATCACCATTTAAGTGTAATAAGAAGTTTACAAATCGTATTCACGAACCATTGAGAATATTCTCAGACTTGAGCTTGAAAGTCCCAAATTTGAACATTATATATCTAGGTTACAATATATATTAATTGTGAGAGTGTATTTGACTATTTGTTTGGGTGTCCATACGTGCCTGCATGTATTTTGTCTCAAAAATGGTCTCCAAGAATGTGTTTTTTTCAACGTCTTTAATTTCTTAAAAATAATTGGTGAATACAATTCCAAAAGTCAAAGAGGCGACATAGGATGTAAAGGTCAAAGTCACCACGACAGCATAAATATAAACAATACATTGACTGGTTTCGACATATACTGAACCTCAAAATTTAGCAATAATTTTGAGCCGATTTCCCGATTTTATCGACAAAAAAGCTGTTTTACCCATAGGGCCCTTTACTTGGGTCGTTGTAACAAAAATCAAAATGTAATTAAAATTATTAACCTTTGATTTTGTTATAAGTATACATAAAACCTTATGTAATTAAGCAATTATATCAAAATATTTTAACTCTCAAACTTATAGAACGTTTGACGGTCAGTATATACCGGTCATTAACGCTAACATACAAAGGGCGCGACAAGATTGATAAATGTTATGTAACATGACATATTTCATAACAATATGTGCTCTTAACACTCACGTTTGTCGTTTTGAACATTATTCCTTAGATCATTCAAAGCAAATATGTTTGAATGATTCATTGAATCGATCAATCATATACTTAACGGCATTAAATCGCAAGTATTGGTAACAAATCTAGTATGACACGAATGATAAGCCAAAAACAAAGCTTTCTTCACTTGTTTTTTCAATTTTATTCCAACTATTTACTCTTTTTAAACACAAAAAAAATAACAAATTAATTGTGGTAAACATATATGAACCGATAATGATATTAGCAGATCTAAGATATTAGATATATTCAATATCCAAAAACCCGCGTTTTTAAAGGCGTTAACTATACTAGTTTAAACAGTTTTTAATACTGTTGTATATACTATACTATATAAACAGTTGTTAATACTATTATAAGCAAATAGCAATTCAAACAATGAATAATTATATGATGTTCATTCATTCATTCATTTATTCATTCATTCATTCATTCATTCATTCGTTAATTTCTATATTCACTTGTCATATTTCTGAACGGATTAATGAGATATTTTGTGAACCTACCAGAAATGATAACAGTAATAATTGATTTAATTTTGAAATATTTGGTCAAGCTGTTTCCTGTTTCTATGGAGATAGATCAAGGGGCGTAATCATTAGCCATTTATTAAACAGCTGAAGACTGATGTAGTTATTTCCCTTTCTATAAATAACTATGAATTTTCTCTCTCTCTCTCTCTCTCTCTCTCTCTCTCTCTCTCTCTCTCTCTCTCTCTTAATGTATATATTTCTGCATGTGTCTTTATGTGTGTGACTCTTTCATTTCATCACTTCAAACCTTTAAATTGTTTAAAAAGGGCGGCGGTTATAGCACACTTTATTTAAAGAAAACAATATTCAAGAAAGGTTTTAAACTTAAATCTTATTTGTAATTTTTACAGCCCCTATATCAGAATATGTCACCAAATTGTCACACTTTCCATATTTACAATAACAATGGTCTGTGTAACCTGTTTGATATCCCCATATGTACCGAAGAAGCTGGAGCTGACGGTGGGCCAATTATTTGATCTTCTCAATCATTTACAAATTAATATAATTCTGTTGGTTATATATCAGACATGATATTTTTGTTGACATGAATGTAAGTTTTTAGCAATTCGAGGACATGAGCTCTAGAGTCCATTCTGACAATTTCTGGCAGGGTATTTTTTATTATGAGGATAACCAAAGTGTTGGTCCATCTGTTATTACAATTACACCGACCATTACACTTTTATCAATTTCGGACATACAAAATAAATTATGGACGTTGAGATCCAACTTTAACGATGGAGAAATTTCGATATCTTACTTGTTTTCCGTTAACAACACTTATCTTCATAACATATCGCCCCATGGTCACATTTCCCATATTTACAAGGACCTAAATCTGTATACCCAGGTTTACAACCGTCATGTACAGGTGGTGGTGGTGGAGCTGAAAATAACAGTGGAGCAATTATTTAATAAAACAAGCTTTTCTATCTCGTACTTTATAATGCATTATATGACTTGTTTATCAAACAGTTAATACGATAAAATGTATGCCTTTCTTCTGTCAAACAGGAGATGTAGCATTCAAATGAAGAAGATAAAATAGCAACGTATTAAATACAATCAAATTTATAATCATAAAATGTACAATAAATATATAGAGTGAAATTGACAAAAAGTAGTCACCGTATTACAGCGGTCAGCTGTAAAACAAGTAATTTTCATATTTTAACCCGTCATCAATTACCTCCTTTATTACCAAGGCACTATTTTCAGACAAATAATCTTCTCAGTCATTTATTAATTAGTATAATTCAGTAGGGTAAATATCAGACATAACAGTTTGTGGAGACAAATGACACAATCTTATATCATTTACAATTTAATATGATACGGTTGGGTATACATCAGACATAATATCTTTGATTAATTCGAGGACATTATCTCTATAGTCAATTTTGACCATTTCTGGAGGAATACGTTTTATTTTGGTATGAACAAAATGTTGGTCCATCCGTAAGAATAATTACACAGGACATTACACTTATCAATTATAAAGTGACAAAAGGAATGATGGTAGAGCAGATCCGGATTTCACTTTTTGATAATATTTCCATATGTTGACCCGCTCATATATATTGTCAAACAATTTATCCCCTCAACCATTTACAAATGAATACAATCTGGTTGGTATATATCAGATATAATATTTTGGCGGACAGATATGAAATTCCCATATTTACAAGGACCCAAATCTGTATACCCCGGTTTACAACCCTCATGTGCGGGTGGTGGTGGTGGAGCTGAAAATAACAATGGGGCAATTATTTAATCAAACTATTCTATCTCGTACTTAATAATGTATACTATGACTAGTTTATCAAATAGTTAAAATGATAAAATGTATGCATATCTAACATGATATGTAACACCAAAAGAAAGTAGATACAATAGCAGCGTATTAAATAGAGTTGAACATAATTCGGTTGACTATAAATCAGACATAATGTTTTGGTGGACATTAATGTATTTTTTTTATCTATTGTAGGACATTTTTAAAGTCAATTCTGACACTTTCGTGAGGAACACGTTTGATTATGAGGATAAACAAAATGTTGGACCTTCTGTTATTAGAATAACACCGACAATTACATTACACTTTAATCAATTCCGAAAAGACAAAAGGAATGATGGACGATTTATTAAAACTTTTGTGACGGAAAAAATCGATAACTTACTTGTTTTCCGTTTACAGCACCTATCTTTATAACATATCGCCCCATAGCCACATTTTCAATATTTACAATGACCGATATATGTATATTCCGGTGAACAACCGTCATGTACGGGTGGTTGTGGAGCTGAAAGTAAGAGAGGGGCAATAATGTATTGAATCTATTCTATCTCGTACTTTATAATGCATACTATGACTAGTTTATCAAACAGTTAAAACATAAAATGTATGCCTATCTACTGTCCCACAGAGATGTGCGCATTTAAATGAAGTAAATACCATAGTAGCGTATTAAATAGAATCAAATAAATAATCATCAAACATACAACAAATGCATACATTGCAATTGACAAAAGTGGTCACGCATTACTGCGGTCAATTGCAAAACAAGTAATTAATGTAATAACAACTGAACAAATACTATATATTTATAGATAAACTCACTTTTTTAAAAGAATAGTTTATATTCAATAATAAAATAATATTATTAAAATTATCTCCTACATTTTTATTTGGTAAATATAATTACAAAATTAGGAACAAAACATTTCATATATTTTAAATGTTTTTGTCAATTTTCGAAAATTAATCCAACTTAATAATAGTGTCATATATTGACCCCTTGTCAATTACCTCCCTTATTACCAAGGTACTATTTTCAGATTAGTCTATCAGTTATTTAAAACGATAAATTTCATGTCATTCTTATAGCCAACAGAAAACGGGGTCTTCAAGTAGACACAATAGCTGCATGTTGAGTCGAATCGAATGTATAAATATAGAACTTAAGATTAACCATACAAGTGTACAACAAATACATACAGAATAATTGACAATATGGTTTACCGCATTACATGAGCATGCAGCAAAACAAGAAAAAACAATAAATCAATAATATGTTACTGATATTAGTTTCGTTTGCTTTAATCTTCTGAAAAAATCATTTACATTTATCAATTTTAACAGTCAAATATATTTCACTCATGTAAACCTTTATAATCTACCAAAAAGCATAAAATTATATAAAAAAAGTTCGAATGATTTTGTAGACTTAATATATATCATATTATTTCATTATAACATTTTAAAAAAGAGATATTAAATTGCTTATGTACGACTGACTGCATTCAAATTAAAATATTTTGCCATTTTTTCGGATGGAATTTCAGGTTTAGATTTTATCCTATTATATATGTGTCCACATCATTTTTTATTTCGAAGTATTTATATTAATTAAAGATAGATAATCACTTTTATTTTGAGCTAGAATGTGAAAAAAGTGCTTAGATAAGTCCTTAAAGCAGATGAGTGCCGAGTAAAAGTGTGTCACAACACCTAATTGCTGTTTCATTTCAGCAGGTGTCTTAAAACTAACTCTAACCCTAACTCTAACCCTGTTTGCAAATATTTTATTTTTTTGTTTAGTATCACATTCTTAATGACAAGTATTTTAAAGTTTCAAAAACATTTCAAAATTGCACATAGTTTTATGATAAAGGTAAAGTCAATATGAATTATAAAATTATGGTGATTCTCAAACTAACAAAATCCGATTATTTTGATGAAGAAATAACGCAAAACGTTCGAAATATATACATGTAGTTTACATATTTAATAAATTGCATTATATATGTAATAATGTGATTGCATCTTTAAGGACTTACAATGTCAAAATCGCTATACTTATGTTAATATAGTAAATCCATCTTAACAAGTATAACTATATATAAACATTAATCTGCATGCATTTGTATCTGAACTTCATAATTAAAACATTATAAACAAGTGTGTCAAGCTAGTTTGGGTAAAGATATTACAATATTGAAATATAAAAATTATTACAAACTATGTCTAAGTAAACACTACTGTGCATTTACTTGGACAAACGATGTTGCTTGACGTCAATTGTTTCTATCAAACCGATGAAACTGTTTAAATTCTGATATAGAGAGCACTTTTGTCACAAATGAAGTAAATCAGCTTTAGCACATTTATGCCGCTTTGCAAAATAGAAACGAAAAGACCTAAATAAATGCTGGTGTTATTTCATTAGGCATAAACAACATATTTTATAAAAGTATTAATTTATTAAAATGATTGTTTGTTCCTTTATTCTTTTTTTGTTTCTCACATAAAGCGAGGCTCGAACCTACGACCTAATTGGTGAGAGGTTAGTGGTCTTGCCATGGTGGATTCACTTCTCCCTTTAAACATAAATGTATAGTATTTACATAACTGTTTCCGATTCGACAACATCGGCCGTTTGCACATGTATATCCCGGTCTGCATCTCCTGTAACCGCGACACGTGCCTCTACAGTTACTTTGGCCCCCTTTGCTGAAGTCTGAAAATACGATTCAAGAGTACTTGAGCTTATTTGATAAGTGCATGGATGAGAAATTTAGATGTATTATTTTCAATATTGTATTGAGTTGATATGTATATTAGTAGAATGTTTTGAATTCATAATCCTTATATTATCATAACCCCGTTAAATGGCTTTCATGGAATATATTTAAAAGCGACTGATAATGAAAAATTAAGGGTAGTTTGGAAATCGTGCTTCGTCTTTCGGTATTCAACATGAAACCAACACTATCCCAGCCTTCAATATTGAAGACTTACATACTAAATATAAAAAAAACACGACAAACGGTTATATTCTTATTCTAGAAGATATTAATGGAGATAATGATAAAAAATGAACTTTTCGTCACAACATCGAACATTCCGGCTCATAGTTGAGCGACCATAGCACGTTTCAATTTAAAATAAGTGATTGATAACAGAGGTCTTATTGCAATTTTATCACACACATATATCTTTAATCTATTTTTTCTAAGTTCGTACAAATCTACTAGATCCAACATGGATGTCATGTTGTGTAGTGGTCGTATAAAGTCGCCGAGCACTGTTCTGGCGCATTGTACTTATTTCTGATTCCTTGGAACTTATGGAGTATCTTCAGTTTGTTCGATATGATATATTACAGCTTACTCAGGTGCTATGAAGTGAGAGGGCTGTTATGCATTTCATTATATTTACCGCTCATGGACATACTTAATAAAACTGAGTCTGCTATTTCAAATTTCCCCTTTTTATTCTTAGTAGAGCTACCAAGCGATATTTTATCGGATATTATTCAAATGTACATATCGTACAGAAGTGGTGATTTTTTCACAATATCTGCACCACATCATTTTAAGTATCTAAAGAAGGCACATGCAACATTATGACATTTTATGATTTCTTTTTTTTCAATTATATGTTTTTGTTAATATCAAATATTTACAAAGTTTTGTACGTTTAATATATAGCACACATACTATAACAATCATATATATTATTCATTCTTTTAAGGTTTGTTTTTTCGGAATTGAGCTTTCGGTGATTAAAGCTATTCACATATCGCTAGTAATATTCATTAATAGTAAATATATTATATAAATGTCCCTAACAAAACTAAAGGATTTATTTGATGCAAACATCTTTTTTTAATTGTATGAAGGTATAATCCGCATAATATACTTGTATTGAAATAAGCGCAGTTTTGTAACAATGGTTAGTTAAAAGTCAACGTATTAAAAAAACTTATTATGATTCTTAATCAACTACCTATTTGAAATTGCCAGGAATAACGACAAATAATTAAATGTACCTGCTAGGATAATCTATAACAAGGTAAGCAATTATAACTGACTGAATTCAAATAGAATTAATAAACAAATTACCTGCAAGGACGGCAAAACATATTATCAGAAGTAGAAGTTTGACTTCCATGTTCCTATAAAAGATTACACAATAGTCACTTTACGTTAACTCCCTTAATTTATAGCACACATCTTTATTTTTTAACGTTAATATTGTAACAAACTTCAAATGTCCAATTCTAAGAACTATTAGTAAACGATCATAATAATGTCCCTTTTATCTATAATTTAATACTATTAATCCACAATTACGTTGCATATTTTCCACGGTTGCTTGCTTTAGATATATATTTACGCATTTAGGGCATGTGTGCACATTTATTTATACGGCTAATGTTTAATATCAATTGCCTATTACTACAAGTTTTGATTCCCTTTTTTTTGGCGTTTAACGCCATCAATTACTTTATTAGAAAATGCGTTGATTTGCAGTGTTTTTATTATTAGATAATAGATGTGCTGCCCTACCGCGATAGACCTGTTTTTATTCTAGAAAAATCAACAACACAGACAACATTTCATTGTATATACCCATTACGGTAACTTTAAGTCTCAATAGTGTAAGTATAAACTGACTGTTCAAATAAATCAAAGTGAATTTATAAGTTGATCAAATGGTGAAAATATCTTTTATGTTGAACTACAATGAAACAATTCTGAATTTCCGACTGAATCGCCGAATAATATACAAACCGAAAAACACAAGCGCATTAAATTAAACTTGAATTATATATATATATATATATATATATATTTATATATATATATATATTGATACATGAATTAATTCTTTGTTCCCACAATCAAAACATTATATAGTGTGCGTGGGAGTAAACAAAAAGAAAATACCATGTATTTTTGTAGGTTGGGTAGCTTGGCACACAAAATGATGACAAAAAATCAGGTAGAGATTCAGGATGTCACCTAACCACTACTACCACAACAAATCTAGCTATTATTTTGGCTAACATTGCTTAAACCTGAAATAAATGACAGGGTAAATATCTATCTGGGTTATGATATTTCTACATGAATATAAGTACGAAAGTCTAAAATATTTAACTCTCAATGTATTTAACTCTCAAGGTAACAACATGACGGTCTGAATTGTCTCGTAATTGCTTTTGTTTCAATTCGAAATACTTAAAATTCACATTTTGCCATTTTTGAGACTTTCTTTTCTATTCAATGTTTCTGTTAAACACGCGTATGTTTATGAAGTAATTGATTGATACCGAAACTGATATAGATGGTGTTGTTCAATTCATGTTTGAGTGAATCTGATAAATATTTGAGTCTGTAGGTAACGTTGAAGGCGAGTACTATAAACTTTGCCAGAAACTTTTCCATTTTCTCTATATTCATCTGCACAAGAAATAAAAAATATAATTATTAAGAAGACGATTAAAATCAGGTAAAAAACTGTCTGGGGTAGGTTTATATTAATGTAATGTAAAAACATAACGTGTTTCAATGAGCTACATATTGTTATACAGGAACTAAGAGCCGGATGAAAATCGGAGCCACATAATCATTCTGATATAAGCGATATTTTCAGAGTAGGTATGTAAACGTTTTTTCCTTATTGATTTTATTAATATGATCATTAGCATTGGAAAGATCATTAATGAAATACTGTTACACATATTGTACATACATTGTGCATATTCTAAAATATGTAAATTCACGTATCGCTTACAATGGTTTGTGGCTCCTCAATTCACCCGGCTTTCTTTATCCTTCCAGTATATATCTATTGCTATTGTGAAAAGGAAGCCAATGTGTCAGTTTAAATGCAAACAATTGTGAAATATGTATTTTACAATAAATCACACGCGATGTCATACCGGATGTAACCAAACAGCTTAACATATTCGAATTAAGTATTTGTTGCAGCTTTCTTGGCAATAATATATCTTGATTACTTTCATTCACAAAGCCCTGTTCCATATCAGTCAATATTTTACCAAATTTAAATATTTAAATACAAATTAAAATTTTCTCATTAATTACATATTCAAATATCAAATACAACACATTATATGCAAATAATAAACAAACAATCAATATTACGTTAGATTTAATTAAATTAGAAATATTATGTTATAGATAGTTTTTGAGGTTGACAAATGTTTATTTAACATTGAACACATTTTGTCAAATACTAGTCTAGCAGATGGCACAAAATAGAAAGATGTATACTGATAGTACTATGCTTTAAAAATAAAGCTTTTGCTGATATTCTGATAGTAGCTATTAACACATTCTGTGTCTTCAAATATGCAAGCATGTCAGTCAACTGTTAATAATTCAATAACGTTTAATGTACGTATAAGTACTTAAAGCTTGAAGAAATTGCAGCTGCTGTATACATTTACGTTAACAAATATAGACCTATGCACATTCAAAAGATGACAGCGTATACCACCGGCTATTTTTCTTTATCATTATGAGGCAACAGCTCCTTTACCTAGCAGGCATAGTTGAATACTGTGTCACTATTACGAACTATGCACATCACATGGCTAATGAAGTATATGCAATATAAGTAACACCAGGAGCTTGAAGATTTTATGCTAAAATAAGCTAATGAGAAACTAAATATAATTATAAAAAGGTTTACTACATATGAATGGTGGCTGTAAAGAGTAGCATCGTACGTTGACTTGGTCATTATTTCTGATTTCTTAGGGTTAGGGTTAGGGTAAGTTGGCGTGTTGCGGATGTGGAATTGCGGAGCTCCGCCCCCTTCAACAAGTAATATATCAATATATCTTATTTCCGGTTATTTATTGATCTATTCAGTTTGGAAACTTAACAGGAGTTTATTTTTGTATTTTAGGATGGTCATGAAAAACGTTGAAATGTATTTAAGAAAGATATTTTTGTTTTGAATTTTAACTGTTCTCTTTAATTACATTATTTTCTTTATGTACATTCGAGTGAGTTGGCACATCGTGGCGCCCGGATGAACACTCATGTGCCAAGAACTACAATAGAACTAAACATCGTGCACTTGTGTGTCCAACTAACAGACATCATTTAAAAATGACGAAGTCCGCTAGACATAACACCTATTCAATAAATACTTGTTCCTGACCTCATTCTTAGGACTAGGGAACTAATTTATATATCACTGTCTCGAGGGTAAAACGTGGCTTTAAATTGAACTTAGTTTATATTATATAACGTGCTCGACCAGTCGGTATACCTTTGGTTTACCCTGGATATACACTGAGGAGTACATCCAGAAGGGTATCATGGCATGCCCAGAAGGTATACCCTAGGTTTAACCTGGTGTACCCAAAGATATATCCAGGTTATAACTTCTGCGTGAACCCAAGGTATGCCCAGAGTAGGGTTACGGTTAGGGTTAGGTTAAGGGAATAGGCACTTTGACGTGTTGTGGATGCGGGATTATGGAACTCCACCCCTTTTCACCACGTGATATGTCAATCTATCGTATTTCCAGGTTATTTATTGATCTAATCAGATTTGAAAGTGAACAGTTTTTTATGTTCTGTAGGATGGTAGGAACAAAATGTTGATATTATATTCAATAATACAATTTTTGTTTAGAACTTCAACTGTTCTCTTTAATAACATGATTTTCTTAATGTACACTTGAGTCTGTTGGCCTATCGCCAGGGCGAGCACGTAATAGCACATTCTTATCTAAATATTGGGGGATTGGCGCGGGTATATGCTGCTCTCCTCTCCACCTGAACATTGGGGGTGGGGGAGCATGGCACCGAACCCCCTACAACTGTGCCTACACATCGTTTAATGCCAAGCTACCCCACTGCAATATATAACAAAGCATTCTGTTGTTCCGTGTCGGGCGACAATCTGAATGACAAAGAGTGTAACTAGTAGGTTAATCTATACGTATATCTATTTATAGTAGTTATTGCGAAATGTTTACCCGATCAATAGAAACGATCAATATATTATTATTATATAAGTGCATTATTAACAGTTTACAGTTTATACAGTTTATTGATTTATTTAAGCCAAATATGGCCCATAAACATGCATACAATAATTCACAAATGATTAGTACATGTATAGATGGCAGACATTTTATAAATGCAGTAATAATAACTACAACTGTATTAATGTTTATAATTAAATTGGTTAATGTGTTCACCTTTCCAATAAATCTTGGTTTTAGTGATGTTACATTACGTTACGAATTTTTGGGAGAGATAAATTGGTTCCGTTTCTGTCATAAAACTTTATCAATGCAATTGTTAAGTAAAAATACCCGTAAATGCCCGTTTCAAGGAACATTTTTTGAATTTACATTCTCCTTTTGAACCTCATTTTATTGATAAGAGTTGATGATTTTTCTCAAATCGAATGATTTATATATATAAATCCCTAACAGTTTTACAACTGATTTATTTGTACATGTTGTCAGTTCTGCAAACTTTGAATAACTTGGTTTTTTCCAGTAATACCTTTTTATGTACATTTCTCGTAACTCATCAAAGCATTTGCACTCAATTACGAAATGATATTCGTCTTCTAAGACATTGCAATGCTCACATTTTCTGTCCTGAAATGGCACATGATTTGGTTTTGTCCATCTTTCACATTCAACCTCTATGGGATGAAAGCCTTAATCTACTCATAGCTTTTCGATATTTTGTTACATTTAATATGTCAAGATATGATTTAAAATCGAAAGAAATTACTGTTTTATAAAATAATGCTCGCGATGAATCATGTAAATCGGCATTCCAATTTTGGATAAAAATATCCCTGATTCTTTGTTTAAAAATACTTAGGAACATATTTACATCTCCTACCCCTTGTGCCAGCCACACATAAAAAAATCCGAGTGTAGAGAGTAAATGTTTAACCTTCGAAACCCAATTAGTTCTATTGACATGTATTTCAGATTCAAGTTTAAGCATGTCGTATACCGCTTTTATATATTTTATATTATCCGAAGCGCATATTTTTAACCAGTATTTCATTATTATGTAATATCGTCTGCTTATATAGTCTGTTCTACCAGTTTCCCCGGATATAAAGATATTTTGAGTACTTCTTTTACCCCTAATAACCTTTTGCAAAAGCTTAGATGAGATCTTTCCACATAAGTGCCTTTAGAAAATCCCCAAACCTCGCTAGAATAATTTAATATTGGCGTAATTAGTTTATATATTTGTTTAATTTAAAAACTGCTTTAAGCGCTTGGCCTGACAGCATTTTATCCGTTTCATTAAATGAGCCACCCGTTGTAAAAACACTACCTTAATACTTAAACATGTTTACAATTTCGATTTCTGTATCATTGTAATAAAATTTAAGATTGTTTGCTATCTTCCCACCTTTTCTAAATATCATAATTTTTGTTTTCTTGGTGTTTACTGTCAACTTCCATCTTTGGCAGTATTCGGCCAAAACGTTTAATGATTGCTGAAGTGCTTCAGGTGATTTTGCGAACAAAATTATATCGTCTGCATATAAAAGCAAACACATATTAATTATACCCAAATTTATACCTTCAGTCCCCTTTATATTTAATTCCTCCTCCAGGTCATTGAGATACATGCTAAATAAAAACGGAGATAGACACTCTCCCTGTCGTACACCTAGAAAGCAAGTAAAATCGTTGCTTAACGAATTAAATTGTTTTACTTTGGACTTAACACAAGCATACATAGATTTAATTACATTTAACAAATCCCCCTTACCCCAAGTTTAATCAATTTATACCAAAGATTATCCCTTACTACAAAATCGAACGCCTTCGTAAAATCAATAAAAGCACAGTACAGGTTGTTTTTCTGGTTTAATGTATGTGAGATAATACCGTTTAAATTAAAGATGTTATCAACAGTACTCATTCCTTTTCTGAAGCCAGCCTGCGCCTCGATATAAACATTATAACGTTCAGCCCAGCATATAAGACGGTTGTTTAAAATTCTAGAAAACAATTTACCCAGTGTACTGAGAAGTGTTATTCCTCTATAATTCCCTGGCTCGGCTGTATAAGTACAATCATAACACCGGATGATCATATAGATTTCTATGCTGAAGTTAAATAGAGTATTTTTATATTCTGTTTGTCCATATGGAATGTACTTGGTTACAGGTGATACATATTGGGCATTGTGAAATATTGTGAAATTGATACATACTACGTAGTGAATTATAAAAGGAAACGGAGGTGCTACATTTGATCTCATCTATAAATACCACAGGTGTAGTTTGAATATGAACGAAAACGGTAAGTTTCTTATTCATTGTCGTCTATTCATTGACTTTATGGCGTTTAATATCGATAGTTCTTCAGATTTATCCTTAATGATTCATATACAGCGGCGGATCATGTTATTATAAACAAAATAGCTGACACAAATATCAATCAACACGTGGGTCATGTTTAAAAGCATATTGAACTGGTTTTTCAAGAATGGATATTATATCTAATATGCAGTTATGAGTTATGAGAAGGGTTAAATATATGCAGAAATTGCCAGGAATCTTGGTATTAATAGGTGTTCTGTATATGCAGTAGAACTTGGTATTAATAGGTGTTCTATATATGCAGTAGAACTTGGTATTAATAGGTGTTCTGTATATGCAGTAGAACTTGGTATTAATAGGTGTTCTGTATATGCAGTAGAACTTGAACATGATATTAAGGATATCTGGAGTAACATTCCGTTAACCTACATAAGAATCTTATATTCATCTCTACCAAAGCGAATGCTAAAAAATATTAAAGGAAAGGGACATATAAGTATTAGGGTAAAATATCATTGATTAATGTTGTTTTATTGTTGTTGATCGCCATCAATTATGTCTGGAACGTCGTGCAACGTATTTTGACGTTGACAATTTGTTTATAATTATATGATCCGTTGCTGTATATCTAGTCATAATTTCCTAGATTAGTTCGCACACTTTGCGTCATATTTAGCCATTCTCCTAGATTAGTTTGCACATTTTGGGTCATCTACGACTAAGAGTAGTCTATCACAGAATCTGATAGCTCCCGATTCAGGTCTATTAACCATCAATGAAAACGCAGGTAATTCTATGCCTGTCTCACAATCAGTAGCAATTGAACGCTTACTAAGCTGAGACGTCATTAAAACTTTCAGTTGAAGCAACTGACCAATCAACGTGCTCAAATGCGGCTTTCCTAACATTGCTATTTAATGACCCAATCGGGAGAGCTGGGTCCATACTACAGACTAGACTAGAGCGTAAAATTTATAAAAGTTCATCAATGTATATTAAAAAATTAAACTGCGAGCCAAAAGCACACGTGGACTTTTCTGGCCGTCACTTGGCTGTCCATCTCAACACGTCAACACTATCTTTAAAACTCTTTATTCAAAACTATTGTCTCAAACTAGGTCACACTCTACCTTGAGTGGGTATCTTTTAAGAACTGAGCTTTTTATGACACCTGGTAGCCATCTTGGATGGCCGCCAGTTCCCCACCCAGCTTTAGTAGATTTTGAAAACTAGTATGTTAACAAATTATAACTATTTTTGATATTGCAATTTAATTATGTGCATTTCAATCGAACATCAGATTGCAGTAATATGAACCACCACAGCTTATAAGAGACATCATTTAGTCAATTTGTTTTATATTTTAATTTCTTATGGAGATAGGCAAAACGAGGGGTATTGTCCAAACCAAGTTGCTAGCCTTGGTGTTGTTGGTGTTTTGAATAGTGCTGGTAGTCTGTGGGATTATATCGGCTTGCTGGTATAGCTACGTTGAAGGCCAGTCGATGCCTCTCTTCGTTGGCAGCTTTATACTAGGAGCAGTGGTAAGTCTCAGTGTATGTTCGGTAGTCTTTGGTTTGTTAAAACCAATGGCGATTGTACTCTTTAGAAAAACCAGACGCCCGCCCCCTCCCACTAATCTACCATATTTTATTAAAATTTATTATATTTCTACTGAAAAAAAACCCAACAGGTTTGCCCCTCTAAACTGACATCCTGGATCCGCACATGCAGACCATTATAACGTTCTTCTTTTAAGCATGTATGTAGAAGGTTATGTGCTCAATCCTACACCTGGCCATAGAGTCATACCTAATAGGCACTAGAAATAGGCCTTACTTGCCCACAACTTTTAAAATCAATTATATAACAATTCATGTGCAGTGATGCGCATAAACAAGAAGAGAGACTCCTTTGATTCCGCTTAATTTTGTCTTTCAATGGAGTTTTTATTTTAATTCACAGAAACTAAATACTAATGAATGACAAAAATTCGGTTTATAATAAACAAACTGTCCAAAATAAACATTAACACAAATATAGGCGACCAAACCTGGGGGCAAAGTTCGAGTTTGACTATATATAAGAAACTCTCTAAAATATTCACTCTGTTGAAAAGCATAATTTTTTTTATTAAATATCAAATTCTAGCTTTAGGCATATAACACCATTGGAAATATGAAGTGCTCCCGTGGGGTAGTCGGTTACAAATAAACCTGTTTTCTTCTTCTTTAAAAAATGTGTTCTTCTTATTTTAATGCTCATCTTTTATTTGAATTGCATTATTGATGTATTTTTAACATTTTGAAAGCATTGTCATATTTGAATTATGAATTTAGAAAATAAAATGATATTTAGAAATTGGGGTATGAATACATGATTTTGGAAGTCTATTTTCACTTTGTCAACACTGTACACACTGAGCAGAAAAAATCTCTTATTTGACACATGACCCCTACTTTTCTCATCATATTTTGATAGTGCAGAGGTTGAACAGTAAAATTTAAGTTTTATTTCTTTCATTTGGGTCTCTCTATGAATGACAAGACTTCAAACTTTTATTATTTACTATAAAATAAAGAACAAAAGTAAATGGTGGACATACATCTTTAATATAAACTTTTTATAAAGCCTAATTAGAATATGCATGCAATCACAAATAAGTTTTAACCAAAAAATCGATATGTAAAATGTTGCATATGTTATCTCATGACATGTAATGTACACTGTACCTCCATTTTTACTACTCAATTCACATGTATGTTGTCGGTGACCTGTTAACAAAAAAGTACGATGAGCTATCATTCTTTGTATATGTGACACTTATCTTTAAAATTTTGAACTTTCATTAAAATCTGTTTATAAAATTTAAAAAAAAACTACATCAATTCTATTTAAAGGATAGGTCCAAGTTTGACCAGTTTAGTGTCAGTATTTATTTAACTGGGTGGGGTATCATACCATGTATCCGCGGCATGATACATGAAAAGTGTAGCAGCGAACGAGCGCTCAAAATATTGTCTCAAGCATAAGATAAGGACATACTGAAGTTTGTATGATAATTGTGTTTCGTCTTTCGATTTTCCATATGAAACAAACCATAAACCATCTCAGCCTCCAGTACTGAGGAGTTACAAACTAAACTACCGAAAGACGGAAAACGAACAGCAAATTAACTCCCAAGTGCTGGAAAGGGTCTCGTTAATTTTAACTAATAATTTTAACTCAATTTCGAAGAAAGCTCCAAGCTTATATGAAGCGCTTTCGAGGCCGCGTCCTGGGTAGAACCAGTACCGAGTGTGGTTTTTGAGAGGCATCAAGTTGAGCTAAGAATCGAATCCGTAACCTCTGGCATGAGCGGCCAACACTCTACCCGCTACACTACTACACCGCTTATGAAATATGCAGGTCTAGTTAGTACTTTTGTTGAAAGTTTATGTTGTTTTAACAAAATGTAGAACCATAGAAATCATGGTTACCAGCGGCGGATTCACGACTTCATGTCTATGTTTGGCTGTGGATCGTAGATTTTCAACACGTATGCGGGTAGGGGTTGTATAGTTGGTTCGTGGTTTTACAGTTTAGGGAAATGTGTCATTTCAAGAACTTAGTTCATATATAGTCGTCTGGGGAATGGGGCGTTTGCCGTTTTTAAGAAATTTAGCCTAACTATGGGCTTCTTCTCAACATTAAGGAGAGGGATGTTCACACCACACACACACACACACACACACACACACACACACAGGCTCCATTTTTGATAAATATGTTACTGCCAAACTGCCAATATACCAGGGGATGTATAGACACTGTATCATGCAGGATGATTTTATGTTGTAAAAATAAAATAATATATTTTTTTATCGGCAGACATTTCTGGAAGGTTGCATATGCACATGCGTGTTTCGGAAATGCCCTCATACAAGTGATGCGATTAAGAAAAAAGAAGTTACCTTCCTGGTAAGAAATATTTTATATTTATAGATCTGCAGAGTTGTAAACTGGTATAAGTATATAAACTGTATTTAACAATTTGATCATATTTGGTGTTTCTATTAAAGGGGTACACGGCAATTTGGAATCTAATTTATTTTCATTTTTACACACCAGATTTATATTTACACCGATGAACGCATTACCATGTGGAAACTTTGTATGTCTTGCTAAGACGAAAACGGAAATATAAGCACACACACAAAACTGGAAATGTATGTATGTAACGGGTTTACTAAAAGAATAATAACGCAGTTGAGCGTTTAGTCTACAGCATCGCTGGATACCCACGAGTGTGTCTATACATCATCATACATTCAGCTTTGGATGCCGGAGAGTATCTGAAAAGACATCCGTGAATATCCAAAGATGAGTGTAAAATAATGTTGTTGACAATTTTCCTGTACATAATAAGCATTACACGACACACACTTTGTTTGCAGTTCGGTGTTATATGTTTCTTATATAACTATTTCAAAGCATGGAACTATTTATATGGAAAGTTGAAGAGTCCTTTACTATAACACAAAGCCATGTGTTATCATTGTAACACGCCGGAAATAAAATGTGCAACTATTCAATTATGACACTGTCTAATAATTCAGGCGTTTGTGATTATTCAGCAGTATACATCTTCGTATGAAGCAAATGGCTGCGTTTACTTCGTTTAAATTTTAATTTGTTACAAATATTTGGTAATAGAAGTGGTTCAAATGGTTGTGAATTTTGTAAACATGGATGAGAATATGGCATTAGAGGAGATCAAAATTGTATTGTTTCCAGAGGACGAGCAGTCATGGAAGGTAACTTCGCTCATTCATTTATTTATAATTTTGAATATTTTATTATGAATACATAATACATGTACAATAAATTTGGCAAGACTAAAAGCTGAATTTGTTTTGTTAAATAAATTGCAGTGAAACTAATTTCTTCAAGAAGTGTAACTGGTACATTTGTAAATATATTTGCAAATTGCGTAATACACTGTACTGCTCAGATATACATATATTGATGAAAATGCTTCTAATATGAATAGTTTGTGTCGACCTTTATAACCGATCAATTTAGCTGAGTCTCGAAAAAATATAGTGAACTGTCAACATTTATAGGCATTTGAAAGCGTAACCAATCACCACATTTCAGAACTTGCGGAAGCTGTAAAGGATACGAAAACTGGTAGTAGCATCCCCAACCTGGCCCTGTGAACATTATTGTCTGTGGTTGTTCATTTCCGGGACAAGCATGATAAGGCTTTTTACAATATAAAAGAAAGGGTACAGAGGAGCCTAGACGAGTCTGCAGGCAATGTTGGGGACCAAATATTAAGTAATATTGGTGTAACCTAGTTAAAGAGGAAGTGTACGCTGAACTTCCCTGCAAGACCATGGTGAAAAAAAAATGTATTGTTCGGCTAGAAAACGTTTTCAGAGAGAGGTTCAATGGGCTATACTAGTTTCAATACAAGCAGAAATATTAGATAATGTTAATGAAAAAAAAAAAAAACAATATTTTTTTAAATGCATTAGCCAAGTCTGAATTACGAATGAGAGGAAACAATTAATATCGATGGACGTTCAATTGGACCAGAATTGCTTGTCAACGAACACACAAATCGTTCTTACCATTTAATGTATCTGACATAGAGAATGCAAAAAAAATAATCAGCTACTTAAATCAATAAAATAGTTCTTGCTTCCATACATATACTATCAATGATAAACAACAACATTGCTAAATAAAGATTACCAAAGAAAATAACAAATATTTTAAAGTTGGTCATTTAAATTGTTCCATAACTATTATAAATAACCACGGATGTTATATATCAACATTTTCCACATTGTTAGAAGTAAAATTACATTAGGACAAACAAGTTTTACTGTCTTGTTTTCTCATTATATGGTATTTTATAAGTTAGGTGGCAAAATAAAAGGCAGCAAATTTGACTACATAGTGGTTTTCTTTAACATCAGCCATTAGTAAACCAACATGGTAAATAATGTAAAACAACATCAGAAAACAATACTTTCATCTCATTTAATGTGTCCCAATGCAGAAATAAAACCATCCTGGTGATCATTGTTCATGCCATGCAGGAACCTGTGAAAACTGTAACATTAAGATGATTGCATAACTTTGTAACAAATAACTTATTTACGTAAGACAAAAGAGTTTTGCAAAGGT
The DNA here is from genome assembly GCA_029582155.1 of Panopea generosa. Taxonomy (NCBI): domain Eukaryota; kingdom Metazoa; phylum Mollusca; class Bivalvia; order Adapedonta; family Hiatellidae; genus Panopea; species Panopea generosa. The sequence goes on along the minus strand of CM055908.1, from coordinate 17,174,980 downwards.
TCTATAGCATGCTTTAGCAATAATTCGTTCTGTATAATATAGAACTTTGACATACTGTTTGTATGGATCAAGAGCATGACTTTCCGTACCGACAGTTTATGACAGTTTTACCAGTAAAGATTATCCTATTCAAACAATGTCGTTTTACGTCTAAAGAGGAGTGTTCAGTATGATATCTATTGCACTTTTTAATCAGGTATTTTTTTTTTTAAAAAAATGTGTGTCAATTTTTCTTTGATAACTGAAGCAAACATCTGAATCAATAAGATTTATTTTTTAAATTAGTTATTTTTTAAATCTGTGATTTATTCTCAATTTGAACCATTGTAAAAGTGTATCTTCGATCGTAATATTTACTTCTTTTTTCAGAATCATATATTATATTTCTATTTTCATACGTTTTTTTTTCTGTACCATCCAAATTAAATGAGGTGTCGTCTGCATGTTGTTTAATCAAATAATTGTTAACACCGACATGTATACCTTTAATATATGTTGTTTTTAATCAGACAAGCAGGGATTCCAAATTTAAAACATATAAGGGGATAGCGGGTCTCCGTGTCTATAGCCCATTTTTGGTGTTGCGTAAGTTACTCACCAGTGCCGACATGTGAGATTTTGAAGCTCCAAAGTGTAAATATCTCATAACTCAATGTACCATCACACCAAAAATAAAGTGCAAACAAATTCCAAAAGGTACATATTGTTCAATATATAAAGACAAATAAACAACTTAATTTAGGTACCCAAATAAATTATTAATTCATTTGTATGCTTCTTATGTGTAAATAGCATCTGTTAAATGTAAATAACACTTATTGAATATGTATATGAAATTACTTCACCATTGAAACCTTTGATTGTGTACAATTATGTAAAATTATCACCTTTTATTCGAAAATAAACTAAGTCACAAATTGAACATAAACTTTTAGGGGATGATATAAAACAATCACAACACCATCGACACTACAACATCATTATCTTATCATCGTCACCATAAACCATGTCTCTCTCTGGCATGAAACTTCAGCCTGATAGCGCTTAGAAAACTGTCTCAAGCAAATACCATGGCGATATAACTAAAAACTAAAACATGTTGAGTTACAAGCAGCTCTTTACATTATACAACAACAACAATGGTTCTTTTTTTAAGTTTAAGCCACTTATGATAATATCATTGACCAATTATGATAAAATAAAATATGTGGCTTAGCATGTGCACGTATTTAAAAAAACAGTTGATTTTTTTTATTCAATGATACAACTATTAATACTATAGTTTTGTTTGATATTCGTTAATTGATAGTTTGAAAACAAAAAGGTAATTGTCTGCTATACCTCTTTTGGATGTTGGTTACATGTTGCTTGAATACATTTGTAGGCTTAAGCAATTATTTGATGTCAGTATGTATTTCAACATTTACATCCACATATTGATCACTTAAGTCCTATAATCACAAATGTATATCAACATCTGAATTAACAACACTGCGAACTAAGTGGTCTTTTTCTACAACCACTTTGTGCATGTCTAAATTCAGATCGAAATATACATTAACTTTTTATCACTCTCTTGTACAATATATCTTTTAAATATGAAGATTGTTTGAGAAACACTTGATATATTAATAAGAAATTTAAATTTTGGAGGTACTACTGATCGTTGACTCATCTTATACTGATGGCTAAATGAATTAGTATTTCGTTTACTTCAACACCTCCGTTTAACGTGTGATTTATGTTTGACATCGTAACAACATCAGCGTGTCTTATTACTTTGCTTTGTTCAAAGAGAATAGACTGTATATTTGATAATCTAACAAATACCGACATTTAATAAATTAATAACCATACAAACAAACGATTTGTTATCTGTTCATTCAATTTAGCCATTATCATGGACGAAAGTTATAAAGAACGGAATGCTTCTCAAACAGGTCACCATCTAACCATTATTTAGCATTATAATAGCACCTTAATATAACTACAAATCAGAAACATATACTCTACTATAAATATCTTCTGGACCCTTTCCCCTTGAAATGAAATGTGAATATTGAATGTATGGCTACCATGTTTATTGTGAATAAAATATTGTTTGAACAAAAGAAAAGTGTACACGTAAGACCGATGCTCTGTCATAAAATAGTATTGGGAGGGTTATCACGTCTGGTGCTTGTGAGTACAGACGACAGTGTATGAAAATGACCGCCACTCCCTTCTATAGCATCCAAATAAATGCACAAGTGCATATTTGTTAAAGATATAGACAATATATCTATGTCAAATAAAGTACGCATAAACCTCCGGTCTAGCAAAGAATAATGACAAACGCATGTAATTACATGAAAACATTTTTCAATTTCCTTATGAACAATATTTATTCTCCATATAAGTGCAATACCTAAAATATATATTATGTGGCCAAGCTCCAATTTCATGTTTATTTTAATTAGAAATATGTTTAATCATACTATCAAATACGCACATACTCGTGATTGTATTGAAATGTTAATTTAAGTGTCTCGAGAGCTCCTTACATATACATTGCAGTACACGTCTCACTACACAGTAGTGCTGCAGATGAGTAGAGCAAAAGTTGGCATAGTTTATGCTGCAATAAGACAGCACTGGTGCTAAAAAGTGACTCTTATAGGATTTTAACATGTATGTATTTTTTAGCATTTGAGTACTTCAGTAATTGTACATTTTATATGTGAATACATTCCTACCATGAAAAAACTAATGTGGAAATCGTATACCGTATTTTATATAGAACTAATAACAAAGTCTAAATGTGTTGTGAGACCTTAATAGCTAATACATTTTTTATCTTCATTAGACATTAACGTATAAAACGTATTTTTGTAACTTATGTAACGATTAAATTATATGTATGTTCAGCAAGTCAAGCCTGGCCTTTGGTCATTCATGTATTTGGTGACATTATATTCCTTGAAACATTTTAATAAAAAATCACTGGAAAAAAACAATCGTTTAATCTAAAATTATCGCTTTCATACCTGTATGATCATTCACTCATTATTGTACTTCGTGTTACATCGTATAGCGCTGTACCTTTGTCCTAGCGTTATTGATATCCAAAACATGTTCTGAATACTCGAGGGATTCGTGAATTGATATAAATATAGATTTTTGGCTGTAATAAATCAGTTTAAGCAATTCACTATAAACGACGACATCGTTAAATTTTAATTCAAATTTCATTTACATAACAATAAACATCAGTATGAAAATGTCTTTATCAAAATGTTGTTCTGAATATACTAAATATGCAGGCGTAGTGTTTATAAAATAGTTCTGAGAATGAAGCCCAATATTGAGAGGTAAAAGATATTTTGATTACACGGCACAGGTTTCCAGAATTGTCTGTCTTCGCTTGTTCCTGGGCTAGTCTACAACGTTTTGAAACTCTTGTATGACTGTTATTTGAAAATGTGCAACGTATTTAACGATTTTCTTTAACATATGCGTATTATGTTTTATGCAGCCGATTGTATTTATGGCTTGTTTAGTTAAAACATATGTTTTCATCCTATAAATGCGTCTCGCAAATCACAAAACAGTGACTGTTGTTCGTTTAATTTGTGTACGGTAAATGGATAGGATGTATTATTCAAATATTGATTATGCAGTCACGGTTGGGATGGGCCTAGATAAGGTTTACAAGAGCATAAATAGGCGGGGGTTGTTATCCGTTATTTGCTAATTAAGTAACGCAACATTTGAGTACTTAACTAGGACTAGTTTCAAATTGAATACCAAAAGATGAAAGATGGAAGACAAGCTAGCTTTAGTGGGCCTTTATACTTAATATTTATATTATCTACGAATATAAATAGTGTTAAACCAAAGAATAAATAGTGTAAAAACTCGCGGGAGAACAAGCTCGAACAAGCTATCAGAACATTCTTCATACAGTTGGTATCAAATTGTTTACTCTTAAATATCTTATTCGGATTTGAAAAAAAGATTCTAATGTTGGCATCACTTGTAGCTCGGCCATTTGGTGTTATACGCGAAAAGAAGTATAACATATATATGTTTAAACTATACTAACGAAAGATTGGAAACGCAACAGAAGACTAGAATCCCCGTTATCAAATAGTGTGGTGATTTAAAGGTAATATCTAAGGATATGTCAATAACTTTAAATTGGCAAAACATATTTTTCTATTTTTCCAATATATCATGCCTATTTATACTCACAGATCTCGTATTGCCAAAATGATATCTATTTAAAAAATATCAAAATAATATATTGAAAAAGGATTTCCTAACTTGAGCTACACTCTTTGGTAGGGTGACAATCGGGGTCTAGAAAAAGAGTCCGAATGACTATGCGAAAAAGGTCATTAAGTAGTATTTAAGTGTTGTCTTTTTTTAGAATGGGGATTTCGTTTCAAGCTTTCAAACTCCAATTTAAAAATCGATTTTGTAGCGTTTTGGTAGAAACCGGCATTCGGATTCTATTTATTAATGATATTGAGGTACTTTGTATCCATTTGAATAAATGTGTTATTTTTTAAGACATGTATAGCGATTTTTCCTGATACACTCCCTTTAAAACATTTCGCTAAATGTATTTTGTTGTGTAAGATCCGGTTTACGTCATAACATTATCTTCTCTACTAATAAACAGATACGAAACACTCTCGGGAGTTTTCATCTACTTTTTTAACCAAGTGGTTTACATCTCATATCCGTCCTATGGAAAAGTTACAGACTGTATAATGGTTATTTTTTATTGACCTTTAGACCGGTAATTAGTTTTCAAGAGACCATGATACATTGTAATGTTATAGTGTTTCAACGTCTGTTTTAACGGATTAGTTAATATTCCGTGTAGTGGTTTTCTAATATGTCTAAAGTGCGAAATAAGTTTATATCTAGTTAGTACTGTTTTTTAAGGTTACTCGTAATGGAGTATTTAAGGTCACGTGTATCAATACATACGTAAGTAAAGTGGTTATTTCACCTTTCTGACATTTTCTCTATAAATCTTGATTTATCTGCACACCAACCAATACCACTGTTTCACCTTCCACTTGTTCGCCGCATGAATTATTGATTCGTATTTCAGTTCATCTGACCCGTTCTTTTTTTTATACAAGCTGTGTTGTTCACTCTGTTCTTTTTATCAATATATGTGTACTGCTTCTTATGATAATATCTCTCTCTCTTTCTCTCTCTTCCTTCTTTCCCTTTCGCTTTCTCTCCTAATAATTCTTAATATTATGTCTCAACACACTTTATCGTTCATCGATCCTCTCTTTTTCTCTCATTCTCTCTCTCTCTCTCTCTCTCTCTTTCTCTCTCTCTCTCTCCCTCTCTCTCTCTCTCTCTCTCTCATTAGTTCCTTCTTTCCCTTTCACTTCCTCTCTTAATGATTCTTTCTATTACGTCTAAACACGCTTTATCTCTCGCTCTCGCTCTCTCTCTCTCTCTCTCTCTCTCTCTGATTCATGATCTTGCATAATAATTAAAAACACATTGATTTGTATCTTCCTTTAAGCACGCCCGATGAATAATACAAGTTCGTATATATGAACTATACTACCCTAAGTAGAATAGTTAACCAAAGTGGTCATGAACTAATGTCGTGTGGCCTCGGGAGTTATAATTTATTACATGTATAATTGTACTTGTTCAAATATAAAAGTATATTTTAAGGTCAAATTCATATATTCCTATATATATAATTGTATTAAATTCAATATAAAAGTGTATTCTTAGGTCAATTTAATTCTCTGTCGTATGACTGCCATTATACTTGATTGTGTGAAAATCGTATATCTCAACAAACAATCGTAAATGAAATAAATCTATACAAAGGAATTTAGAGTGATATATTTATATTATGTTGCGATGTTTGCCTGAAAGCAATGAGAAATGGTAAATTGTACATATTGTTTAACTAGAAAATATAAACTTTGATAATGTCAGGAATCACAGGTCAACTTGATTGTGTTTGTCAGGGGTAATAACTCCTACAATGATATGTTTCAAAATATTTTACCGATTAGTCCCGCCTGTGTTTTATTGGAAATGAATAATAACCATTACTATGGTGGAAAAATGATAGACGACATTTATTACCAAACAAATTAAATTTGATTTCTAACTTATACAATTTAGCTTCTTCAAAACTATACTTGCGTCAATAAATTCCTACTGGATTCGGAGCAGATAAAAGCTAGTTTGTCGTTTCGGCTTTCGATATTCAATTTATGGGGTAATTAAAGTTAGTTGAAGAGTTTGCTTTAAGTTGAAATTCGAACTACGAATAACAGACCAACTTCAGTCTACTGAGGTTGCCCTATTTTCCATAGATTATATATTACAGCAACTAGCGTATTAATTGACCGCGGCGATGGCCTAGTGGTAGAGCGCACGCCTCGCATGCGGAAGGTTGTGGGTTTTATCCCCGATCAGGCAATCAAATACTTGAAAAAATATACTCAAATCTTCCTTGCTTGGCGCTCATCATTTGAGGACAGTTATTGGTCAGTTCTATGTCGTCCCGGTGTCAGTATAATGTAACTGGGTGGGGTAACATACCATGAGTCTGCGCATAATACGTACGATAGCGCAACAGAATGCGGCGCAACATGGCAAGAGGAACGAAAGTTCAACGAGGTCACACCGTAGCATAACGCAGCAGAGCGTGTCACAACGTTCGACAATATGTAACATAACGTAGCAGTCGATGGGACACGTTCTTTTCACGTTATACTGCGTCTTTGCTACGTTTTAGTCAATGTGTGCTACGTTGTACCACGTTGTTGCCACGTTGTTGTCACGTTGTAGTACGTTATGGAAAAACGAGAGCGAATTTCGAACATGTCCAAAATTAAAATTTTCTGTTCACGTTGTGTCAGGTTTGATCACGTTATAGCCACGCTTGCTCACGTTGTAGCCACGTTCTGCCACGTTTCACAACGCAGCTGAACGTGGAGGCCTAAACGTGACGCTATGAATGGGGCATAAACGAATGGCGTAACCACTGGTCAGGATACTTCTGCGGTACCGGTAATTTAATATAACGTTGACGATATTTTGTCAATTTCATTAAAATGTACTAGTACATACATAGTGAACTGTATAGTCATGACGAATTATATACCCTTTGTTTGTTTTTTTTTGTTTTAAACTCATTTGTTTTACATCGATTGTGAAACAAATGATTACAAGTTTGACCAATCGCTCTCAAAGTATTCCTGGGTAAATCCAGTACTAAGCATATGCGGAAGTGTTTGAAAGTGTTTTGCTCAAGGACACACCACACATAGCCGTGGCGGGGGATTGAACGGATCACGCGTTCTACACTCTCTTTCTTGATGTATTGTTTTAAAACATAACAGCATTATATTCTTTATGTGTAAATTGTTACACCTGAGTAGGACACATCAAGACGTACTTTTATGAGTTTATTACAATTCATTAAAATGAAAACAAGAAAAGTGTTTCTCTATCAATTCAGGACTATCACACGACTGGACACACGCCACCCCGGGTAGACGCAAAACAAGACTGGTTTCTACTGGCGTCAGGAGAAGATCACACTAGCACAATGCTGAAATTTGTCCGTGCTCGCAACACCGAAACAGACAAAGAGGACGGTAATAACATCCGTGTGAGTAAAGTCGTCCAGGTTTCTTTCGGACAGATTATTTCCGGTCTATTTTTTTTGTTTTCTATATGTATTTCAATTGTATATCACCAGCGGTCACATTAAGATTCTGGAAACTAGATTCATACAATCTCTCGTAATTAACTTTTTTTCTAGAATTGTTTATCATTTTATGAGTTGCACAATTTAGCCACACAAGTAATAAGCTTGGCGCAAAGAAGCCACTTAAATACCCATTCGTTAGAACATCCGATTGGATGACATTACAATACTATAGCACCTGTGCCTTTTCTCTTAAACACGTGGTACTGTTTACATCAATATTAGCCTGATTAAATAAGGCGTCGATGGACAACTTTTTGTTATTTGGATATCCGATCTGCTGTCTTGGGAGACACACAATTAAAAAATCTTTTAATGGCTTCTTAGAGACGTGTAATATGTCGCAACACACCATCGCGTGGATATAAGTTCGCAGTATGTTTCCATGATAACTACAAAAGCCTTTGATTCATTATAACACATGTTTTATGATCACTGCCTTTTTTCGGGGGACATGCATCATACAATGTTGACATATTTCTTGTTTCAAAAGTTATACCATCTCGACATTTGTTTTGTCTTTTCAGCCTGGCCTGACGGACGTTATTTGGTCGTTTGGGGACCAAGGTTCGATAACGTACCACTCCACCAATAGTGGAGTGAAAGCTGTCCGCCTTATAGATAGTGATGGGCAAGCTATTGGTAGATAAAACCAACGATTGGATAACACGTTTTCTACCGTTACACCGGAATCATAGAAACACGTTATTTTTTTATTAAGTTTAATAAAAGCTTAATATATTTATGCATAAACCAGTACAAACGGCAAATATTGATAATAAAATATCTGAATCAAAGGCAAACGTTTAAAATTGATCTTCCTACTTTCTTTATTGAAATGTTAAAACTATCCATTATTATCCGATGGGTCTTGGACAGGTCTGGCATGATCCTCAATGGGTTAAAAGAATCGGACTTCAATTCGATTATACCTGAAGCAAGAGGTCAACGATGTTTCATGGTCGCCCACTTGTTGGTTAATCTAAGTACGTAATCTAATTAATAACGCAACTGTGCATTGTACTCGTATTTATAATGTCGTGATGGTTTTAATGGCTGCAATTAGGAATCTTTTTCTTAATATTTGTAATAGTGAACTTGTAAAAAAACTAAAAGTATGAACAGATGTACGAGTATGAATACTGCATGGTCGTTAGGGCTGATGCTTTTCAAGTTTGTGTTTTCAACTTGTTAACGGTTTCAAAGTATGAAAATAGCATGAAAAAAACGAATTTTGTTAGGGTGAACTGCAAGGTAGCAATCACATTTCTTAAACTTATAATCAGGTTTTTAAAATTTTGCTAACGTAATGATCAATTTGAAATAGGGTTATGGTTAATAGGCCATTATCACACTTTTTATTTTAATTTTCAACTTGTAAAAAGTCCGAATTTTGTAACCGTACAAAAACAAGAGCTGTCGGAGGGACAGTGCACTCAACCATTTCGGTGCTGTTCTAAAACAACAGCTTTTTTCAAGAAATAAGTACCGAATGGAAGACAATTAAAACTCAGGGGTCGTAAAATTAAGATATATTTATTGCTTGTCTGTTATAAAAAATTAGAAAAATAATTAACACCAACACTATTTATTTTCATTATTAACAGTTATGTTTTTGTGAAAACAACAAAAAGTTATGGATGGCTCGTATTGCCTTAATACTACTTAATTCAGCATTTGTGATTTGTTACATTTGTCTTCCAAACTCTAAAATTGCTTTATAAATTTATCAACCATTGCTGATAAATAACACCAATATGTGAGCCTGGTAAAAAAGAAGTCTAAAAGGGACATAATTCTGCCAAAATGCAATCAAGAGTTATGATTCTTGTCTGTATGAGCTTCCCAGAGGATGCTGAACACACATGCAAAGTTTTATTCATGTCCAATGATAGATTGATGAAATATGTACCAATAGGTAACTTAACCGCACTTTCCTGGGATCCTGGAAAATTAACCAGTGCTCAAGCCCTGAACATCGAATTGTTCGGTGAACTGGATAAAACCATAGCAAAACAAACATCAACATTTCAATGACATTAAATGGAAGATAATTAATAGCTGAAACATTACCACTTATTTGTATCTTTTTTTATTATGACAAGTTTATACATTTGTATTATGCAATAAATAAAAGAAAGAGGTTAAATTTACAGTTGCATGTTATAAAACAAGGAAATTGACATGGAAGTTATGCTATTATTCAGTCAGGATATATTCGTTGACAAGACATATCGGAACATGAATGAATGAATGGTAAAGTAGAAAACTTAGTTGTTCATACAGAGACCTATTTAAAGCAGTGACATATCCACAAAGTGGATATCAAGATGCTGTCAATAGCAAAGGCCTCTAATTCTTGTGTCAAATAATCTTTAACCCTTTACTTCATAAAGACGCCTTTGGACACCTAAACATCACCACATATCAGCAATGGGTGAATTATGTTTATATTAACTGACAGATTGGTAAAAAGTGCAGGAAGTGTTCAGATTGCTAATTACGAGCAATCTGAACTCTTCCTGCACTGTTTTTAATGGCCTTCTGTGATTGGTGAAGGAAAACGCGTATCTATGACGTAAAGGGTTAAACTGTAAATGGTTCCGGCCGTATTTTTCATCTCTGCCAAGCGCTGCAGCCTTCAGAGTGGTCTACAGCAATGTTTCAGATCATTTACCTCTCAACACCAAGGTTGTGAGTTTGAGCCCAGCTTGGTTAAACAGGGAAGTTGTCCATTGGACTCTTATGCCCCCAATACTAGTAAATTTTATTGATAATTAAGTTGAAAATGGGTCTTAACTCCCATAATCTAACCTGTATTTTATAATTATACAGCTACACACAGAATACTAATTAAGTACATAGACACTTACAAAACTTATCATTCAGAATCCTTTATTTTACCTAAAAAAGGGGGCATAAACCCATATAAATTTTTACCGCCTTTGACCAATATCAAACTGTACAGCAAATATTAATATAATACAGACCGTTTCAGAAGTTATTAATTGTAAACCAGTTTGGCTTTGATGGAAGGATGGACAGACAGAATGCATGGGGCATAAATGTTTTATGTAAGAAAATGTGTCAGTTACTTGTGGATGGAGAGTCATTTGGAGGTCTTGGAAATGGTGTCATATACATACACGTACCATTCAATCACACTACTCTAAAGGAATGTCTCATATTTAAATTAACACACAGAAAGTAACTTTAATTAAATGGAAACAAGCAAAGAACATATTACACAATAGCACTTTAACATGTCAACATTGGCACATAACTGGACCATAAATAGCCCACAAGTAAGAATTATCACTTTCCTACAAGTGTAATCAAAGAATTTTGCTTCTTAAAACATTGTACAGCAGCTACCATTTAGCATTATTTTCTTAAAATAGTGTGTGTTTTTTTCTGCTATTAGGATTTCAGTCCAATTTTCTTAAAAACACACAGTACACAAAAAACTACCTACATTGTAAAAATCAAGTATTTGAAATAGTCACAGCACAAGAATGGTTTTATATAAAATATTTAAGTTAGTTCTCAGAATTGTAAACTTAGAATTATAAATATAATGCACTTATCACTGGGCTTCTAGTTTTACTATCAACGGTTTTTATAGTTCTCGCCAAGTTAAGACGCTCGTTTATTGATACAGATGAAAACAATATTTAGTATAATAATAAAAAAAAGAATTTTGTTGTATATTGTTTAGCACCCTTTCAACAAATGTTCATTCACATCAGGATGCTGTCTTCTTGAGACAAAATTCAAAGCACTGCCACACTGGAGTTTCATGCCACAGACACAATGATATGATATCCCACCAGTCACATTATACCGACACCATGACAAGTTCTAGAACTATCCACTAAATGCTGAGTGCAAAGGGCGGAAGCTTCTAGTACCATTTACCAAGTCTTTGGTATGATCTGGCCGGGGATTGAATCCATAACCTTCCACATGCGAGGTTGACGCTCTACCATTAGGGAATAATTTTTGGCTTCATTGAAATATCATTTTTATTTCATCAATGAGCACTCAAGCATGAACTATAATAAATGGTCACATGATCATGGAGCACTCAAGCATGAACTATGATAAATGGTCACATGATCATGGAGCACTCAAGCATGAACTATAATAAATGGTCACATGATCATGGAGCACTCAGGCATGAACTATAATAAATGGTCACATGATCATGGAGCACTCAAGCATGAACTATAATAAATGGTCGCATTGATCATGGAGTACCACAGGGTTCTCCACAGGAAGGAATGCAAGCGCTGGGGTATGATCGCGCAAACACCTTCAATTCGTTTTCAAGCGCTGTGTAAGGCACTCATTAAAATATATTTCACTAGTAAAACTTGTATTAATCAGTTAAAGTCATCATATTTAGTATGTTTCATTTTAGGTATTAAAATGAGAAAAGATATACAAATAAAAACAATGAATTTGAGGAAATTTTGTTAAAGAATTCAAGCGCTAAAGGAATACCATTTCTGACAGTCAAGTACTGGGTGCCCCTGTGCTTAAATGGCCTGTGGAGAAGCCCGACTCAAACGCACTATTATATAAATGGTGAAATTATCAAAAAATGTTCTCTGAGTAATCTCTTTAATACATCAAACAGCATAAAATTAAAAGTATCAAAATAACAGTGAAAATTTTATACTTGGAAAATAATATTAAACATTTATATGACTATTGATAATTTAATATTGATTTCAAATTGTTTACTTATATCACAACTGTGTGTACAGTAGATCTGGAAATGCATTTTACTGTAGATCTAGTATTCCATTTTGTCATACATGTAGATCTGGGAATACAATTAATCAAACATTTTAATTCCAAATTCAGACTCCAGTGTTGCCCACTCAAGCCAGAGGTTGCAGGTTAGATCCCATTAGCAACCTAATTGCCTCTCCAAAAATATACTCAGTACCTGTTCTACCCAGGAAAAGTAAATCATACAAGCTGTCATCTGTTCCAAAATCAGGCAAAAATAAAGTAAATTAAATTTCAAATAAATGATAATGAGACACAATGTCGTTTATCAATCATCACAGAGACTGCTGCTTGGCGAGGATTTGAACTCACAATCTCTGGATTGATAGTCAGACACTTTACTGACTGAGCTAATTGGTCCCAGCAAATTGAACATGATTAACAATCACACATGTACTTGCAGCAACAATTAACAACATTGGTTCTTGAACAGACATATTTTCCTCAAAACATAACAGATTCTCAAAAAGTCAGAGACTTAACTTTAAAGGCAGTGTATTAGGAAAAATCACTATAAATATCATAATAAATGAAATTATTGAATGAAAATGGCAGATACAAAACATCTCATTATCATTAATAGTCACTGCAATTTGATCTTAATACACTTTTATAATTAGTACATACATGTACACGAGTTGATCATATCAAAGTCTATATGACCGCACATCAAGATATATTTCTGCAATACCATACAGCTACACTCAAATACTTAGTCTACACAAAATTATATTTTGGTTCATAGTTCCTCTTTCATTGCAAATGTTTGTTCTAATTCACTTATTAAAGTTAATAAGTTGGTAAAATATTTATCTTCATCACCAACCTCCGCTTTGGCCAAGTCTGTGTATTCCAGTTTTAAATTATTTAAGTTTGATGTGGAAAATTGTTTTTTACATGTTTGTCCTAAGGTTTTCATGGTGAGCAGCACATGCTCCCGACTGTCGTGTTCTGACACATGCAGAAGTTTTGGTATACGGTCACACCAGCCTTGTTCCTTCATGGCCTCTCTCAATGGAACTCTGCAAGTTTTAAAGCAATAAATTATCTTTAAATGAGTAAACTTATCTTAGATAAAGCAGTATTAAGGAAAAGTTGCTACTATATCAGGAAAATATCTCAAGGGGGGTGGGGGGTGGGGAGTGGGTTGTGGGCTTAACTGGACCTTATTTGTTCACTGGTGTGGTGGGTAAAATAGTCATTTTAATTCTGTTGAATGTAGCTATATTTTAATAAAATTATCTCAGTGAAGGGTATTTTTGTCTGAATTTCATCAGTAGAAATATTAATTAAAAACAAAAAATGTCACCAGTTCCGACTCCCCCCAGACTTCACCTTTTTGTAATACTCGAACAAAAAAATTCACAGGTGATGGCACTCCAATGAATGTAAATTGAGGTTTAATGGCAAACCAACATAAAAAGGTTATACGGCACCAAAAAGCAAAGAAGATTCAAGGCTAGCTCTCCATAGGTACAGATTATAATAAAAACAATGGACCAGAAAATTTCAAAGAAAGTTAATGACATGCATCTTGAGAGGTTTAAGTCATCCCAAAGGATGCTTAATGATTGTAAGCAGTTCCAAAAAATAAAAACAACCCTTGAAATGCTGTTACTGACAACAGAACAGTAAACCCAAAACTTTAAATGTCATATATCACACACTTCTTCCTCAATGACAGGTGTCATATATCACACACTTCTTCCTCAATAGGTGTCATATATCACACACTTCTTCCTCAATGACAGGTGTCATATAGGTGTCATATATCACACACTTCTTCCTCAATGACAGGTGTCATATATCACACACTTCTTCCTCAATAGGTGTCATATATCACACACTTCTTCCTCAGTGACAGGTGTCATATATCACACACTTCTTCCTCAATGACAGGTGTCATATATAACACACTTCTTCCTCAATATGTGTCATATATCACACACTTCTTCCTCAATGACAGGTGTCATATATCACACACTTCTTCCTCAGTGACAGGTGTCATATATCACACACTCCTTCCTCAATGACAGGTGTCATATATCACACACTTCTTCCTCAATGACAGGTGTCATATATCACACACTTCTTCCTCAATGACAGGTGTCATATATCACACACTTCTTCCTCAACGACAAGGAGTGTAAAACAGGTTACTCAATATTTTGTTTTGTTATGCACAAGAATTTTACCAGATATGTGAACTGTCAAAAGAAATTATATCCCATAATTTGAAACAAAAGTCAATCTATATATTATATTCCTTTATCAACATCTGTCAATTTTTCAAGTATTAAATTGAAGTACATGTAGTTATTTAAATCAGGCTAAAAGGAAATATTTCCCTGTAGGGAATTATCAGTTTCATTTTCCCGTAAAATCTCTACAAGTCAAACATGTAATATATTCTTTATTTGGTCAGTATAGTACAAAATTCAGTTTTGAGATATGAATTGCCACAAGCTATATTGAAACACCAGCCCATTCAGTATGCAGAGACAGATAAAATTAACACAGAGAAAGTTTAACTTACAGGTCATACTGTCTTAGTCTTTCTACAGCATCAGATTTTTTAGAGACTGTATTCTTGATGATCAAGTCCTGGAATTTCAGAGAGTAAAAAGAAAATGTTAGACTTACAATTTTGTAAATGAAAACAAATACAAAGTTCAATGCTGACCATCTAAAATGGCAGTTCAGGAGATATTTAGTCACAAAAACAAGTCAATTCAAGGACACTGGTCTATTGATTGTCAATGATCTATAGATTCTGTGTGCAGGTGTTAACTGTAATTCAGTAATCAATATTCACAACATCTTTCTCTAAGTTTGTATAAATTATAATTTTTCAAGAGATGTTTCTTGTTGTTTCAAAGCGGTTTAACGATATTTTTTTAAAAACTGTCATGTTTCAGGTTATATATGTATTCGACTTCATTGAAGGAGAAAGCAATGCTGTAAAATTTAAAAACAGTGGTCAATTTTAATTTTCTTCTGAAATACAATTTTTATGAGAGATTTTAAACACAGCCCATGAAAACAAATTTCTGAGTTTTTGTCTTAAGCCGTGACATATTACATGTATGGGAAGATCTAAGATTGAGTATGTCTCTAGAACTGCAAGAAAATGGCTTTCTAACATAAAGTATTTTACCTGAGCTGGTGTCAGCAGTGAGGGGGTAAAAGATCTTGAGCTGGTCCTTAGCTCAAACTTAACTTACTTTGATTGTGTAACCAGTTATTACAACTTAGACAAATCATGCTTGAAGTCTTCCTGGATAGAACCTGTACTAAGCATAGGCTAAAAAAAAAGCCTTGCTCATGGACACCACACAAAGGCGTGGCTGAGGATCAAACCCATGATCCTGTGTTCAATAATCTACGACTGGGCTAAGCACTCGAAACAAACTCAGTAATAGATAACTTCATAATGAAAGTAAAATTAAGTCAATTTATATTTTCATAATCTGATTTTTTTCTTAGAAACTGCCTACTTTACAAAATCCGATTGTGTCCAACTACCTACCTTCTCAGTAAGCAAATCATTTAAGAATGACACAGCTTTCACTTGTATTTTCTCCATCCCGGATTCTTCAAACACCTTGCCAAAAACACTGAGACCTCCCAATTCAAGAAACTGCTTCTGTGCATGCGGAAAATGACGGCACAGGGATGATATTGCAAACATGATTTTGCGCTGAAGGTTGACGGATGAATGTGTTGACAGAAGACGTAACAATATGTGTAAGACTTGAGCTTCCATGGCCCCTACCTGCACCTGGGGATTACTGCAAGGTAATAATGTTAATTGATTGATTGATTTAGCATAATTTTTATGCCATTGACAGCTAACAGACGAATCAGTTAACCTAACCACTGATTCTTGGGATCCTGAAAGGTTAACCAGTACTCGAGCACACCCGATTACCACAAGTAAGTGATAACTTTCCCACTTGAATCAGATGTGAGAGACGAATGATAATGAGACACAATGTCGTATATCAATCATCACGGTGACTGTTGCCGGGTGGGGATTCGAACTGTCAACCCCTGGATTGATAGTCAGACACATAACAAACTGAACTAATCGAGCGTTACTTAATAATGTTAACTTTGTGAAAAAAAAAGTAAGATATATTACCATTTCATATCACAATTATTGACAACCCAGATTAAATGTCAATGGTTTCTTATTGATATAATCTTTAAACTGAATGCAGATCTGACATTCTAAAAAGAAAATAAAGGAATTCTTCATAATTGTTATGGTCAAAGATACATTCAAACAAGGGCCATGACTTTGTGGAGTTAATGAATAGCATTCCAGCTGGTTATCAAACTTGGTCGAGATGCTTTCCAATAGGCACTGTGTACTGGATAACGTGTGGAAAACTATGTATCCAAAGATAACGTAGTCGTTGACGTTTCAGTCCTTAAGCACTTACTTGACATTGTACATGACAGGTGCCACGCGTTTCTTTTAAAGTAAAATGTACCTAGTCACAAGCACGTGATGTGTTAGTCAATGAAAACTGACACAGTCTTACCCGCTGCTCAATGGTTGCAAATAAATGGTTCTATCAATAAAGAAGGGTGTGTAAGATTTCATGTGCACAAATTGACTGTTCGGTAATGAATACTTGTAATTGACAGGTTGTGTCACAGTGAGTGGGCATAATAAAAATATCAAGGTGTGACAGGTCAGTGAAATGTCAATGTTTGATTTCACCTCGTGTTAACAATAAAAATCTTCACCCTTGTTGTAAACTTTACCTTGATGTTGCTGCCCCAAGTACCATAGCTGCTTCTATCTGTACTTCCTCATCGAGAGAGCTGTTTATGACCTTCACAATCAAAGGGAGACCACCTATATCTTTAAATAAAATTCCATTATCTACCTGCAAATGAAAAAAATACTTTCAGTGGAACATTGACTTCATGATGATTGCTTAATTGATTAAATCTTTTATACAGCAATTAACATTTAAACAATCAATATTGTTCCTCCTGTCATATTTGACATTCATGTGTCTCATCTGAACAATACAATGTTTGAAAGTTCCATGTTGAATATTATTAAGCTGTGCATTACTTCTTGTGAATAACTTAATGGTTATTGGAAATTACTAAATGCATATATAATTGTCATGAAGTATTTATGTATTAACATATCTGATTTTGTACAACTAAATTGAAATAAAAGTTAAAAAAAAAATCACCCCCACCCCCCCGCATCTGACCATGTGTTGATGATGCGAGTACAAGATCCAGGTTTCTGAGTGCCGGTATAATGAGAGCAACACAAACCTGATGTAAGTAGTACTCCAGGTCCATCAGGGTTATTATCAGCTGGTCCTTATCCAAGTTGTTGTCCTTCAACTTGCCAACCAGCCCCTCTATAATCTCCCCATCTGTCTTAATGCCTACGTTCATACTCTCAAAGTCTTTCTTCAGTTCCTCGTAACTAAGGAACTTTGATTTCACCTCTGCTTCTCTCTGTAAAAACATATTACATGACTTAACTAATATTTTGCTGTACCACTTGATAAAAAGTCACACACTTTTTGCCACATCCAACATCTTAAAAATGGCAATTTGAGAAATTTGTATAATTCTTTAATTGAATGCTTCACAAGGCTGTCTGTTTATGTTTTGATTTGATGAAAAAGGTTAATGAAAAAATTAGCAGCCCATGAACAAACCCCACAAGAACAATGGCCTGTTTAGTTTAATCATGTTTACTTCCAACTGATTAAGGATTGTTTGCAACCTGTAAAAATAATATTTTACATGTATGTCTTCCTTGGTAGAACCAGGCACTGAGGTTACCAAATGTTTGTTATGCTCTTGAAACTCAAATTTGTACATAAAAACAATTTCCAGGGTTCATATATAAACACAAATTGAAGCATAAACACTTGATTCGGCCTGATCTTATGAGTTCATTCATTACTGAGTTGAACAGGAATTCTCGAGTTGAGCATGAAATAAATTGTATAGCCTCAGACCCTGTTCTTAGCAAATGGAAATAAAACACCCTTACTCAAGGACACAGTGTCACAATGCTATGTCTTTGTTGGGAAAAGAACCCATCATCTGCCATTTGAGAGCCTGACACTTTACCACTAGCAAAAAATGTTTTGAAGTAGATATGCTGATCCAGTCTTGATTAATATGTTTTGAAGTAAAGAGGATATTATTGAGACACACTCATCAAACAAATGGTAGACATTGGACAGATTCTTCTTAAGAAAAACACTTACAAAATCAGTCACTGATACAATAAGTCTGGTAAGGTTGAATGTAATGCATAACTTGCATTAACTGTTGCAAAAAAAGTTTGGGTTTTTATATTTGGATTGGTTTTAGTATCATAATTGCGGAGGTGTAAAAAATTGAGAGACTACTCTTAAGACTTTTTTAACTTTATTAAACAGAGGTCGATATTCGCCTACTTCTTCAACTGAGACAAACCCACCCCACCCCCAAAAATGGTAAAAAAAATATAAGAGGAAAAAAAAATCACTGTGCATGAAATATTATTGTAATATCTGATAATTAATGGCTAGAACCTGATTTTCACAGTGTTATTGTGCCATTGTGCACAGCTTCAACTCGTCAATGTGCGTAGCTTCAACTCACCAATGTGCACAGCTTCAACTTGTTAATGTGCACAGCTTCAACTCGTCAATGTGCACAGCTTCAACTCGCCAATATGCACAGCTTCAACACGCCAATGTGCACAGCTTCAACTCGTTAATGTGCACACCTTCAACTCGTCAATGTGCACATCTTCAACTTGCCAATGTGCACAGCTTCAAGTCGTCAATGTGCACAGCTTCAATTCCCCAATATGCACAGCTTCAACTCCTTAATGTGCACACCTTCAACTCGCAAATGTGCACAGCTTCAACTCGCCAATGTGCACAGCTTCAACTTGTTAATGTGCACACCTTCAACTCTCCAATGTGCAAAGCTTCAACTCATTGATGTGCACAGCTTCAACTCACAAATGCGCACAGCTTCAACTCGTCAATGTGCACAGCTTCAACTCGTTAATGTGCACAGCTTCAACTTGCCAATGTGCACAGCTTAATCTTGTCACAGTGCATAGCTTCAACTCAGCAATGTGTACAGCTTCCAATTGGCAATGTGCATAGCTTCAACTCTGCAATGTGCACAGCTTCAACTTGACAATGTGCACATCTTCAACTTGCCAATGTGCACAGCTTCAACTGGGTAATGTGCACAGCTTCAACTTGCAAATGTGCACAGTTTCAACTTGCAAATGTACACATCTTCAACTCGCCAATATGCACAGTCATACAAAAGAAATTGAACTCCCCTAGATAGAAAATGAGTTTGAACAATATGAAGGATGTGGATATAAATATGTATGAAGCTGGGGCAGTTAATTATTGGTCTGGTGTTCCTTGTAAGTATGTTACAACTAATTTTTTCACGCCAGGAGATGTAACGGTAAATCTTTTTTCATGGCCACAAGCCTGTCAATTACTCAAGAGATACGAGTGACTGGTGTTCTGCAAGCTCATCTCAAATGCAATAACTCATGTAGTATTTGCTTGTCAGACAAATACCATCTATTCCTCAAGGTACCGTATAACAGTTTTAAACTTTTTATTACAAATATTACTTACATGCTGTACAATAACATTGAATTTTATAATTATTATAATTCTTTGGACAGCTAAAAACACAAACCATGTAAGCATTTTGAAATACACTATACGCACCTCTAGGTCAACTTCATCTATGTCCGTAGTCTTAAAGTCTATTATTGCTTTCTTCAACTCATTCATAGATAATGTCTTTTTGTCTGGGTTGATTCCTCCTGTTAAGAATCAGTAACTAACAATAATGACATCAAACAATTTAGGTGATTAACCTCCCCTCCCACCCACCCAATAGTGACATACAGTTTGCTGTGCCACGAGAAATATCTTGACCAGCATCTCCTGTTACCGTCTATCACAAACCTAGTTTTGACACTTTTTTTAGTGATCTTTCTGGATGAAACCAATAGGGGACTTATAAGTGTACATTTTATGGTGAAAAAAACACAAACTCTATACAAGAAGACATAGTGATCAATATGTTGTATTTTTCTTTTTTAAAAGCAACACATCCACGTTTGAACTTTAAAAAAAAATAAATTTAATTGAGTTATGAGCACATTTCCCATACAAACATATGATCAATTAGATCAATTAACACAATCCGGAACAAAATGATGCCCAAATTATAATGCGTGACTAACACTTTATAAAACAAGCGTGTAACTCACTCAAGTCAAAAATATTTGTCAAAATGACTTTCAAGGCAGGTAAAGTACACTACGCACTAAAACGTGAAGTTTTTTAATACGACTCGCATAATTCAATTTGAAGCCATGTTGGAATCCTCGGCAATTTAAAAATGATTTATAAAGCGTTTGTCACGCTTTATAATTTGGACATCTTTTTTTATAATTCTAAAGCGTTCTGGATATTGTTTGTTAGCACATATACAGCTCACTGACCATATATTTATGTATGGGAAATGTGCTCACAACTCAATTGAAAAACTTTTTAAAAAAGTTTAAACGTGGATGTGTTGCTTTAAATGGAACTTAACAACATTTCCAACACATGATAAAAATGCCGAATGTTTTATACTTGGATGAAGACCTCAGAATGAACCATCGTCCTTCAGCAAGTAAAAGGCAAAATTTCTCAAATCTTTTGGACCCAGCTAAGCACTAACCCATAATATCTCAGCGGTGACAGGTAAGTGGCCATTTGATTGTTCAGCCACTGAGGACCCAGATCACTTATATTAACAAAAGATGTTTTTATGTAAGTTTAGGAATGGGGTACAGCAATATTTCCCCAGCCACAATGATGAAAGACACACTCAGCTGCATTTTAATCTGGTGCAGTAAGACCATATTTGATTTAGTATTTTCACAAAAAATTGAAGAAGAAAAGCAAGAGCTGCTGCTGTTTACATAACTGCCCAATGAAAATGGAACTAGCAGACTGGTAACTATAGCGATGGCCAATCAAATCCAGTTACATCTCATGATCTATTTTAGTGGTCGAGTTTTATCAGAACATTTATAGTAGTACTCAAATGCAGTTGTTTGTGTGTACTGAGGCCACTCACAGTTAGATTTTACTTTAAGCCATTTGTTATAAATACTGGTCTGAGGTGCAAATGTGCAGCCTACATCAAACACTACTCGAGTCATATTAGGACACTTATCCAGTACGGAGCTTAATAGTGAAGATATATTTAAATGAAAATGAAAAGTTGTTATTGCAGGTGCCTTGTATAAATAATGATACATCTATATATATTATATTCAACACAATTACATACCCTCTCGTTGTCCAGCTTTCCAGTATTTGAGGCCACTGTCACCTTCCATCAACTTTGCCTCTCTCACTCCCGTTTCAAAGTCCATCCGCACATGAAGACCTGCTGGAATTGTTTGCCCTAAAATCAGAACCACAATTTATAGAAGTATTGAACAGGTCAAACTAAAATAGTTTCACTCACACTAGTATCAGACAAAAAAATGAAAGTATTACAAACAGGCCTTGTTAAAAGTGCAATGATATGGTTTTTTCCCCCATCAATTTTTGTTTTGGATTACAAATTAACACTTATATAAACATAGGGAATTGTATCAAACATATGTTTAAAGATGTTATTGCCAAATTTTGTAGAAAATATTTTTTAAGAATTGCAATTTAGACTTTGTTCAAACTCATTAGAATTAAAGAACATGTTTGACGTTTAAATAGCCAATGAATATATGTGAAAAAGTGGATATCTATCTGCACAACAGTTTGGAAAACACACACAACAAAAATGATATTTATTGAACTGATTTGGGTACGACTATGGTAACATTCTATAGATTTACAATATATATGTTAAGTTATACTTCGATAATGCATCAGTTAAAGTTCTGTTACTGTTAAACTGAAATATGACGCAGTACTGGACTAGGGACTTCAATACAGATTATTGAGGTTACTCAGCAATAACAAGAGGCTCATGGACCTTAACGCTCACCTGATTATCCTTGATGACATAAAGTTATATCCTTCAGGAAGCGGGAAAAATCCAAACATGGATTTTGAATGTCATATCTGCATCAACAAATCACATCATATTCTCTTATATAGATATAGTAACGTAGTACCCACCCCAAGGATCAAACCGTTGGACCCAGGTGCATAAAATTCACAAATTCTGTTTTTTTTAACTGTATACCAAACTTTGTTAACATAAATCTATTTGAAAAAGATTTGAGGGAGTACCTTAAAGTGTGCATGCTCTTACCCCAGAATTGCAACCTGTGGGGCACCCTGTCTGATATGAGCAATATTGAAAAATAATGTGTTGATTATGTAGATACTTAACCAACCTGGAACCTGCACCACTTTTTTTATTTATTTATTGTGTAAATACTGGATGGTTCAGTTGAATGATACTTGAAGAAGGGGGGTGGGGTTTTACTCATTTTGATTCTTCATTATTGGACCTTCAGTGGGCAATAAAAATGAGGTTGTGGGTTCAATCCCCAGCTCAACCCAATGTCTTTCAAAAAAACAAACAAACACAACCCCAGTCAGTTATGATTTTACCCAGGAAGCAGACTAGAGAGTGGTTCATATAAGCTACAAGCTTTCTTCACAATTGAGTTAAAATAAATTAGTATGAACTAAATTGTTGTTAACCCAGATATAAAAACAAAAGAACAGCAAAACTAATTAACATCATCACTTCTTGATTTACAACTGTGTTTTAGTCAATTACCTTCTTTTACTACCTGCCACTCATGTGTTGGATAAAATACATCGACTGGTTCCCTGGGTTTAGTCTGTGTGGCAGGAACTGTCTCATCCTCTCCATTCACCTCAACTGTTACTTCACCTGTAGATTATAATAGAAGTTAAATTTCTGAAACTATCATAATAATTATATCCTATTTTATTTTCATACAATTAAGATAGTTATATATAATACTCTAAGCATTAATTATGTTATAATCATCTGAATCCTCACAATACAAAGAAAACAATAGGTTGCCACTATAGTGGTCATATCCCCGCCAAACACTTGACCTTAAGCTATGACCTTGACCTTTGACGAACAGAACCAAGTCATTTGCATGACACATCGTATTGTCCTAGTGAACGATTGTGCCAAGTTATTTAAAATTCCAATCGCAACTTAAGAAGATAAGGTCTGGACAGATGGACAGAGCTGTGACTTTTGGCGAACAGAACCAAGTCAGTCACAAGACACATCATCTTGTCCTAGTGAACCTTTGTGCCAAGTTATTTAAAATTCCAATCGCAACTAAAGAAGACATGGACGCAGCCCATTTCTATATCCCCCTGCTCCGCTCTACAAGCATTGGCGAGGGATAATAAATGATTTATTGCAAATTAATTGTCAATTACTGTCAATTAATGTTTTTTGTACTTTTTGTTTAATAATAATTGTAAATAGCAGGGTATCCCCAGGAATTGTTAAAAACATGTCAAAAAAGACATGATAGGGAGGGTACTGTACTACTAAAGAAGTATGGGGTACTCCTATCATCTTTTAATTTATGTATTGCAGTCATCAATATTGCATTTTCAAGTATGCTACTCCATTTTATCTTGGAATAATGTTGTTATCTTTTTGCTTGTGTTTTTCTGTCTTGATTTCAAGAAAATTAACTACATTTCTCAAATTTTGTTCATTATGTTCAATGATTTGTAAATCTAAATTTTATAAAAGTAAAGTTTTGTTTGTATTTATTTATGGTGAGAAACAATTCATTAAGAACGAGCATGTGCATTTGGTCACTAGTAATGTAGGAAGAAGATTTAATTAATTTCATTTTAGACCCCTATCTATTTACTTTAGATCATCTTACTATAGAATTGTCAGACTATTTTTTATTCGAACACAAAATCAACAATTTTTAAACTGAAACCAACTAATAAAGAAATTTTAATAAAACATAAATTACCATTATCATCTTCCTGACTCACTACAGACAGTGCACCACCATCTGGTTCTGCGTTGCTATGGAGACTGAGATTGTGTAAACAACACAGGACAAAGCAGAACACACTGAGAGCATTCATAACTTGTATATACCGCAGTAACCTTCCAGGCATTTAATATAACAACAGGCCCTCTCCAATCGAGGTATGCTTATCTAAAAAATTAAAAAAGAAAAATTTCCATTATTTAAACAAACACGAAATGTTACCGGCAAATAGAATATATTTTATAATAGGTAGCGATTTAAATGTATCCATGATATCAAGAGTAATGGACTGACTTTTAAGACTAAACACGCAATTTATGAATTTTTTTTTACATTAAAGTGTGACCTCGACCTTTGTGTAACCATATTTTAAAACGACATGTAAGA
The DNA here is from genome assembly GCA_029582155.1 of Panopea generosa. Lineage (NCBI taxonomy): Eukaryota > Metazoa > Mollusca > Bivalvia > Adapedonta > Hiatellidae > Panopea > Panopea generosa. The sequence continues at coordinate 17,149,967 of CM055908.1, read as the reverse complement.
CAAAGTTGACAAGACCTGAAATATCAAACAAACTGAAAGTGTGAGGTTCTGGGTCTTATAATATATGCAACATGTCGTCATGTCATGATGATCAACTGAGTCAAGTGTTTTTAAAATCCATCTAAGTTACAGACCAGAGTTGAAATCGCAAACAGACTCAATGTGTTGTTAAACAAACTCGAAGTGTGACCTTGACCTTTGAGGTACGAGTCTAGATTTTACGTGCCACACGTCATCACGTCAAGTTGAACAACTGAGCCAAGTTAAATCCCTCCATATAAGACAAAGTTACAGACTAGACTTGAAATATCAAACAAATTGAACGTGTGACCTTGGCCTTTGAGGAAAGATTCTGGGTGTTACAGTCAACACTTCACCATGTTATGTTGATCAATTGAGTTTTTTTTAAATATATATGAAAAAGTTGGACTAGACACGCAATCTCACAGACTCAAAGTGTGACTTTGACCTTAGAGGTACGAGTGTGGGACATGTCATACTGATGAATTGAGCCAAGCATTTTTGAAATTTGAAAAAGCATGATAGAGATAATATACAGATTGTATTAAAAACAGGTTAAAACAGCAGGTTTCTTGTGGGGACACATATTCAACCTGGCACAATGACTGTCTGAACTGATTGGGCTCAAGAGCGACAATATTTCAAGGAAGTGAGTTCCACTGGACAATAGTGCGAGGGATACAGATGAAAGAAAGAAAACTTACAAATAACATGTAAAAGTCAAATTTGTTTCACTACATACGCATTGATGTATTTACAAGATACAGACGTTAAACTCGGAAAAAAACATTAAAAACTTATTTCAACATTTATTTTTCTAAAAAATAAACTGACAAAACGGTTTTCTAGGCCTATATAAAAAAAATCAATAAAGTTTTACGTACCTCTTAGTGAATTTTCTAATAACCACGAAAACCAATGACAATGGTAATAAATCTCAGATAATTATTCAATCGCTATTGTCAGTGGAGTATTAATGTTGGAATTGCAAAGAAATTATAATTACCAATGTAATGACTTACACGAAACGTTTTATTTGAAAACTCTTGCATCAGTTCCACTAAATTCCATGTGTCCTTTTTATGTTAACCCACGTCATCCAAACCGGTGTAAACAATCATAATATTTCCATGAATTTGATTGGTCCATATTATTGACCTATAGCCACACTATTGCTTTAAATTAAGACAACTATTTTTAGAAAAGCAGTAAAACAATGCTATTTTATTTTTGTTAAAGATTACCTTTTACAAATTTTAAATTCAATTCATTGATTTAAACTAATTATAATAGTCACAAATATCAAACCCTAACCACAGAACCAGGGCTGCGTTCAGTTCGGTCAAACGTTTGATAACGATAGCTAACATAATTTTCCTGGACACTGGCTCAACCTCATATTAGCACGCAGAACGCGTTAATTTTAGGGAACCAGGCATTAAACGTGTTTGCTGTTTAACGGTGCTGAACGCGGCCCAGCAATCGTACATATTCGACCAATTCCGTACCCCTTACGTGAATTATTTACGCGGGAAAATCAGCAAAAATGCACGAAATTCATGCTGGCACGAGCTTATATTATGCAGCGAGTGTAAGTAGTCTGCCATTTGGTCTACTGGTTTGGGAGAGGCAAGGTCGTCTTGGGATTTCTCGTATCATTCAACATCATGAACATAACTGACTCGCAGGAATACTTTTGGGGTTTGTTATTTATTCTTATTTGTATTGTCAGAGCAAGGACTTTAGAAGGAAAGGAAACTTGCATCTCCTGACTAAATGTTGGTGGAACAGCACGCGAAGGATTCATAATTTGCAAATAAATCGTTCATAATTCACAGGCAACTGATTTCTTGTACAAAAACTGTAAGTTGTATGTAAATTTAAATGTTTAAACATGTTTCGATCACACAAAATGGTGAAGTGACAGCCGTCACTCATCCAAGTACTAACCCCGTACTTAGTTGCTTAATTTCCAATACAGTCAGTGCACTTCAATCGTGTTGCTGTTAAAGCTAGCTTTACAGCGAGGCTGTTGTAATTGACATTTGTACATTCACTACAATGCTATTGAATCAAAGATATTAAGGTTTGAAGGAACATTTATCATAATTTATCACTATTTTAGCTGCAGTATACAAATTTCAATCAGTTGCCTTTCCTTCTCTATATAATTCCTTGGTTATTATTCATAGCTTACATTTCCAAAAATTCTCAATAAAACCAACATTTTTTTTATTTTATGGTTTTGGTAAATCTATCAAATTATGCTTTAAAATTAAGATATGAATTCCTTGTTTTTATTATTTATTTTATATATATCTTTTCTGTACTGAGTTCCAAAAGTTTTGCACCTCTTTTTGAAATGGCATTTTTTTCCAAAACTGTTTAAGTTTGATGAAAAATAAAATTATGTATGCTTAGAGCAACATTTGGTTAATCAAATTTCATAACATGCACAGGGTTTTCATTTTTAACCAATTGCCAATTGAAATCATTGGTTAAAATCCGGTTTGGATCGGTTGTTTTTCCAGAAACATTGAACATTTGCCCCCTTGACCCCCAGTCTGATCTGTTGCTTTTCTCTTTCAATCTGTTGTTTGATTTTAAAATGAAAACCCTGCATGCATCAAATTTTATGACGAAGCAAATCTGTGCAAACACATAAACTGTCACTCTCAGATCAAAAGTACAGATTTTGTTAATCCCATTGAGCATGACAGAGCCCCAGATGAAAAACGAACTAAATTAAGCTAATATTACTACTCGGTAATTGTCTGTAAGAAATCCACAGATTGCACAGCAATATATTTACTAATATAAGATAAAAAGACAAAATGGAATGTTTGATGTCCATTTTAACAGCTAAACACATAATACCCAAGCAATTTAAGAGGAATTTCTAATTAACGGTACCTTGTGTTAAGCAGCCAAACATGTTAGTTTTATATTTACATAATTTTGCAACAAATAACAGTGAATCTATGCAAGAAAACATCCCTTTGGCTAATATGTATTTTTTATTTTGACCCATAATCCACGTAGACGTGACGATTTCACTAACATTTCTATGTTTACCAACTTCTTGGTGTAAAATTTGAAGTGACGAAAAAATGTTGGGGAAATTTATTAAGCGTTTCACTTGCATATAAATTTATGAACTTAAGTAAGCTCTATAAATGATATTCTTTTTGAATTTTACAAAAATACTGTACAAATGAATGTTCCTTTGTCTACCAAGCCGTTTGTACGAAAATCAGAAGACTAGCGAAGGTTAGTGAAATGGGGGCCAGTGGTAATGCTACATTTGTATTTCGTGAGAATACATTTATCTTTATTTATTTTTTTTTTATTTATTATAGTATTTCCTCATATTTTTATCAAAAACCAAAGTGCAATAGTCTGTTCTAAACCTATTTATTATTATACAGGTGTAGAGTTGAGCAAGGACAAGCCAACCTTTACTTGGACATTTAAAGAAGAAGAAGATGACGAAGATTACATGATTCATACGCTCTTCCTGAAGAATGCCGTCCTCGGAGGATCCTCTGTTAAAGGCGAACGCAACATTATTGAAGTTGAAACGAAAAACTTTGAAAAAAGTGATGTGAAGCAGCCGCTATTGTCCCTAACATTAGGACAAAGGGATATGGTAAGCCTTCTTATTTATATAGAAATAAAAAATGTGATAAATTATTTACTCACTTGTTACATATACTATGAGTGTTTATTATCATTAATAAACCACTGTCATATATTTGTGTATACATCATGTACCAGATGGGCCTGCGTGCCTATTGGATATTAGAAATAAAAACTATAGCATAATATTAATGATATTATAATTATTTTAATGGTTCCCAATTTTATATAGTAGTAAAAGTGAGTTTAGCAAGTAAAATACATGTCAAAGTCTCTATATTTTCTGATACCCTAAGTTGAGCAGGATAAATAACAAAACATTTTAATTTACAAAAAATAAATACGGAGGAGTTGTGCAACTTCAAGATAAAATTTATTTTAATGTTAAGGAAAGCTCATTTATGAGGCCCTTCCAGGGGGATCCCTTTTTCCTCAGTCTCTTAAAGAAAGGCCATTGTTCTCCAGATCCCCAAAAGTATCTGCCATAGTTCCCAAAATGTATTTACCCAAGATCTCTGAAATTAGGCCTTTGATCCCTGGATCCCTGAAAGTAATGTCTAAAATTCCCCAGATCCCTAAAATAATTGGCCATGTTCCCCAGATCTCCAAAACCTCTGGGAGGATCTCATTAACAGTATAATAACTTTGTATGCAAAATGCATGCACTTGTTCATAATTATAATAGATTGATTGAATGTTTAGCGTCATTTTAATGCCATCGAGGGCTAACAGATGATCAGTTAACCTAACGGCTGTTTCCTGGAATCCTGAAAGGTTAACCAGTACTCAAGCACACCCCATTTCCGCAAGTCACTGATAAATTTCCCACTTGAAACAGCGGTGAGAGACGAATGATAATGAGATATAATGGCATATATTAATCATGGAGACTGTTGCCGGGCTGGGATTTAAACTCACGACACCTGGATTGAAAATCAGACGCGTTACCAACTGAGCTAATTTGGCCTGGCTCATACTGTGAAATCATTAATTTTGTGGGGTACTATTTTTCGTTGATTTCGTTGGAAGTCTAGACAGCGAAATCAAATACCCATAAACTTAGTTTAAGCAATAATGTAAGGCTGCCAATATAAATTACCTCTCTTTCCATTTGTCTATGTGCATCGCATTGTGGTAAATAATCCATCCTTTATTTATATATTTTCTCTCGTCATATTGCATCAGTATTTACTTGATGATTTTGTAAAAAGTGCAAGAAATTTTTAATTCATAGACGTGTGTGTGTAGCGAGATGTGTTATTTACTCTACTTCAATCAAATGTCAGAGTTACTTAAAATAGACCGTCACCTTGCATCAAAATGCTATTGAGTTGAAACAATGTGACGTAAAGGCCTACGGTAAACATTGTAAAAAAAAGTGTAAAACGTTGTAAAAGCACAGTATGCGTGCATACAAAGAAAACTAAAACACAAGTTTCAAGTGAAGTAATGTATTTTATTTAGTGGTATTTTTTTTATTCTATTCTATACTTGTTTCATTTTAAGATAAAATATATTGTTATACATTTTTAATGAATAAAACAATTAAATCTTTTAAAAGATGCAGCACATTAGTTTACTGTCCATTTTCAGTCACTTGTGGCACTATTGTTATTTACACTGAGTCTGCATTCTGAAAGCCTTTCTGGATTAGATGTTGTTGTTCTCCTTTCCTCACCTGGTGTTTGCATAACAATTAGATCTATATCTAACTAGTATATTAGGGTACCAATTGGCATGTGTTGACTCTTATTGGCACAACGTGGTGCGATAAACCCTGACGCACGATGTGTGTATTACAGCAAAGGTTAACAACTGGAATGCAATATGCGTTGTCGAAAAGTGTAAAAATATATATATATTTAAGTCCCCACGAATATGTCTTTGAAGTGGAAACCACGAAATTTATTACCACGAAAATAAATAATTTCACAGTATAATAGATGATATGGAAATATTTCAAAAACTTATTTTTATCAATTAATTATAGATCTATATAATTTTTGAAATAGAAAAAGAAAAGCCCTTTCTCTAGCTTTTGTTGTGTATTAAATTAAAGTTTTATAGACAAGACTCAAACATTCTATGTTTTTTATTATCAGTGTAATTTAGATGTGAGTTTTGGACACGAAGTGCCGGTTACATTCAGACTGGTAGAGGGTTCAGGACCCATAGCATTGGGTGGACAACAGTTAGTGGGTAAGTTAGCACCATGATTACCTTGAAATTTAAATACAAGTGGGATTGAGTTTCTCAAAACTCAATTTACAGATATCTACCAGTACTTGTCTCATTACTTAAATGCCACATTAATACTTTTAATTCTTTAAAGTATTTTCTACTTAGTAAATGCTAGTGAAATCTACCTAGGTCTGGCATCTATAGGTACGTTGAAAATCTACCAAGGTCTGGCATCTACAGTGAAAATCTACCTAGGTTTGGCATCTATAGATACAGTGAAAGTCTACCTAGGTCTGGCATCTATAGGTACGTTGAAAATCTACCAAGGTCTGGCATCTACAGTGAAAATCTACCTAGTGAAAATCTACCTAGGTCTGGCATCTATAGGTACGTTGAAAATCTACCAAGGTCTGGCATCTACAGTGAAAATCTACCTAGTGAAAATCTACCTAGGTCTGGCATCTAGAGATACAGTGAAAATCTACCTAGCCCTGGCATCTATAGGTACAGTGAAAATCTACCAAGGTCTGGTATCTATAGGTACAGTGAAAATCTACCTAGGTCTGGCATCTATAGGTACAGTGAAAAACTACCTAGGTCTGGCATCTATAGGTACAATGAAAATCTACCTAGGTCTTGCATCTATAGGTACAGTGAAAAACTACCTAGGTCTGGCATCTATAGGTACAGTGAAAATCTACCTAGGTCTGGCATCTATAGGTAGAGTGAAAATCTACCTATGTCTGATATCTACAGGTACAGTGAAAATCTACCTATGTCTGGCATCTATAGGTACAGTGAAAATCTACCTAGGTCTGGCATCTATAGGTACAGTGAAAATCTACCTATGTCTGACATCTACAGGTACAGTGAAAATCTACCTATGTCTGACATCTATAGGTACAGTGAAAATCTACCTATGTCTGGCATCTACAGGTACAGTGAAAATCTACCTATGTCTGACATCTATAGGTACAGTGAAAATCTACCTATGTCTGGCATCTACAGGTACAGTGAAAATCTACCTATGTCTGAAATATACAGGTACAGTGAAAATCTACCTATGTCTGACATCTACAGGTACAGTGAAAATCTACCTATGTCTGACATCTACAGGTACAGTGAAAATCTACCTAGGTCTGGCATCTACAGGTACAGTGAAAATCTACCTATGTCTGACATCTACAGGTACAGTGAAAATCTACCTATGTCTGACATCTATAGGTACAGTGAAAATCTACCTAGGTCTGGCATATACAGGTACAGTGAAAATCTACCTAGGTCTGGCATCTATAGGTACAGTGAAAATCTACCTAGGTCTTGCATCTATAGGTACAGTGAAAATCTACCTATGTCTGACATCTACAGGTACAGTGAAAATCTACCTATGTCTGGCATCTACAGGTACAGTGAAAATCTACCTATGTCTGACATCTACAGGTACAGTGAAAATCTACCTATGTCTGGCATCTATAGGTACAGTGAAAATCTACCTAGGTCTGGCATCTATAGGTAGAGTGAAAATCTACCTATGTCTGATATCTACAGGTACAGTGAAAATCTACCTAGGTCTGGCATCTACAGGTACAGTGAAAATCTACCTAGGTCTGGCATCTACAGGTACAGTGAAAATCTACCTATGTCTGACATCTACAGGTACAGTGAAAATCTACCTAGGTCTGATATCTACAGGTACAGTGAAAATCTACCTAGGTCTGATATCTACAGGTACAGTGAAAATCTACCTATGTCTGACATCTACAGGTACAGTGAAAATCTACCTAGGTCTGATATCTACAGGTACAGTGAAAATCTACCTAGGTCTGATATCTACAGGTACAGTGAAAATCTACCTAGGTTTGGCATCTATAGGTACAGTGAAAATCTACCTATGTCTGATATCTACAGGTACAGTGAGAATCTACCTATGTCTGATATCTACAGGTACAGTGAAAATCTACCTAGGTCTGGCATCTATAGGTACAGTGAGAATCTACCTATGTCTGATATCTACAGGTACAGTGAAAATCTACCTATGTCTGATATCTACAGGTACAGTGAAAATCTACCTAGGTCTGATATCTACAGGTACAGTGAAAATCTACCTATGTCTGATATCTACAGGTACAGTGAAAATCTACCTAGGTCTGATATCTACAGGTACAGTGAAAATCTACCTATGTCTGATATCTACAGGTACAGTTAAAATCTACCTATGTCTGATATCTACAGGTACAGTGAAAATCTACCTAGGTCTGATATCTACAGGTACAGTGAAAATCTACCTAGGTCTGATATCTACAGGTACAGTGAAAATCTACCTATGTCTGATATCTACAGGTACAGTGAAAATCTACCTAGGTCTGATATCTACAGGTACAGTGAAAATCTACCTATGTCTGATATCTACAGGTACAGTGAAAATCTACCTATGTCTGATATCTACAGGTACAGTGAGAATCTACCTATGTCTGACATCTACAGGTACAGTGAAAATCTACCTATGTCTGACATCTACAGGTACAGTGAAAATCTACCTATGTCTGACATCTACAGGTACAGTGAAAATCTACCTATGTCTGACATCTACAGGTACAGTGAAAATCTAGCTATGTCTGATATCTACAGGTAGAGTGAACATCTACCTATGTCTGGCATCTACAGGTAGAGTGAGAATCTACCTAGGTCTGGCATCTACAGGTACAGTGAGAATCTACCTAGGTCTGGCATCTACAGGTACAGTGAAAATCTACCTATGTCTGGCATCTACAGGTACAGTGAAAATCTACCTATGTCTGGCATCTACAGGTACAGTGAAAATTTACCTAGGTCTGGCATCTACAGGTACAGTGAAAATCTACCTAGGTCTGGCATCTACAGGTACAGTGAAAATCTACCTAGGTCTGGCATCTACAGGTAGAGTGAAAATCTACCTAGGTCTGGCATCTACAGGTACAGTGAAAATCTACCTATGTCTGGCATCTACAGGTACAGTGAAAATCTACCTATGTCTGGCATCTACAGGTACAGTGAAAATCTACCTAGGTCTGGCATCTACAGGTAGAGTGAAAATCTACCTATGTCTGGCATCTACAGGTACAGTGAAAATCTACCTATGTCTGGCATCTACAGGTACAGTGAAAATCTACCTATGTCTGATATCTACAGGTACAGTGAAAATCTACCTAGGTCTGGCATCTACAGGTACAGTGAAAATCTACCTAGGTCTGGCATCTACAGGTACAGTGAAAATCTACCTAGGTCTGGCATCTACAGGTACAGTGAAACCCGTCTTAAGCAGGCAGTCAAGGGGAGGAGCAAAACTGGCTTCTTGAGACTGCTGTTGCTGAATGCAGGTTTATATGCTTGGAAAGTATAGACATTATGGAAAACAGCAAATATGGCTGCTTAAGACAATGGCTACTTAATGGAGGTGACCGCTGATTAAGGTATATAAAACTATATTACTGTATAATAAAATTAAAAAGAAAAGCTATAATATTCCGTATGGTTGTTGTATCTGAATACACACAGATAACTGACTTGACTTTCCATAATGTGTGTCTGCAGTATGATACTTCACTTCAGTGTGGCAACCACTGCATCATGTAATACTGAAAACTCTATTGTGATATAGCTGGAAGAATGCTGAACATTCTAAACTCAGCTAAACACTAGAAGATGCAGTTTGGCATGAAACTTCCATTTTAAAGTGTGGATGTCATTAACAAATATTTCAAAAGCAACTATTTGATTGTTATTGACTGTTTTTTATTATGCAGAGTTTCCTCCTGAGGAGATGATGAGCCAAGATGAGTCTGCTCTTGAAGATTCAATAGAGGACGAAATTACTGAAGAAGAAAGTCCTGTGAAAGGAATGCCCAAAAAAAGAAAGGCTGCAAAACAAGTAGAAAAAAAATCCAAAGTAAGTTAAATAACTGTTGTTGATCTACTTTTAAATATCTGTCAATGTCGATCTTTTAAAGAGGTATTTGTGTAACTGTCAAGGATTGGAAACACTCAGTAATGATTTAATGACTCTTAGATTTTTTTTTTTTATTAGTATATATATTTTTAGCAAACGATTCCATCACAATGTTTCCTTGTTAATACTCAGCATCAACTCCAAATCGTAAGATAGATAAGGGGTAAAGTAGTTCTGGCTACTACCACAATACAGCTTTGAAAATATTAGGCTACTCAGTAAGTAGCGTAGCTGCCTTAACACCACAATGCCCGGGCTTGCATATTTTATTGTGAATGCATCATTTTATCTGCTGAAAATTCCACCACAACACAGGAAATGCATCCTAAAATTTTTTTTTTCTTCTGGGAGAGCATGACCCCAAACCCACAAGAACCAGAATGGCTTGCACATCTTTTTAGGGTCGGCTATGCCTTTACTAGTAGCATTCAGCTGAATTGTATTAGTAAAGTTAAAAAGTTGCATGATAAATGCAAATACATATACTGAATGGAACAGCTAACCATGATAAATGCATATACATATACTGAATGGAACAGCTAACCATGATAAATGCATATACATATACTGAATGGAACAGCTAACCATGATAAATGCATATACATATACCGAATGGAACAGCTAACCATGATAAATGCATAAACATATACTGAATGGAACAGCTAACCATGATAAATGCATATACATATACTGAATGGAACAGCTAACCATGATAAATGCATATACTGAATGGAACAGCTAACCATGATAAATGCATATACTGAATGGAACAGCTAACCATGATAAATGCATATACATATACTGAACGGAACAGCTAGCCAGCCACCTGATACATTATCTATATCATCAGTATAAGCGCAATGACCTTGAAATTTGGACTTGAGTAAGAAATAACTTTTAGACATCTAAAATCCAAAAATCAATACTGTTGATGTTGTATATAAATTTTAATAACACTGTACGATATATCGACAAAGATATTGAAAATACAAAAGTGGCAAGTTAGCTTTATCGTTCAGTATAGATACTTGCATGTAAGGACTATATAAAATAATTTCCTTTTCATTCCATTTTAGAAAGGCAAGATGGAAGAGAGTATGTCCAGCGCTGATGACAGTTTAGAAGATGAGGTATTTACATCGTATTATCATCACTGATGTTTCAGAATTATTAGAACTATAAATATAAAAAATAAAATTCCAAGTATTTCCATTTTCTACGTCCTTATTCATATTTGATTAAGTATCGGACCATTAATTTATAAATCGCCTAGTGCGTCCCTGAGGTGTCGACTCTTTTGTGCCAAACATATTGATTGATTTTTCTTATAACTCGAGTGATCATTAAATCTACTGGTTTATTTTTGTTTATTATTTCATCGTAGAAAATTAATGCTTTATTGATCTGGACCAGTTCTCGCACTACATTCAATAATGAATCTCCTTGAGTATTACGATTTACCTGTCTACACATGATTTGTCATAGTATTGGCAAGTGCAAGAATCTATATAAAATCATTGTGAGATTGAAATCATAATATTTGTAATTTAATGCCTTATTTAAAATGAAAAGTGGCATTAGACGTGTCCCTGGCTAGTTTGCAATTCTGATTCACAAAAGCTGCAAGCTTTAAAATTCTGAATCCTTTTCATATTTTCATGATATTTTCAGTGTATACTATTTGTGAATAAAATATGTTTAAACGAATTCAGATACTTGTGATAGTGCATGTCAGTAAAGAAAACTAACCGATTTGCAATAAAACCATATTGTACATACTTTCAAAAACTACTCTGCAACAAGACTTAGGATCACTGGCAGTCATCATAAAAATTATTTTAAAGATCATTTGCGTTGGCCATTTTCTAAAGACAATAACGTAAAAATATCACATAGCAGGGCCATAGCAAATATTTTATTTTACAGGAGGCACAAACCAAACCATGGTAGAGGTGTCCAAAGGCGTGTTTCCCGGAAAAAAGCATTTCCTATGTTTTGCTGATATCCGAGATACATTTAAAGCTGTTCAAATTAATAAAATCAACTGCATTTTAAAAAGCTGCCCATGATTTACACCATGATATTGAATAGACAATTGGAGTCTTTCAGACCCGACATAATTGTACATATCAATTTTCTACTAATAAGAATGTTTTTTAATGATGTACAATGTATTGGGACTGAAAGTATGATATGTGAAGGATATGATGTTGTGTTGCAAGAATAATCCATATTTTGGGGATAATGATATAAGTTTTTGTAAAAAACACTTTCAAACATCTACAAAATCTACAGAAGGCAAGCACCTTCATTTGCCTCCATGTGGCTACAGCCCTGCATAGCTCAGATGAGACGGCAGAACATGACTGCAGATAATTTTCAAGGCCTCATGAATTACAGTTGGAAATAAAATACAGCACAAAAGTTGATGTATTTACTTCTATTTAATTGGGAGTGGTGAAATCAAGAAAATCACAACTCTAAAAATAACCATCACATTTGCTCTGCTTGATGACTTTCACTCGTTATTTGGGCTTTTTTTTTTAAATGAACCAAATTCAACACTATGTAGCAAATACAGTTGATAAAAACAGTGTGTGCAGTGGATAGTGTTGGCCACTCATGCCAGAGGTTGAGGGTTCAATCCACAGCTAGACTATACCTCTCAAAAAATTATGCTCAGTACTGGTTTTACCCAAGAAGTGAACTTAAAGCTAAATTTGCATAAACTAACTTGAACATCAAATAGCACTTTCAGACCATGTTAAAAACTAAACAAAACTGCTTTCAAACCAAATGAAGTTGGTATAAAATAAATTTATACAATTATTTTAGGAAGATGATGATGAAGATGATGAAGATGAAGATGAAGAGGAGGAAGACATGGAAGAAGACGAGGAAGAATCCAGTCCAGAAAAAGGGTAAGTTTATAATTATGTTATCCCAGAACCCAAGATCTCCCGAATTGGGTCTATTAACCACAAATAAAAAAATAAGGAATTCTATGCCTGTCCCACAATTCATAGCAGTTGAACTCTTAACTGTGATGACATCCAAACGTTTAAGTTGAAGCAGCTGACCAATAAATTTGCTCAAATGTGGCTCTCCAAACATTGTCATATAACGAGCCCAATCAGGAGAGCTGGATCTGTACTACAGACTGTTATCACTATAATTATGTAGTGGAAAATCTTCACTGCTATATCTTTGATATTGAGTTAGTTTTGGATGTTCACAACATTTCTTTTAGTCGGTAGCATAGAGGTCTTCCTCTACCAATATAACTGAATATTAATTGTATTAACCTGGAATGTGTTGAATATGGTGTTTGTTAAATAAAGCACATTATAATGCATTTGGTTGTAATTTTAATGTTCTGTAAATTGAATAATTACCATTCTTTTCATACAGGTAAAGTAAAGAAATTCTGAAATTAAGACTAATATAGACTGAAAACAATGTGTAGAAAGTTCTGATATACATGTAACTTAAAAGTTTTTAACCATTTTTTTTACTGTTAAGTGTATGATTTTGTCAATAGTTTTATATACTGAACCAAAAAAGACACTTTCACTAAGTTTGAATGTGAATATTTTGTTTACATTTAACTAAATTTGGCTCTCAATGCGACGTCGCTGTCAAGCAGTCATCATCGCATGCGTGGCCACACATGCTACTGATAACCCGATTATGAAATGCATTCCTTCCTGTTTTAAATTCAAATCAAACAATAAAATTGAAAATTTCTGTCCAATTTAGCTATTTCAGTAGATTGATAAGACAGAATTATACAACAAACACAAGATTTCAGCAAAATTTAGTTAAATGTTAACAAAATATTTACATTCAAACTTGGCGAAAGTTTCTTTTTTGGTTCAGTATACAAAAAGTCGTGTACTTATTAAAATGACATTTAAATAGTAAACTAATGTTTAGCAAAGTAATGTTGTGGTAGTTTAATAATATTCTATTCATCTGTTTTCAGGAAGAAAAAGAAGGGAAAGGTAAGATATTTTTAAGGTAGATAACTCGTGTGAGTTTTTTCCAGGGAATATGGTGTAGTTGTTTCCCTTTGTTTAGCAAAGTGAAACCTGCAAAGTGAACTTTATTTGCCACACACAAATTGGAAAATGAGAAAGTTAAACATCTTTTATTCAAATCATCGTAAAATGAGATTGCAACATGTTTAAAAAATAGAAATGTTAATAAACTGCAAGATTGTGAAAATATTTGATAGTAGAGTCTGGCAACGATTTTCTTTTCCATTTGAGAGTATTGATAATTTCACTGTTTAACAAGATTTTTCAATTTGTATTAAGTGGCAAATAAGGTTTTCTAACTTTGCAGGCAAGGATGCAGGAGCTGCAGGCTACTAAACTGACAGTCACTCTGAAGTCCGGCTCCAAGCGCAGGGTAGTTAAGGCTAACAGGAAAAGGAATCGTTCCCTGAACAAGTCGCGATAGTCACTAATGGTAAAACAGCCAATTTTTCAAATGGCTCATGTTCATATTGTTTCAAATCACTGCTCTTGTGTCATAATGCAGGACACTTGGGTAATACCTTATTGACTTGTTATTGCAAGGCCCGATTCCATCTGCGCTCAAAGAACAAAATTTGCAATTTTAACTAAATTTTGGAGTTTTGTCTCAAGGGACTGTTGCGATCACATTTTGCCCGTTGTCATTCGTCATCCATCCATAAACAATTCACATTTTAAACTTCTCAAAAACCTTAAGCCCAATTGTAATGAAATGTTATATGCGGCTTTGATACTTAAGGTTAAATAAAAATTGTGAATTGCAATGTCCCCATCCCCTGGTGTATAGGGGGTAAGGCCAAAACAGTCAAATTCAAGGTAAACTTTAAAAATCGTCCTATAGAAAATGGTGAGCATGCTTATGGATGCATATGGGTCTTATGAATTGCATGTCCCTGGGTTTGGCCCTAGGGGTGGGGACTTAACAAAATTAATATGTCTGTCAGCAAATCACATTTTTGACTTAATCTCAAAAACTGTAAGCTCTATCGTAATGAAATGTTATATGCAGCTTTTGTACCTAAGGGTGTATCAAAATTGTCAATTGCATGGTCCCCACCCCACTGGGGCCATGGGGACAGGGCCGGAACTTTAAAATCTTACTAGTGGGAGCACTGGGAAACAAATGGTGAGCATGATTATGGCAGCATATGGGTCTTTTATAAAAATTGTGAATTGCATGTCCCTGGGTCTCGTGGTTTGGCCCTAAGTGGGGGCTAAAAAAGATTCAAGGTAAACTTTAAATATCTTCTTATTATAGGAAGCATTCAGAAACAAATTGTGAGCATGATTATTGACCCCTACGGTTCCTTTATAAAGTTTGTGAATTTATGCCCCTGGGTATTACGGTTTGGTTCAAACCGTTATTACTTATGACTGAATAGACTTATGTGAATATTTTTTTTTATATGATTTGTTGCTGATGTGATGGTTAATACCTATGTCAAATTCAAGATAAACTATAAAAAACTCTTATGATAGAATGCACTTGGAAACAATTTGTGTGCATGATGGTTGGAGCCTATGGGTCCTTTATAAAATTTGAATTTCATGTCCCTGTGTCTCATGGTTTGACCCAGGGGGTGTGGCCTACTTTACTTAATCTATATAAGAGAAAATGACACTGTCTTTTCTGATGACTGAATACACTCATTTGAATGGTAGTTTGTGCGATTTGTTGTTTCTCACATGACTTTAATGCTTGTTTTATTGAGTGCTTTCTGACACCTCCCCTTTGTAACCTTGGTCCTGCGCAAATTTAAGGTAAATTTTAAGAATCTTATTATAGGAAGCACAGGAAAACAAATTTTAAGCATAATTAATGAAGCCTATGAGTCTGTCATAAAAATTGTGAATTTCATGTCCCTGGTCACTTTGACCCTTGGGACGGGTATTACTTTACTAAATCTTTATAAAATAAAATGATATTTGTTGATGCAGATCTGACATTAAAATTCATGCTTGGATTTTTGCCGCATCCCGAAGGATAAAAGTTGGAAAATACATAGATACAGCTTTGTCGTCAAGGATAATTGGGTGACCTTTAAAGCCCATGGGCCTCTGGTATCTATATATGATCCCCTATCAATTTAGGATAATTTGCTCTACATCATCACGGTTTTCAAAAAGGGTTGCAAACATAACTAGGGTATTTTCTGCTGATGCACTATTATTTTATGACCATACTCACAACTGAAAGCCAGATTCATTGATTACTGAAATGTCAAAAGCTATGTATTCCCTTCATTATATCAACATCAATGATATCTTAAAAACTTGAGACGATATGTTAATTCACATTAAGGTAATAAAATGGTTACCCCGTTTCCCAAAGTATGTATACCTGACTTTGTTTGTTATTAGTAAATAATAACGAGTAGAAAGTCTCCACAAACGAAAATTTGTTTTCACCATAAATTTACAGTCGACTGGTACATAGACATTACAAACAATTACATCGGAATGGGGAGGGTTATAAATCAGTTATGCATAGATTAGTAACCAGCAGGCCTGTGGCCTTATTTCTTAAGATTAATATACTAGGGGGATTTATCCCATTTAAGGGAGGAACTATTTTTGTCCGCTGATTGTCGGGTCATGATTTATTGTATGTACAATAATTTTTATTAGGCATATAGAAGTGTGGCTGTAAAAGGTATTTGTTTAGGTAGTAGTATTGGGATTGATCTGTCGGTGTATAGTGTATTTGTTTCTTGTTTCACAAAATGACTTGACAAAAAAGGGCCAATAAAACCCATGTGTATTTCAAATTACTATTTAGTAGCAATGAAAGTCAATTAAATCATGTTTTCTTGTCTAGATTGTAATTTTTCCAGCATTATGAATGTATACTTAGCGACAACCCCCTGTCCCCCCCACTCCCCCCCCCCCCCCATTATATTTAAGGGTTGTAACAACATACCAAATCAATTGAGGGAAAAAATATTGACTTATTATTTACTATGGAATGGTATACTAACAATCAGCAAATGTTTCCATTCCTTAACAGTTGCACAAAATGCCTGTATCTCTGACAGGCATTGTTTCCAAATTAAGTGTGTGTAGTTTAAACTTATTTATTTTACTTCAGTTGTGAAACAAGTTCCTACAACTTAGGCAAATCACGCCCGAAGTCTTCCTGGTTTGAACCAGTACTAAGCATATGTGGAAAAGTGTCTTGCTCAAGGACACCACACATAGCCGTGGTGGAGGATCGAACCCACAAACCTCCGATCATGAGTTCGGTGCTCTACCACTGGACCACGTGTGTGCACCAATCTGGCTGAAAAAATACATGCAAAATGTTTCACAGACACATTATTAATAACCAGACACAATCACAATGCTAGACTTGGAGGATTTTGTTCGTTAACATTTAATCTAGCCATTTCAGAATTATTTTTGAAAAAGTAGGTTAGATTTTTAAGCATGCACTTTGTAATTAGTCATACGGTCTGTGGCTATTCTTTTGACACCAGGTATGTAATGTTGTGTTCCATAGTAACCAGTCTTGTTGTTTCAGTGTATTGTTTAATGTTTTTGTACATGGAGAGTGAGTCTGGAATAAGCCTTCTTGCTTCTGTTGCTACACAGTAATACCCCAGTTCATTAATTAACCAGTATTATGATTATGATCATAAGGCATTTACAGTAGGTTTAAAGTTGTTTTATAATTGACAGGGGCGTAGCTTGTCTGAAAACGATGTGTAGGCAGAGTTGTAGAGAGAGGGGGGGGGGGGGGGGGGGGGGTAGGAGATGGGTTTCAACTAGACTGTCGTAAGTGCATTTTGGCATATATTTCTTACATTTTTAGGGGCCTGGTTATCCTTAATATTAACTTTGAATTCACTGTTTTATAATCAAATAAAATGATAATAAATGTAATGTTTTAAGCTTCGTTCACTTTAATAAAGGGGGAAAATGAAATAGCCTTCTGTCTCATGGTTTCAAGTGACTACTATTTTCATACAATTTCGAAGGAAAAAAGTGTAAGCACAGTGTCTATAGGAAGCTACACCCCTGATGGAGATTTTGGCAGTTTTATGGAAGAACATTATGGTTTAAATGTGTTGAACAGTGAGGTGACTGTTGCCCCACAGAGTTTTGCTCCCGTAGTGTGGTATCTTGCGGTTGCATTTTTATGGCCTTTGTTTGTGCATACCTCGAAGCTGAAGATAATTCAAGGAGGTTGGTTCTCACCTCCACGTGTCTTCCATGTATGGGATGGCCACCAAAGGATTTAACTTGAAGTTTGACAGCAAGATTTGCACAGGAAAGTAACACCTTAAGGGTTTACGATATCATTGGTATCTGTATGATTACCCCTTGGAATACTTTACAAGGAGATAGTGAGATTAATACAGTTGGAGATGAGATAATTTTGATTATCTCGTCCACGCGATCTATATATCTGTGATGGAGAATGATGCGGTGGGGTCTTTCTAGTCTTTTCAGCCGAGGAAGGTTCATCTACACTTTGACACCAGTGTTTGTTTTGCCACCTAAAACCATGTGCCTCCCTCCGTGTTTATTGTTAATTTAATCGTTGGTGCAGATTTGTGGTTAATTTGGGTATTGACATTTGCCTTAAATGGTGAAATATGATATGCAGTGACCTTGTTTTGGTTTGAAATTAGCATGCTGGAGAGACAACTAGAAGTTGGAGTGATGGTACTTCACTTTGTTTGATTTTGTTTTATTGATCATTCTACACTTGGCGGATGTATTTGATCTTTTTAAGTTTGCCTGAAATGTGCAATAACATCCTTCTATATCAACTTGTAAAAAGGTGCTAGTCATTGCTAGGGCTTGCTATAATATAATTAAAATATTTAATGAAGAAATCGTTATCGCAGTTTATATACAAGTGCTGCAGACCAGCCCTTGTAGCATCATGGAAGATTAACTCTCTCAAACGAGTTCTCACATTAATTATAACTGGTTGTTTTTGTGATAATGTCGCACTTCTTAACATAAGGGTTTACAGCTTCAGCTGAAACATCAAGTTTTTATTTATTTGCATGTATTTTAGAATACAGTAACATTTTATTTACTCAGATAAAGTTAATTTGGTAGATCTTGTTGTTTGGGGTTTATTACATAATATATGGGATATAGTCACAAACATTATGAGTGAAATGACTGATTATCCATGTGACAAGCAAAATTAATGTTGGTCATTTTCTAAACTTGTGTACCAATCAACAGTGATTGAGGATTTCTAAGCTCCTGGCAATACCAGCGTCCCATTGTCTGGTGCTTGTGAACTGACCACACATCTGCATAACTTAACAGCCAGCGGTTATGCAACAAGACTGACCACTATAGGTCAACTGACCACCATAGGCCATAGACAGAGAAGACAGTTGAGAAATTACTTGACCACCTTTTTGTATAATTGGCAGGGAGAAGGTGTAGCCCATAGCAACTTTAAGCAAAGTTAACCACAGAGAACTTGTTATTGCAATTAGTTGATATTAATTTGGCTAATTATGACCAAGATGACCTTGTAGTAACCTTTCCTTACAATAACTGAACCTTTAGTGTTAAATAGACCCGGCAGATAATCTGTGACTGTTTCTCAGGACTTTTTCCCAAAGCGTAAACAGCACAAGTTGAAACATTGTTGATAAACAACATAGTTTTGGGTAATTTTCAAATATGTTAATAGTGCTTTCTCTTTAACCAAAATTTTGTCTTGCCATTTAGAAACTTTTAACAAGATTTTATGTGAAACTGTTTTCTTGGAAAATATTTGGCCTGTTGTCACCAAATAGTTGCCCGTAGTTGTGTATTGGAAAGTATACTGCTAAAATCATGTAGCATTCTAACTTCTTCCTTGAGCTTGTCTGTGGTTTGTTTGTTTAAATGTTTAGCATCAGTTTTATGCCCTTGAGGGCTAAAAGATGATCAGTTAACCTAACCACTCTTTCCTGGGAATATAAAAGGTTAACAAGTGCTTGAACACCTCATATCCACAAGTAACTGTAACTTTCTCACTTGAATCAGTAGTGAGAGACGAATGAAAATAAGACACAATGCAGTATATCAGTCATTATGTAGACTACTGGGCGAGATTTGTATATGTCGTTTGATACCTGCTCAGCTAACCAGGCTCAGCTTTGAGCTTATTCCACAGCAATGAAACACAAAACTGTTATGCTTTGTTAGGTATCCAACCCTGTTCTGTATAAACAGAGTATGTTTGTTTCTGTTCTGTATAAACAGAGTATGTTTGTTTCTTGGATCCTATTTAGCCTTATCAACCATACTTGGTCCATAGTTTAATATTAATACTAAAAAATGATGCACCATCATTTCGGATGATTTTCATGCCTCTTGTGCAGATGTAGGAGTAGCTGTTGTTTCTTGGATATGGTTCAGCAATCTGTTCTTGGTCCATAGTTGTGGATCGAGTAGTACTTCTCTCGAGATATGCACCAGAAATCTAGATGACCTTGATTCCTATGTATAATTTGTAGGTCAGTGTCATCTGTGAAGTTCATAACATTGTTAATAGCAAAGATAAGCATGATTTAAAAATCTTAAGAATATTCTAAAATTTAAATTAAAAAATTAAATTTTATTTTCTGAATAACATATTACCGGTAAGCCATCATAACATTGCCAAAATAATAAATTGACACATGAGAAGTAACTGTTATACATTGCATCAGCTAAATATTATAAATGGGCTCCTCCATGGACAAGTTCTCAAGCCTCTATGGTCTCAACAACCACTTACCTCTTACAGTTAAGGTCATGGGTTCGAGCCTTGCTCAGTCCAAAAACTAAGAAAGTTTGTCAGTTACTTGCGGAAGGATGGTGGATCTACTCATGGTTCATTCGGAGATCTTCCTCCATCAATAAAACTTGATATGCCATATATAACATGTCATGTGTAGGAAGACAGGTCCGGAAATATAAGCTGGAATCTCTCTATTAAGATAATCACTTCAGATGCAATATAGCACGAGGAGGCTGTAAAAAACACTCCAAAACTAGAAAAAGACATCAAATAAATGTTTTAGACATATAAATTGTTTTGTCACTTGAAAAATCAAGTTTTTTTGAGGTCAAGGTCACTGGTAAATGGTTATGGCTAGTTTACTTTCCTGGGCAGTTATTTTTGCAGGGCATGTTTTTAAAACACAAGACCTGTGTAGATATTGCAATACTTGTTTTGTATAAATTAAAGTGATGTTTTTGCTTGCATATTACAGGATCAGAAGCCTAAAAAGGGTCCTAAGACTACCAAGGTTTGTACTCATTATAAAATATTTATTTTAAAAAGAAGTCTTAATTTTGGTATGGAAACCATCATAATTATTAAAACAGAATTGATAAGCAGTAATTTTCTGGAAGGTAGCTAAATACATGTAGCTTGGATGTAAGGATATGAAAATGTATTTAATGTGTAACAGCTAGGTAACAGGAGAACACATGTACCTGCCTGGTATAAGAGGATTTATTCTGCTGAATCCCTAACAGAACACATGTACCTGCCTGGTATAAGATGATTTATTCTGAATCCCTGACAGGAGAACATGTGTATCCGGTATAAGGGGATTTATTCTGAATCCCTGACAGGAGAACATGTGTATCCGGTATAAGAGGATTTATTCTGAATCCCTGACAGGAGAACATGTGTATCCGGTATAAGGGGATTTATTCTGAATCCCTGACAGGAGAACATGTGTATCCGGTATAAGAGGATTTATTCAGAATCCCTGACAGGAGAACATGTGTATCTGGTATAAGGGGATTTATTCTGAATCCCTGACAGGAGAACATGTGTATCCGGTATAAGGGGATTTATTCTGAATCCCTGACAGGAGAACATGTGTATCGGGTATAAAGGGATTTATTCTGAATACCTGACAGGAGAACATGTGTATCCGGTATAAGAGGATTTATTCTGAATCCCTGACAAGAGAACACTAGGGCACTGGGCACTAGCGGGGAGGGCTAGGGCGTTTTCCATTCTAATCCAATGCTTGCCTCTGCACCAAAGGGGACAGTTTATTTGGATATAAAATTGAATTTAAGTTTTGTATCTTTCTTTTAAATTCTACTGTTAAAAGTATTTTAGTGGGTCACCATAATTATTATATTTGACTGAAATTAAAAAAATAAGGTATAAGTTGATGAAGAGAAGTTGGAGTTTTATGTTGGTACACCTGTAATTGTCATGTCGAGTACGTCTCGTGCAAATGGGGTGTTTAATCTTGCATTATCTTGAGTGTCAATCCAATGTCAAGGTGAAGGTCATTTAAAATCGGATAAGTTCTCTTTTTACATTCAAATGTCGTCTTTTTGTTTGTTTTTAAAACAAATAGTATGTTCGTCAGTTAAATTTTTTTTAATGAGTTCTGGGATTTTTTGACACGGGGTGGAATAGAGGTCCAACAATTTCAACAATTTGTTTTACGAATAATCGGAACAATTTAGCCATGTTTCATCAGTTTCATCTAACATTTCTAAAGAGGTTGTGGGAAGGATCTAACAAATGAAAATCCAAAGGTTAAAATATACAGTTTATTTGCCAATGGTAGCGAGGTAGGGATTGTATTGGTACTCCTGTCTTCCCTCTCTTTAAATCTGCCTGTGACACAACATTTATAAATATTTTTTTAATACAGTAAACTTTTAAGACACAAGTAAATGAAATTGATCTCACAGCTGGTGATATCTGCAGACCACCGTGGCTTTTATTTTCACTTTATGCTGAATATAAGTGTCAATATCAATTAGTCATCATCTTGTTTGAGTTGTTGAAGGACTACTGTTTGAGATAAACTGTGTAATCGTTTCTTTTCTATATAGGTCACAAATGTTCATTTCTGTATCAATAGTGTCAGGTTTGCCAACGTTTACCTTGTGTCACTGTTCATTCATAAAACTTGGTGATAATAGGCGTGTGAGAGTTCCAGTACACACAAAGTAGGCATCCAGTTTTTGCTGGCTATTTTGAGACCTATAATTTGGGTATGGATCTTGATTAACAAACCCTATAGTTTGTGTTCAGTATTGAGGAGTGAACTGTTCCTTGTACAAGTGTGCAGGTCTTTTATTCAGAATAGATCTCGACTTGAATGTGCAAATGATGAGACTTTAAAACTTTTTTCATTAAAAAAAGTCATTAAAGTTAAAGTTTAAATTAGCGTAATCAATAATGATTTTGGAACGTTTTAGAAATATGCTTTAATTAAAATTGAAATTTGAGCTTTAGTGCGTAATCATATGAGAACTTTAAGGAAGTATAACAGGATTTTTGAAATTCGTAAATTGGCCAAAAAATATTTCATCAGAATATATCTCGACTATTTAATATGCTCTTTCAGGCTGTATTGCCATAAGGATATAGTTTTATGTAACCATGCCAACATACAATTATTTCCCTTTTTAGGCATACACGCCCAGGTTAGACTAAAATAGACTTCCCCATTATATATGCATGATATTTATTTTCAGAATTGGGATTTTTAAAGAAATATCTGTTTGAATTACTCTAAAATATAGAAATTGTAAAATATCTTAGATATAATCTAGCTTGTAAATTTTAATCCACCAGTCGCGCATTAACCAATATGACTATTTTAAATCTGTTGATGGATGATGATGATAATTGTCCACCAATATGCGAAAAGTGGAGACAATAATTTGGGTCTGTCTGCCTGTCTGTTAAAACAAAGGTTTTGTATATAAACTTGGAAGATTAACCAAATTTGGTAGTACATTATTAATTCACTTTCGCTTTAATTTATTATTTTTGTACACAGGCTGTGAACCTGGAATCTTTCTGCCTGTTGGCTTCATAATGTAGATGTGTAGGTATACTGTAAATCCCCAATTATTGCTGCTGTAAAACTGCATTTGTCGTTGCTGTAAATCACCATTGTCGTCTCTGTAAATCGCCATTGTTGCCGCTGTAAATCACCATTGTCGTCGCTGTAAATCACTGTTGTCGTCTCTGTAAATTACCATTGTCGTCGCTGTAAATCACCATTGTCGTCGCTGTAAAAGTTAAACCCCTATTTAAGTCATGCATTGTTCAATTTCAGACCTCTCCCAAAAAGGCAATGAAGAAAGCATCTGGAAAAAAGGGAAAGAAATGATTTGTCCGACCTTCACCTTTATGCTTCTGGACAGTAGCAGACTGAGGACATCTAACAACTCGGACGACTTGATTGGATAACGTGACATTGTACAGTGTTCTGATGAAGATTATCGTCAATCTGACGGTCAGACATCGCATGTTGTTGGATTTATTATTTACTGTTTGATCTTTTTTGGATCTTTCATTGTTTAAAATAATGCATGCAGTAAGCTTGATGATCTGCCGTTAATCAGATTGAATGGTCGAATGATGCGGCATTGTGCAGTGTATGGATGATGGTTTATAGCAGTCTGGTAGTTAGGAGACCTCACTTGTTATTTGATTATTTACTGTTACTTGTTTTCTTGTTAAAAAATGCATGCAGTTCGCTTGATGATCTATCCATACAAAACTTGGTTTTCAAAATAGTTAAATGTATTTAGATTTCAAATGCTGCAATAAACGTAGGAAGTGCTAATGATTTTAAACTTTATTTATTCCCTCGGTTTATAATAAATATTAGCAGTTTGTTTTAATCTATAGATGTATACTGGTGATACATTAAAACACAATTTCATTGATTTGGACATAAGCACACATCAGTATGTTATTCAATTTGTGAGGTCACAACCTAGAAGTAGTAAAAAAAACCCGGACACTTTGGGTACATGTCATACACAAACATTTAATTGTGGGGCGATGAACAGATTTTGAGAAGGTAGCTTTTTGATAAATAGGTACAAGATAGCAAAATTAATCAACATTAATTTGGTCCAAGGTCTTGGATGTAAAATTCCAGATTGGTCCATAGCT
This sequence comes from Panopea generosa, assembly GCA_029582155.1. NCBI lineage: Eukaryota > Metazoa > Mollusca > Bivalvia > Adapedonta > Hiatellidae > Panopea > Panopea generosa. Next base: position 17,125,192 of record CM055908.1, on the reverse strand, counting down.
TTTAGGGAATAAAACTTGAGTTTTCTCACGCCTTGCCATTTTAAGAATGAAGGTGCACTAAGTGTTACTACCTCCATCAACCTTGTCAAATTGATTTCTGAAAGAGTCCCAAAGTATTTGATAATTTGGTGTGTACCTGTAAAATACAGGAAGAGTTCCATATTTGTTAAAATCAGTTAATTTTACATGAGTTATGGCCCCTTTTAGACTTAATTTTTTGGTCCTATTTTTTTCACATATAGCAGAGCATCTGTGTCCTTTAGACACATTTCTAATTTATCATTTCTAATTTATCATACTTTATTGGTTATCTCTAAAATTCTATACGAAACAGTTTGTCTGCACTGATGTTGATATATTGTGTCAACTGATCATTTTTTAAACAAATTTGTATTTTCAATGAACATTTTAAGCGTAGTTTCAAGTGGAAAAGGGGGCAAAATAAAAAATAATGTAACTGAAATTGCATTGTTATTGTTGCTGCTAGTTTTTATAGCTCTGCGTACATACATGCCCACATTACTATTAGGGTGTCAAATTACTCTTATCATTGGGTTTGTTAAAGTGCGACCTGTGATAAGTTTCAAAATCGTCTTGATGTGGTGTTATCCTGGAATTGAAAAATCTATACTTCTCTAAATGATAACTTGAACTCACTAGTCAGTAAATGACCACTACGTATAACATTTCTACTCATTGGTAAAGGATAACAAGGAAAATAAAGTTCAAACATGAAAAAAAAAAATCTAAAAAAGTTGAGGAAAATCTAAAGTTAAGATGTTTAGTTTATACTAATACTAAAGCTGGATTGCGATGAACGCTCAAAGTTTATATGAACCTCTCTAAAGTCTACTTTAGTAGAACAATGTTGTTGTAGTATGGAGTTTAGCGTCTCTTTCAACAATTTTTCAGTCATAACGCAACGGTGTCTACTTGAGACAGTATTCTAAGCGCTGTCACACTGGAGTATCATGCCAAAGACACATGGTATGATACCCCACCCAGTCACATTATACTGACACTGAGCTAACCAGACCTAGAACTCCCCTCCAAATGCTGTGCGTCAAGCAAGGAAGCTTCTAGTGCAATTTTTAAAGTATTTGGTATGACCTGGCTGGGGATTGAACCTATGACCTTCCGCATGCAAGGCGTACGCTCTACCACTAGACCATGCCGCGGTCTCTCAGTAGAACAAGTTCTGAGTGTTGGTTTATGAAGCATCAGGCCGAGTTGGGGATGTTGCCTACAACCTATGGCATGAGCAGCCAACACTCTATCCATAACAATACCGTCCCCACTTCAGATGTTTATTGGAACTGGGACCTTGTATTCGTCTGTCTGCGCATGCCCACACTACTTTAAATGGTTATTTGCCTGTACAAAATGCTAATGTGGAACTAGGACTGTAATATTAAACCGGCAATGTAATTTCTGTGTAGTACAATTGTGGTGTTAATTCTTTTTCCCCCTAAATTTTTACCTCACCTGAGCCGAAGGCGAATTTGTGATCACCCTGTGCCTGTCTTTTGTCTATTGACTGCCATTAACTTTTGCTTCATATCACTTTGAAACCACTGAACAGATTTTCAACTAATTTGTTATGAAGCATTCTTATATGAAACTCTCCAGTCTATGTCTTGGAACATGGGTCAAAGGCCCTTCAATATCTTGAATGAAGTGTAAAGGATTTTATTTCAGGATTTGTTCAAGCCATGACCATAGGGTAAAAATTTGCTCCACCCCAGTGTCAAGTTTAACATAGGGACAATTCAATTAATTGATCTTAAGAACCAACCAGGATTTCATTTCACATTATCAACATGATACTTTTATACTTAAAAGATTAAGATTTGACTGGTTATTTATCAGTACTTTATAATAAATGTCGATCAAACCATGTGCAGTTTTACTGGAACAAGTCTTAAGATCATAATCCAATTAGCTGCTTTTCATGGATTGAAGTTTTTAAGTATTTAAGAACACATGTATGTTGTTGAAACACGAGCTGGCTAAATTTGTTGATATTTGGTATACAGATTAACCCTTTGAATGAATGAATGGGGTTTTACGGTGTACCAACACATTCTAGGTTATTCGCTACCAACATAAAGGAAGATTCCAGATTCCTTGAACATTGATACCTGCAGAACTGCGTTTCAGCAAAATATATCGTATTACTCAAATTGTCGAGTTTTAGCTCTACTGGCCAAAGGCCAGAACGGCTTATGTTATGGTGCATTGTCCGTCATCCGTCTTCTGTCATCTGGCGTCTGTTAACAGCACTTTCTCGGAAACCACAAAGCCAATTAAACTGACACTTCACATGGATGTTTCTATTGCATAGGAGACTATACAGAAGATTTTCTTTTCGATCTGAAATTCAAGATGACCGCCCTTACTAAAAATAGTCTAAATCTTATTCTCATGAATGACTTGAAGATATTTTCAAAGTGTTTATGTAGTAATGATAACCAACTATAGTTTTGTTAGATTTGTTCAAATGGTGTATGGTCCCTAGGGTTCAATTAGGGGACACGTCATTATAATAAATAAAATTTTTGTTTTTTTATAAAATGGTAATAATTTTGCCTATATCTTACAGAAGCATTGTTTGGTGAAGGAGGTTCAGATTTCTAAAAATGACTGGTTTTCACTGTCTTAAGTGGTCAGGAGGGGCCCCAAAAGGGTAAACATTGGGAATTACAAAAATCGTTATCTTAAGAACCTGTGTGTCAGATTAGTTAATATTTGGCATAAATTATCCCTAGGAGTTTGATTGCAGATAACGATTTAGGGGCTAAAATTCATAGGGGCCCTGTAAGGGTACTTAGAATTTTACATAGAGTACTATGGGAAAACAGAAAATTCTATTTTTTTCATCTATTTAGGCAAAATTATTATTCAATTTGAGTTCCGAAGTATCATCTAGTCATAGGAAATAAGATTTGGCTCATTAAGGAGAATTGACTTTCCATAAGGGCCAGGGTGGGTAAAAAAAGGGTTAAAGTAGACAATTTTCAAAAATCTTCTCAACAACCGTTCAGTCAAATATGTTCATATTTGATATGGATAATCCCAATGAGTATGGGTTTTAAAGTTTGTACAAATCAATGGACACTGAGATGTATAGAGGCCCTGTGAGGAGTCTTTGAGATTTACATAGGAATCAGTACTATGAGAAAATGGAAAATTCTCATTTTTTTGGCCATTTGGGTAAATATGTTATTCAGTTTGAGATCTAAAGCATTGTCCAGTAACAAAAAAATTGATTCTTTCAATAAAGAGGATTGAATTTCCATATGGGGCCAGGACATGGATGGGACAATAAGGTTGAAATTGGGAATTTTCACAAATTTCCTCTCGATAACCTTTCAGTCGAACTAGTTCATATTTGATATAGATTATCCTTACATCAGCATGGATTGAAGCATATCAAGGGGTGGGATATATTAGGGCCCTGTAATATGACTTTTACAAAGAAATATTATAGGGAAAACTGAATGTTTTCATTTTTCTTCCATGTGTACAAAAAACTTTTTGAAACTTTTGATCATTTCTGCTAATAACAAATCACTTTAGAGTGGGTGATTGAAGTTCTGACAAATTAAGGGACTGGGTTGTATAAAGGTTCTGCACAGGGGACTATATTTTTTTTACAGATGGAATGGTATGGATTTTTAAAGTTATTCCTTTTCATAGCAATTAATTTTTTTTTCAATATTGGTGTGGTGAAGGTATTCATCCATAAGCTGTTAAGGCGACCTCCCAAAGAGTAAATGTTGTAGAATTTCAAAAAGTGCTATGGCCATTATGAGTCAGTAGAGTATCCTCAGGCCCTCTTGGGCCTTTTGTTATGACATTCATGAGCCACAGTGATCCTATCCTTGCCGTCACTCGTATGGAAACACACATGAGTATGTAGTTTTACCACAGTCATGAACACGCCAAAAAGATAAAATGAACAGAACACCTATTTGGAGGATTCATACCCCTCTGCAGAGATCGACAGTGATTCTATTCTTTTCTTATCCGGAACCACACGGGTTTGATTCCTATGAATAGGGGTTTCAATAAAGGGACTAGGGTCCAATGGGGCCCAGTAAGTGGTATTTGTGTTTTTGTCTCCGACAACTTTCACCACGTACACTTGGACTTAGTGGTCTAGTGGTGCTATAAAAATGCTATTGGAGGTTTCATTTTCAATATTTTTTCTGTTGCCATGGAAACATATGGTCAAAATTACAAAATTTGATGTTTCTGGAACACAAACTTCAAAAACTTAAAGTTACTACACGAAACTTTGTACACATGTCAGCCTGGTAGTACCTTTTGCTGTGGAGTTTTCATTTTCAATATTTGTTCTGTTACTATGAAAACAAATAGTGAAAATTACAAAATTTACTCTTTCGGAGCACAGCTCCAAAAATCGATCGAAGTTAACTTCGCAAACTTTATTCACCTATAAACCTAGTGGCGTAGGAGAACTTTTGGTGTGAGAGCATTTTCATTTTCAATATCGTTTCTGTACCCATGGAAACAATTTGCAAAATTGCAAAATTCATCTTTTCCGGAACTCCAAAACAAACTTTTCAAAGTAATATCACGAAACTTTGTACACTTGGTATAGTAGTCCTTTTTTCTATGAGGGAGTATTCATTTTCAATATTCGTTCAGTTACAATGGAAACAATTAGCAAAAATTACGAAACTCGTTTGCGATGCATATCTCAAAGCATAGTGCCCAAGAAGTGACTTTTCAGTGATTTAAGAAACTCCGAACATCTAAAAAAAACTATACTGGGGATATTGATATTTGGTCTTCTTGATTTTCATTAAATCTTAGCAAAACTTGTAGAGTAAGAACTGTTATCATATACATCTGTAACTACACGATGTCGGACATATTGTTGAACTAGTTAGATTTGACTACCATACCCCCGCCACACGGCTTATCAGCACATTTAAGCACAATTTTAAAGACTCTTTCTCTGAAAGTTTAAAGCATAGACCATAGATATTTAACAGTTAACATTGCATAGAGGTCCCCCGAATTGTTTGTTAAAGTTGCGTCCCTGGGGTCAAATTTACCTCAAATTTGCGATCGCCACATTGGCTATTGTTTTACATATAATATAGTTATATAGGACAAATGTTGTAGACTCGATACCATCCCCATTTACATTGAATCTTAGTCAAACTTCGCCAGCAGTTACATAACCATTAGGTATCGGTCAAGGTCTTAAACCAGTCAGATTCGACCACAAAATGTCTCTCGCCACACGACTTATAAGCACATTTAAAAGCAAACTTTTCAAAGTTCAGTGTTCAAAGATTTACATGTAGTAATGTCTGAAAGATTTGTGGAAACCGGGTCCCTGGGATCGAAGCTGTCACACGTGTCACCACCAGGCCGTCAATCCGTCTTTCTGTCCTTTAGATAACTCGTCTTCCAGTTTTAACCGAAATGATTCCAAACTTTCATAAATTTACGAGCACGATAATGATTATAATAAAGATTTTTATTAACGAGAGAACACATTTGAATAAATTAATCTTCCATGAGGCCCTCAACATATTTACAAAGTACAACATAACGCATTGGTAAAGAAAGAAATACTTTGATTCGAGAGAGAAGATAAAGTAATGAATAACATTTCTTTATAACATTGTTGACTTGTGTATGCCAAGACAGCGTATTATCAATCTTAACTCCGTTATTTTTCACGTTTACTCATGTTAGTAGCTTCATTTTTGTAATGAATTTGTTGAGTCATTACATATGCGGTTAACTTTTTGAAAATATATACATTACTTTAGACTTTACTGCATTGATGGACATGTGACTAGCTACACGCCATGCATCAACATGATCAAGATCCGATGTTAAGTATTTAATAACATTTGAAAGAGAATTATTTAAAACTGAGAGGCTAGTATCGTTTGCAAACATACCAACGACAGTATTTGCACAGATAATATCAAGTCATTTATTAATATTGAAAATAAAAGGGGCCTAAGGCAAAGCCCTGAGTTACACCAGCTTGTACTATGCGGAATTCTGAAGTTATACCAGAAACCTGATTATAATGAGTTTTATTTTCTAAATATGGAGAAAACCATTTAACCATTCTGTTCAACGTGTACATTTCCATTTTTTTTACAAATACGGCATGGTAAACAAAGTCTAAAACCTTGGACATGATATAGTGTACAAACGATTTCATTTTTATCTATAGCTGTACGCCAGTCATTCAGTATTTTTTATTAATTGGTCAAATTGGGTAATTAATGTCGGAGTTGTGGCCCTTGAATCATGAACTTTTGCTTTATTTGACATTGTGTGCACTCTAGCACTGGCAATTTTAAGACTCATAGTAGTTTCATCATAATATATCAGCTGACCAAATTCAAATGTTTGAGTTATTCCCCTTGCATTATCGAAAGTTGCATTGCTTTGCATTGTATCCTCTATCGAACATGAGCTGTTTAGAGTCAATGTGATCCTCTTGTTTGATAAATTTTCACTTAACAGTAATTCTGAAGAAAAGACACTTTATTCTTGTAAATGGTTGAGGCACCATAATGTGCATATTTGAATGGACATGTGACAAAATAAGGTAACGCATATTTGCGGCGTTGGCGTTTGGTTTAGGCTTTTAGCAGGTTCTTCTCAGTCCGAGCCATACATCAATAAAACTACATTCATCTTCCATAAAGGGGATTCAATGGGACTGTTTTTAAATTTATGTAGAATTAGTTATGTGGTCACGTTTATACTTAAAACAATTCTAAATTTTGTAGAATATGCTCATATCTCTGTAACAACTAGTGGTGCATCAGTGAAGTTTCTCTTGTGTGTGAACTTTATTAGAGAGACTCGTGGGAACAGGTGAGATAATATGGTTAGATTTCAGGTAGCTTTATAATATGGGCTCTATTTGAGTTAGAACACTTTTGATTAAAGTTTTACATTTCAATAATTCCAATCTCATTATCATATATGTATTTAAAGCATTTTCATTGGACAACGTCAATTTTTTAAAAGACTTATTTTTCGATAAAACCCTGGAACCGGACTACTTTTACGTTTCTCGCGTAAACAAAGAAGCATCGACATTTTGATGGTCGGTTTAACAATATACGAACTTAAATGACGTTCACATCGGTTCCACGCGTTTTTTCAATAATAAAACACAACGAAAACAAATGTTAGATCTGGTCCTAGCTGTTTTCTTCGGTTTATTGTTTTATAGATTTCTTTGGTTCAGCGATTTAACCAGGTGTCACAATCAGACCATAAGTTGTTTTGAGAAACAATGAAGTAGGTCATAAAATGTTCAGATTTGAGATGTATAGTGTACCATTGAACACAACCCTGGTTTACCGAACGTGAATGCTAGTCGTTGACAAAAAAATTCACAGGAAAATTAAATAAAAACATGTACATGTAGATCTAGTTGAAGTTCAGAAGAAGACGATCGTGAGACCATGTAAATACACAAACCTTGGACGTAAAAGTAATTTAAAACGTTCCAAATTCGGATTCTCCATCAATGAGTGTGAATTTATATGACCTTCGTAAATACTGACACATTTTTGGAAAACAAGCGTGCAGACAAAAACTAAACAATGACGTCAGTGTCAATATATTTCGTCATTTTACCATAAATCTGATAATGGAAACAATAGCCGCTACGATATTATTGGATATTAGATCTAGAGAATTTGATGTCAACCAGGACAGAGGTGATGTATTCTTACGCGTTTACTTTGAAGCGTATAGTTATTTTTGTTTTGTTTTTTTATTCACTTTCAATTAAATATAATCATCAGGATTGGAATTAAAAGGTTTAAATTCATTTTTTCTGTTTTTTATGCATGTGTAAAGAATGTCGAATCACGTACAAATCAAATAAAGTCCGAAGGATAACTCCTGTAATAAAACCACTTGTCGTACATCAGTGAAACATTTCAACATTTAGAGCAAAACTAGCAGACCGCGGCGTGGTCTAGTGGTAGAGCGTCCGCCTCGCATGCGGAAGGTCGTAGGTTCGTACCCCGGCCGGGTCATACCAAAGACTTTAAAATGGTACTAGAAACTTCCTCGCTTGACGTTCAGCATTTAAAGGAGAGTTCTAGGTCTGGTCGGCCCGGTGTCAGTATAATGTGACTGGGTGGGGTATCATACCATTTGTCTGCGGCATGATACTCCAGTGTGACAGCGCTCAGAATACTGTCTCAAGTAGACACCGTCGCGATATGACTGAACAATTGTTGAAAGCGACGCTAAACAATAACAACAGCAGAACTAGGCAGAATTATTTCCCATTAAATACTTATATTTTTTTTTATTCAATTACTTTAGCAAGTTAATGTCTCGGAAAATATACATTGGATTTAATTGGAAGTAAATAGTTATGATCATTTCTAAGTAGAACCTCAAAGAGACGAACGCCATAGTAACCCTGAATTGTATTTTTTTGTTTGAGTTGTGTCCCTTTTTAAATTTATAAAGTTAGGTTAAAGTCTTATAGGGTGTTCTTATTCCAGTAGCTATTAGTCGTTAGGTGCAGTACAGGTGTCGTTTTATTATAGTCCAATATTCTGTCATCTGACAAGCCTTGGAACAGGTGTCGTAAAAATAGGCATTTTGTGACAACCATCCAAAAGTCGAGAGCGTCGCCAACCGGCAGCTCTGGCTTTTCTAATTTTTTATACTTTGGTAATTTGTTGAATGTATCATGTATAGTCAACACAATTGAGGTCATCCAGTTCAGAAAAAATGTAACATTGTTTTAAATAATTTTTAAAGTTATAGACGATAGAAACAAATCAATTTATATTTTTCAAATCAAAGTTGATAACAAGAGTTTCATAAAAAAAACTGTTAATACTGCTTAATTTTAAAGTTTCAGAAAGTAATATTTTAAGATTATTACCTCCAAATTGATAAACATACGTTGTAAGTGTAAATTATGGTAATGCTGTAATTAGAAATGTGGCACAAATTACTTAATGGAACACTGTGTTCGACGACAATGTCTGTACACGCAAACAGGAATTTGTATAAAGCAAGGTTATTGACATTCCAATTTTAGAAAAAGTATTTACGGAAGATCTCGCGAAGTCTCGTATTCAAGAATTAAATTTCTGTCAAAATGAGATAATTTGCAGCAAGTTGTAAATGCAGATTAAGGTAGACACAACATAGTTGAGTGTTCTCTAGCCATATTATAGCAGTCTTAATTCACAGTTTGTATACTGAACGGTACAGCTAACCCGCCACTTTTGTATTTACCATATCTTTGTCAAAATATGGAATAGCGCTATTGGAGTCTGTATATGGCATTAACAGGTAATTAAGTATGTTTCAGTAAACGTTCGTTCTTATTCAAGTCCAAATTTCACGGGAGTCGCTTTGATATTTTTTGATAAAAAATACATAAAATGTCAGATACAGAAAATGTCAGGTGTCGGGTTAGCTGTTCCGGTCAGTGTACAACACTTCTAAGCATGGAAGCCATTTTATTCACGATAGATACACACGATCTGCATACGTTATACCTGCCAAAAACTCCAAAAAAATGCGTTTCCTTCAAAATTATATTTTGTTGTTTTCGTATTAAATATATTTTTTTTTTAAAATATGTGTAGTTTGTTTTTAAATATCATGTGTTTTTATTCATAGAATGACTCCAAAGATTGTTGAAATTAAGGAAAACGCTCATCCATCCACACACACACTCCAATTTTGTCGTACACAAAGATATATATTCTGATAATTACACTCGGAGTATACACTGACGAGATAAAGAAACGCCTCATCGAAAATTGACGTTATTTTCGTTACATAGTTTAAATTTGGGGGGAAATGTCAGAAATGGACATGTACTCTGACCGACAATTCCAACCAACAGGAACTCGTACGATTTTATTCAGCTCATTGTTAAATCCGAGGGTCCGAGTTTTGGCCATGCTTGAATTTGTCAAACACACAGGAACGTTTGTCGATAGGCCGCGTTCAGGTAAACTGCGTGTAACGTCAGTACGGCAGGATGATTATATACGTCAACGCCATCTGCGTGACAGATTTCTGACGGCTGAATCCACGTCACATTGAGTTGTAGGTAACCGTGGACGCACTGTAAGTCGACATACAGTCAGAAATCAGCTTAGAGAACGGGGAATTAGCTGCCGCATGCCATATCGCGGTCTAATTCTTACGTCACTGTCGCCAACGTGTTATTTGGGCCCGCAACCATCGCTGTCAGCGTTTGCAGAACGTAGTGTTTAGTGACGAGTCACTTTTCAACTTGTCGAACGCCGACGGACGTATCCCTCCCCGTCCAACGTCTAAGTTACTACACACCAACTACCTCAACTTGTATTTTTTTACTGACATAATTTGGTAAATTGATATAAAAAACAAATGTAAAACCCTAAAAGTAGTTCCAGCAATGCTTCCGAAGTAACAAATGGACCTGTAAATGACTTTTCTCGAATGTTTGAGGAAACGGCCATGTTCCCATTCAAAAACACATGCCCGCTTAAAACTTAAATACAATGCCGCTCGTATCGGCTATATCTTTAATTTGTAAACGAAATAATTATATGGAAATAACGAGATTGCCTTACCTCACTGCCCAACCGCGTGCACAAAAATAACAGGAAATAACGTTTATCGTGTGTAGTTAGCGCCGAAAAAGCGCTGGTTACGTAGACGTTGGACGGGGTGTATCCGTGTCTACAGACGACGTCATGAACGCTACGCTAACAATTGCGTTCTACAGCACAACCGTTACGGTGGGAGTGGAGTTACGGTCTGGGCAGCCATCAACCATAAGTTTACGTCCCAACTCGTCGTGTTTCAAGGTAATCTCACATCTAGGCGTTACATCAACCAGATATTACGTCCTGTGGTTGTCCCTATGTTCCGTCAACGTCAAATACTGGTCTTCCAGCATGACAACGCCTCACCTAACGTTGCACGTGTCACCAGGAACTTTTCATTGACGTCTTGCCTTGGCTGGCGTGTTCACCTGACTGCAATCCGACTGAACACACATGGGATTACCTTGGACGGCGGTTAAGTCAACGTCAACCGCAGCCTGCCAACGTCCAGGAACTGACAGTAGCGCATCACCAAGAGTGGGCCAAAATCCCACGGTATCTGCTACGTAACTGGTGCGGTTCCACGGGGCGACGTCTTGCTGCCAGTAGAGGTGGCCACACGCGCTACTGATTGTGTCAGTGAAATTGCTCTGAACAGTCTTTTGAAATTCGAAATTTGAAGCATAGTGCGACCATGAAATGCTGTCTAATGAACCATCAATTCTCTTAAATGATGAAATTTGCGAATTGAATAGTTCTTTTCTAATTTTGAATCACTGTGAACAAATTATTGTACAATGAGTTAGAATGAAGTATTTCTTTTTCTCGTCAGTGTATGCGAACTTATATATTTCCTTGTGGCAAAACTATCTTCACTGTTAAAACCACGATATATTTACATGAAATGGCTAAACTGTAGGAAATCGCATTTTTTGCTGTACATGCACAATTTAATGGTATTGTATTAAGCGAAAAATGTAGAATCGAAAAGCTAATTTATATTTTTATTTTAAATAAAGTATTAGGTGAAATAGAAAACATCAACTTTTGCAAAACATTTTGGTTAAATTTGATTACATTAAACAGGACCATTTTGGGATGTTCGTGAACCGCGTCCTTTGTTAAAAACAAAGCGTAGTAAAAAAGTTATCTTGTATCGGAGTAATAAATTGATTATATGGTAAATAGATATGGACAATATGAAAATAATCTGATGTCGGATGTAAGATCAGTAGACGATGGTCCAGTTCTGCTGAATGTTGGGAAAGTATTTTACAATTGAGTTTGATGTTAAAGAAACTTAAATCGACACATAAGAACTTTTAAAGAAAAATACAAAAAAAAAAATCAAAATATAAATTTAGTTGTAAAAAACTTATTTTTTAAAAATGCGTTTGTATCTAATAATGTAAATTAATTTTATTTTGGTTAATATATTTTTTTAATATATTGCCCATACTTGTTATAGCATTCCTTTGACATAAAGTATCCGAACAGCTCAGTCCAATCTTGTTTTTAAGAATGATACATATACAATTTTAATGTAACATTTATGGGAAATAAGTAACATGGTCCTTAATATATTAAGTAGACTATATATATATCTTATTTATTTAATATACTTATAACTGCTTATTAAAAACGAGTTAACACTCTGATTTATATTATAACATAAATTAAATACGTGTTAACCAATGGTTAAACGATATATATGGCAAATGTGTTCATTAGACTATAAGGTAAAAAGATACCAATCTCGCCTCGTCGACGAATCTCAAAGTCATGGATGACAAAAAAGGGTCAAAATCAATATAATATACAGAAAACCTTGTTAAAAGATGATATATCTCGCTGACATATAATTGGGTAAAATTTATATCAGTTATTTTTTTTTTCAATTAAGTTTTTAGATGTGATTTAAATACCAAGTCGTATATTACCCCACACTAATATGCCGAACATTTAAAGTATATTAAATGTAGGGCATAATGACAGGAGCACTGTCGCTCTACTCACATGCCGATTTTAAATTATATTTAAACTTAAACAGTTTACTTTGACTATGAAACAAATTATTACAACTTCTGCAAAACACACTCGAAGTACGATGGTGAAAAGTCGAAACAACGAAACTACGATGGTGAAAAGCCGAAACAACGATGGTGAAAAGTAAAAATGATTTTGTTTCGACTTTTCGCCATCGTAGTTTCGACTTTTCACCATCGTAGTTTCGCGTTTTCACCATGGTAGTTTCGACTTTTCACCATCGTAGTTTCGTTGTTTCTTTGTTTCGACTTTATTTAATTTAATAAATATGCCGCGATGCCCCCAACGGGACACCGTAAGTTGGTGATATTGTGGTATGGCAATGACCGTCCAGCTTAACTTCCATAATCATTTCCATGTCGCCAATTTTAATTTATTAAATATTACAAATGTACACGGATTGTTCCTTTTAACAATGAAACAAACCCACACATTAACTTTGTAGTCACTGGAATAAACGTCAGTATCGTTGTAATATAAGTATGCAAAACTAGAGAATCTCCCACAAGTTCATTGTATTTCATCAACCTGTCTTCAAAATTGTTCCACCAGTATTATCGTAAAATAACTTATATTCGCCTTTTTTCTCTCTAAGCTACACAAAGTTATGAAACGCGTGCGCCATGTACACATTATTGTGCGTAACCCCCACAGAAAGCACTCGCGTGTACGTACACAAGCATCAAATAAATGGACAACAGATGCACGCAAACATGGATATCCCTGACTCGTATGCATGTGTACACAGTCAGCATACGCATGTTATGCGATCGCACCCGCATATAACACACACGCACGCATACACTACTTGCAATCTGGAAAAAAAGAAGAAATGCACACACATTTGTCTACAATCGTATTTATAAATCGTTCTTCTTCGATAGTATACATATGTAGTCAGAGAGGTCTGACTGATACCCACTTGGGGCGGTAGTCTTATGGATAGAGTGTTGGCCGCTCAAGCCAGAGGTTGCGGATTCGATCCCCAGCTCGACCCGATGCCTCTCATAAAACAACACTCGGTACTGGTTCTACACAGGAAGCGGACGCGACAGCGGTTCATATAAACTCTGAGCTTTCATCGCAATCGAGCTAAAATAAATTAATATAAACTAAACACCCACGTGAACTAATTTGTCTGATAAATGGCAATACTGAAAAAATAATGCTGAATTTATTTCAATTGTGGTTTTAATAAAGACCTTTCTTGTTTGTGTCATATTAACTCCCATGCAAAACGTTTCCTAATTTAACTAGCTTTCTTTTGTCTAAATGTCATGTCTTGCATTTGGCATCTTCCAGATTGGTAATTAATTCTCCCTGAGGAAAAAATGGAATGTTTATTTGTTTAAACGAATTTCTTAACAAATTGCCTCAGCCTACGTTGTGACGGAGACAATACAAATGTCACGTTAAAGAGATAGTAAAGAAGTCTAAATACATAATTAACTTTCAAACATTTGAGAACGATAATTTATCTCACAAGTAATTGGTCAATAATTGATATGGGTAAACACTTGACTATTTGTCACTTTTGTCTTACATGTGAAACATGCGTTGGTATCATGGGAAAAATGCGTTCGTATTCGTCAAACATGTGAAAAATGCTTTTGTATCATGGGAAAAAATGCGTTCGTACTCGTCACACATGTGAAAAATGCGTTCGTAATCGTCACATGTGTGAAAAATGCGTTTGTAATCATGGGGAAAATACGTTCGTACTCGTCACATATGTGAAACATGCGTCTGTATCATGTGAAAAATACTTTCGTACTCGTCACATATGTGAAACATGCGTCTGTATCATGAGAAAAATACGTTCGTACTCGTCACATATGTGAAACATACGTTTGTGATCATGGGAAAAATGCGTTCGTACTCGTCACATATGTGAAAAAATGCGTTTGTAATCATGGGAAAAAATGCGTTCGTACTCATCACATAATGTGAAAAATGCGTTTGTATCATGGGAAAAATTTCGTACTCGTCACATTTGTAAAAAATGCGTTCTATGAAAAATGAGATGCAACATAACTCTACCGAATAGTGAGTGGGACACACTGTCAGTTTTATGAAATTTTCTGCACGTAACACTGTTTTCAGAAAATTATTATTCCACGAGATGCAAAGATCAAATTAAATACCCCGGGATGCATGCTGGCCCTTAATTTTGTTGGTGACCATCCATACATACTTGCATGAAAAAAGTATAAACTATAGCTTCCAGTGAGATAGAAAACTTCAAAGAAACTTCAATTTGTATTTACTAATCCGATTAGCTCAGTCCGTAGTGCGTCTGGTTATCCATACAGAAGCCGTGAGTTAGAGTCCGCGCTCGGTCACATTCTCTGTGGTGATTGGCATATGACATTGCGTTTCATTGTCATTCGCTGATTTTAGGAGAGTTATAAGTTAATTACAGAGATTGGTTAGCTTGAGTTCTGGTTAACCTCCCAGGATCACAGAAAAGATTGGTTAGCTCGAGTACTGGTTAACCTTTCAGGATCACAGGAAAGATAGGTTAGTTCGAGTACTGGTTAACCTTCCAGGATCACAGGATAGATTGGTTAGCTCGTATACTAGTTAACCTTCCTGGATCACAGGAAAGATTGGTTAGCTCGAGTACTGGTTACCTTCCCGGATCACAGGAAAGACTGGTTAGCTCGAGCACTGGTTAACCTTCCCCGTTCACAGGAAAATTTTGTTAGCTCGAGTACTGGTTAAGCTTCCCAGTTCACAGGAAATATTGGTTAGGTCGAACACTTGTTAACCTTCCAGGATCACAGGAAAGATTGGTTAGCTCGAGTACTGATTAACCTTCCAGGATCACAGGAAAGAT
This sequence comes from Panopea generosa, assembly GCA_029582155.1. Taxonomy (NCBI): domain Eukaryota; kingdom Metazoa; phylum Mollusca; class Bivalvia; order Adapedonta; family Hiatellidae; genus Panopea; species Panopea generosa. The sequence goes on along the minus strand of CM055908.1, from coordinate 17,109,697 downwards.
TGGTTAGCTCGAGTACTGGTTAACTTCCCGGATCACAGGAAAGATTGGTTAGCTCGAGTACTGTTTAACCTTCCCGGATCACAGGAAAGATTGGTTAGGTAGAGCACTTGTTAACCTTCCAGGATCACAGGGATTATTGGTTAGCTCGAGTACTGGTTAACCTTCCCGGATCACAGGAAAGATTGGTTAGCTCGAGTACTGGTTAACCTTCCAGGATCACAGGAAAGATTGGTTAGCTCGAGCACTGGTTAACCTTCCAGGATCACAGGAAAGATTGGTTAGCTCGAGTACTGGTTAACCTTCCAGGGTCACAGGAAAGATTGGTTAGCTCGAGTATTGGTAACCTTCCAGGATCACAGGAAAGATTGGTTATCTCGAGTACTGAGATTGGTTAGCTCGAGTAATGGTTAACCTTCCAGGATCACAGAAAAGATTGGCTAGCTCGAGTACTGGTTAACCTTCCCGGATCACAGGAAAGATTGGTTAGCTCGAGTACTGGTTAACCTTCCAGAATCACAGGAAATATTGGTTAGCTCGAGTACTGGTTAACCTTCCAAGATCACAGGAAAGATTGGTTAGCTCGAGTACTGGTTAACCTTCCCGGATCACAGGAAAGATTGGTTAGATCGAGTACTGGTTAACCTTCCCGGATCACAGGAAAGATTGGTTAGTTCAAGTACTGGTTAACCTTCCCGGATCACAGGAAAGATTGGTTAGCTCAAGTACTGGTAACCTTCCAGGATCACAGGAAAGATTGGTTAGCTCGAGTATTGGTAACCTTCCAGGATCACAAAAAGATTGGTTAGCTCTAGTACTGAGATTGGTTAGCTCGAGTACTGGTTGACCTTCCAGGATCACAGAAAGATTGGTTAGTTCGAGAACTGGTTAACCTTCCCGGATCACAGGGAAGATTGGTTAGCTCGAGTACTGGTAACCTTCCAGGATCACAAGAAAGATTGGTTAGCTCGAGTACTGAGATTGGTTAGCTCGAGTACTGGTTGACCTTCCAGTATCACAGAAAAGATTGGTTAGCTCGAGTACTGAGATTGGTTAGCTCGAGTACTGGTTAACCTTCCAAGATCACAGGATAGATTGATTAGCTCGAGTACTGAGGTTGGTTAGCTTGAGTACTGGTTAACCTTCCCGGATCACAGGAAAAATTGGTTAGCTCGAGTACTGGTTAACCTTCCAAGATCACAGGAAAGATTGGTAAGCTCAACTGATTGTATGTTAACTCCCGTTGGCATGGAATAACACTCAATACTCAAGCAAACAAGCTAACTTTATGAAAAATACTTATAATTTCAAAGTTTTGAAGTTTCAAGCATTACCACTTGGAATTTAATATTTTATATGATTACAACTAAATAGGTGTAAACATAAGTTTGGTAAACTCCTAATTTAACGTTGCTGTGTGTCCATTTAAAACAGACAGTTTTTAGATAAAAATACGAACGTAAAAATAAGGTCATCCTCATAAAAATATACTCTTTTCACGACCTTTATTATTTTTGTTCATTTTCAAAAGTGTTGTTTCTCCGATCTTCAACGTTTTTATACTCCCCAAAATTCTTGTCCGGGCTATTTATCTACAACCTCTGGTTGGAATTTTATGAAACTTGCTTGGATGCATCATTACCAAAAGCAGATGCGCATATTGTCTTTGTGTTCCGGTTTGATGATTTTTCATGGAGTTACGGCCCTTTGATTCTATTTGTGACCAAATTCTTGTCCCGCTATTTCTCTACAATCCCATGTTTGAATTTTATGAACTTTGCTAGGATACATCATTACCAATTGTAGATGTGCATATTGTCTATGTGTTCCGGTTCGGTGATTTTTCACGGAGTTATGGCCTTTTGATTGCGTCTGTGACCAAATTATTGTCCGCGCTATTTCTCTACAACCCCATGTTGGAATTTTGTGAAACATGCGAGGATGCATCATTATCAAGTGTAGATGCGCATATTGTCTTTGTGTACCGGTTCGATGTTTTTTCACGGATTTATGGCCCTTTGATTGAGTCTGTGACCAAATAATTGTCAGCGCTTTTTCTCTACAACCCTATGTTGGACTTTTGTGAAACTTGCTAGGATGCGTCATTACCAAGTGCAGATGCGCATATTGTCTTTGTGTTCGGTTCAGTGATTTTTCACAGAGTTATGGCCCTTTCATTCTGTCTGTGACCAAATTATTGTCCGCGCTATCTCTCTACAACTCCATTTTGGAATTTTATGAAACATGCTAGGATGCATCATTACCAAGTTGATATGCGCATATTGTCTATGTATTCCGGCTCGATGTTTTTTCACGGAGTAATGGCCCTTTGATTGAGTATGTGGCCAAATTATTGCCCGTGCTATTTCTCTACAAACCCATGTTGGAATTTTGTGAAACTTGCTAGGATGCATCATTACCTGCTATGGAGTTTGGTATTGTTCAACCAAGTAGCCGGTACAGAGTCAAGCATCCATCGGTTCCACCGATATTTTCTTGTTATGTCGGTTACAAAGTGCACATACTCAGCTCAAGTTTCAGTGGCATTAACTGTACATGTGAAGAACTTTTCAAAATAACAAGTGATAACAAATTAGTTTGAAATATGATAACACTAAATATTTATTACAGTAAGTAATTACGCTTAGATACCGTGTAGAAGTATTATTTTCAAAAACATATTTATTTTACTTTGTGTTCTTTAGATATAATGACAATAAAAAATGACAACAAATTTGTATTTGTTTTACTCTTTAATTACGAAACATACTGCGTTCCTAGATGTCACACTTTGCTCGTACGCAATTCATAAGAATTACGAGACGAACTTAACAAAGCATACAAGAGTAATCATTGAATCTTCGTAATAGCAAATGTGCATGTAAAACAATTTCCTTGCTTATTTATAAGTAGGCAATGGTGACCTAATTGGAATGCAGTATATTATTTATTCACGCAATATCTACCAATCTTCGTCACGCAATTATGAAAATAAAAACATCTTTGAATTATTAAAGTTGTACCGTCTTAAAATATTAATTAGGTATCTACTTGTTATAACAAAACAGTAAATAAGTATTTATGGTCTGATACAATCCTGTAGAATTTACAAACTGGGTTACAGATTCTCTATATAAAAACACGTCGGAACGGTGAACCCGGCTAGGAAGCAGTGTGACAACCCTCAGTGTAACAAAAACTCTTAGTGTAACAAAATCATTATTTTACACTAAGGGGTGATATGTGACATTGTTGCAACATGTAACAAAATTTATATGACATATTACACAATTTATACTATCTGTTTAACACTGATAGGTATTATTTATGCACCCGCCCGAAATGAGGAATCGGGTGGGGTGGTGTGGTAAGGGATATAGTGCTTCCCATGCCCGTCCGTCGTACCTCCCATATATCCGTCTGTCTGTCCGTTCTTCCGTACGTCACGATTTTCATGTCAAGGTCAATGCTACTGTTACTAAAAATAGAAAATCACTGACAACGCTTACCGGCATTATTTTTCATCCGATGCCAGTTAAACAGCTGTTCAGAACAGAGATACTTCGGATGCGTTTGCGTTTCACGATTTTCTGGTCAAGATCAGTGTCATCGGTACTAAAAGAAGAAAATCACTGTAACCGCTCTATCACTTTTATTTTAATCCAATTTGATTTACCTTCTTGGATTATGGAGTGAAGATCATCTTTGTAAAACACAGAAAATTAGGGGGAGGGGTTGGGGACATTCATGTCGTTTCGATATTTTTCTTCATTTTTTTTTCGTGTTTATTTTAACTTACAAATGTGACTGTCAATATGCTGTGGAAGATCGGAAAAAATGATAATAATTATAAAACAAAAAGTAATAAGTCTTATAAATAAAATATTATTTCAGTGTATGTTTCATTAATTTTGGAAAGTGATTAATCATGAATCATAAGGTATTACTAAACTGTAGCATCAAAAAGGGAACTGGTAACACTTTGAACTGTATTTTCCCCAAATACTAGGTAGGAACATGTATGAAATCGCAGACATATAAATTTATTTTATATTTTTGATGAAATCAAGGAATTGTACTATACGATAAAATATAGAACTAGGAATAATTTTTATGGTTATAGAGTGTGCAGGTACTTTTGTGCTGGCTTGATCATTTATTTCAAATTAACTTTCAATAAGTATAAGGAACAACACGTATGTAAGCACCAGGTCTGTTGTTTACAAAGTATCAATGACTGACTATACAATTCATATTCGTCAACCCTTAGTGTAACAAAATTATACTTATCGTCAGAATAAGAATTTCTTCATCAAATCACATCCACATAAACTTATTTTTGTTACATTTAGGGTACATCAATAACCCTTAGTGTAGCACAAATACTTTGTCAGAAATGTTGGACGTTTTTCTAAACCTCTGGTAAATAGTTTTTATTTAAATATGAAGTGGAAAAACGAAATATTAAAGAAGACCCATAATATTATATAAGATTGCTGTTCTGTTTATTTATATACACTGCGATATTACACAAAAAATCCCTCAGCGTTTTTTTTCTTCTATATTTTGATATCATTTAGATCAAAGTTTGTGTGTCAATTCAATATGGAAGCATATTGGAAGCACTACGGAACAGAACAGATGGACGGAAGGACAGACAGCCGGACAAGCATGGGTAACACTACATGTAGGTCATGGGAACTAGGATCTAGTAACATTATTCATGAAACAGAAAATTTTACACATCTAGGAATTATATGTGAAAAATACATGTGTATTAGTGATCATGTTTGACAGTAAAATAATAAGTTACGTGGACTTTTTTTAAGTCTTATTTATAGTGGCTTACATCCGCATGGTCTTAATCCCTTGACAACATTAACAATATATAAGTCAATCGTAATACCAAAATCCCTATATGGTTATGAATTATGGAATTCATTAACCAAATCAAATATTATACAACTAGAACGAGGACATAGATTCTGTATAAAATTTATCCAAAATATCCCACAATATGTAAATACGGATTTTGCTTTAAGCTCTATTTGTGTAACTTCACTTGAAATGGAAATCGACTACAGGAAGTTACGATTCTTTGGTCAATTATGCAGACTCCCGAATAAGTATATTGCTAAGCAATTATTTGTTAATCGTCTGTTAAGATATCTTAGTGATGATAAACAAACACTAGGTTTTATTCCTGACATCTTTAGAATATTAACGAAGTATGATCTATATAATTATTTGGTTAATTATTCTAAAACGGCAAGATTCCCATCCAAGTATGCATGGAAATATATTCTTAGACAAAAAGTGCTATCACATTACTCAAATACAATGTCAATGAGGTTAAGTGACAAGATGGTCCATCATATGTCATGAAAATGTTTAGCATAAATAGGTCTTGCTTCCTATGGCAATTAAATAGGAAAAATCAGTATGTAAAAGCACAATGTTTTACAGCAATGTCACTACTAAGTAAATTGCAATTGTTTACAGCTGTACAGCTATGTAACAAATGTAATACGTTTGTAGATAATTTAGTACTACATATTGTTCATTTTTGTATTGCAAACACTGTCGAAAGAAATTCATTTATTAAAAAGAAGCCTAAATATCAGATTTATGCACTGCTTTCCGGGCTTAGTGAATATTTATTTGACATTGAACAGATTGAAGATATATTATTGTTCAATATTGGGATAATTCACAGTATGTTAAAGTAACTTTTATCGATACTGCAAATATTAACTGTTTGTTACTCAGTGTATGATCAATTTCTTACATTTCGTTTTGGTAAGATACAAAAGGTTCATCGTTGTCATTAGTCTATCACTGGGTCTTGCATTTTATTTCGGTAAGATTCATTATAGATGGACAATGTTATTATTTCATTTATATTATTGTAAGGTATACTATATGATAGTTAAAAAGCTATACTGATTTTTATAAAATCATAATTTATTTAGTTATTTTAACAAATCCATCATGTTATGAATACTCTTTTAATATGACATCATATTAGGCCTATCGTATGTTCATTCTTCACTTGTAACTCATTGTATATTGTTCAGTTATGGAGGAAATAAAGATTCTATCTATTTCATGGCAGGGATAAATAAATTTCTAGTTGAAAATAAATTTGTTACACTTAGTGAACCGTATTGTCATCAAATGCCAATACATGTACCAAACATACGCTTAGTGTAACACTGTACATGTGGGACGAGTACGAACGCATTTTTGACTAGATATGAATACATATTTCATGGTCCAGCTTTGTTCATGTCGTTAATAAATAAAACAAACAATAAAGGAGACAATGCATATCCTTGTTGAACACCAACATAACTATCAGAAAATCACTTATTTAACAATTATCTTTAAAACATGGTTTTACACTGAAATATATTGATCTTTTAATTAAGACCCCGTATTCGAACAATTGTATCCAAATCCCATCTCTGTAAACTAAATCAAAAGCCTTACAAAAATCCACAAATGAGCAGTATGTTTTTTACTTTTTCCCGATTAGTGCATGCACAACAAATACACAATCTATGGTATTTTTGATGCTGTTCGTTTTAAGCACTACTGGCCAAAGGCCAGAAGGGCTTATGCGACGGCGTGTTGCCCGTCGTCTGTCGTCTGTCGTCCGTTAGCAGCATTTTCTCTGATACCACTTGGCGAATTAAACTAAAATTTCACATGGATGTTTCTATTGCATAGGAGACTATACAGAAGATTTTTTCGATCTGAAATACAAGATGGCGGCCGTTACTAAAAATAGTCTAAAACTTAAAAAATCTTCTTCTCATGAACCGCCCCACATATTTTGAAAATGTTTATGTAGTAATCATAACCAACTATAGTTCTGTTAGATTTGTTCAAATGGTGTCCCTGGGGTTAAAAATGAACCCACCTTGATGGTTCAATTAGGGGACACATGTCATTATAATAAACATTGTTTTTTTAAAACAGAAATTGGTTTTGCCTTTATTTTCACAGAAGCATAGTTTGGTCAAGGAGGTTCAGATTTGTAAAAATGACTGGGTTCCAACGTCTTAAGGGGTCAAGAGGGGCCCGAAAAGGGTAAAAATTGGGGAATTACAAACAACGTTTTCTTAAAAACCGGTATGTCAGATTTGTTCATATTTGGCATAAATCATCCCAATGTGTAGATGTTTGATTGCAGATAGAATTTAGGGGCTAATATTTATAGGGGACTTAGAATTTTACATAAGTACTATTGGAACACAGAAAATTCTTTCATCTATTTAGGCAAAATTATTATTCAGTTTGAGTTCTGAAATATCATCTAGACATAGAAAATAAGATTTGTTTCAATAAGGAGAATTTACTTTCAACAAGGGGCCAGGGAGGGTAAAAATAAAGGGTTAAAAATAATAAAAAAAAAAATCTTCTCAACAACCGATCAGTCAAATTTGTTCATATTTGATACACATGTAGATTATCCCCATGAGTATAGGTTTAACGTTTGTGTAAATCAAGGGTCTTGTATTTATAATGGCCCTGTAAGGGGGCTTTGAGTTTTAAAGAGGAAAACTATTGAAAAACGGAAAATTATCTTTTTTTCATTCATTTATGACTTTTTATATTCAGTTTGAGTTTTGAAGCATCTTCTAGTCATAACAAACAATATTTTGTTCGATACGAAGAATTGACTTTCTAAAAGGGGCCAGGTTGGGTAAAAAATGGTTTAAATTGACTATTGTCATAAATCATATTCTCAACAACCGGTCAGTCAAATTTGTTCATATTTGGTATAAATTATTCCTACGATTAAGAGTTCTACGTTTGTACAACTCAAGAGACACTTGGGTGTAAAGAGACCCTGTAAGAGGTCTTTGAGTTTTACATAGAAATACAATGGGAAAATGTAAAATTCTCATTTTTTCTTCCATTTGTGTAAATATGTTGTTCAACTTGAGATCTGGAGCATTGACTAGTAACAATAAATTTGATTTTGTTCAATAAGGAGGATTTAATTTCCATAAGGGACCAGAGGTTGGGTTAGGCAATAAGGTTAAATTGGGAATTTTCACATAGTTTCCTCTAAATAACCTTTCAGTCAAACTAGTTCATATTTGATATAAATTATCCTTACATCAGAAAGGATTGAAGATTCTGCATATCAAGGGGCTGGGATATATTGGGGCCCTGTAATGTGACTTTTACTTTTACATAGGCATATTATAGGGAAAGTTTTTTTTTTTCATTTTCGCATCCATGTGTACAAAAAAACTTCTTTTTAAAATCTTAAGCATTTTTACCCATAACAAATCCCTAAGAGTGGGTGATTGAAGCTCTGACAAATCAAGGGGCTGGGTTGTATAAGGGTTCTGTACAGGGACTATATTTGTTTTACAGATTAGTGTTATGGGCATTTAAAGTACATGTATTTCCTTTTCATAGCAAGTTTTTGTACAGTATATGTGTGGTTAGGATATTTATCCATAAGATGTTAAGAGGACTCCCAAAGAGGGTAAATATTGTGAAATTTCAAAAAGTGCTTCACTATGAGTTAGTAGAGCGTCCTCAGGCCCTCTTGGGCCTCTTGTCTGTATCCTCAATCTAAAATATCAAGACATCAAATACTTGTTCATCTAATACCTCGTTAATTGCTTATGTCGTTAAGATGATCTTTTTTAAGTTATAATACAATGATAGCTTTGATCCGCATGTCAGGGTATACACAGTTGTCGAACATGAAATTAAACAATTTACATTATACAGGTGAAACATATTGATACATGTACCTATGTATCTATACCCGTTTCTCAAGCCCTGCACTATTACGTTTTTAGCGAAAACATTGAGAATGTACATTTTAATTGATCAACATTGTAAGGATGAACACCTCGTGAATCCGCTTACTACTCACTGTGTCATTATTGTCGTTTTTATTCATCCAAACATAAAAAAAATCTTAAAATGATCTGAAATATCACAGGCTGATAATTTAGTTTTAAATTTGATGTTAGTTCGTAATCTCTTTTTTTCCCCTTGTGTTTCCTTTAAGTACGAACGCAATTTTGATTATTTCGTGATGAGTTATGTTTTTTTTACTCGCTAATATTTACATTTTTATGTTTTAATGTTTTTATCAACCCGATAATCACGCCTTATGTCCGCAAGGGTTTTATTAGTAATACTCCCTGTTGTTATGCAGTACATGGTAGTTTTAATTATTATGTCTGTCGCTGATTATATTTATTTTCTCAGTAAAGGAGTAGACACGTTCTTATTAAGAATGCCAAATACAAAATGAGAGCATTTGTACAGGGTACTTGCAAAAAAATACCCCTTCAGGAAATTCTATATCCGAAAAAATCATTTGAGTGGGAATAATTGTCTTTCATCCAGGAATAACTGATAGTGACACGACTTAATTACAAAGTAGTTAATGCTTGAATTATTTTATGTTTATAAAAGTGGTTAAAATAATAGATTGACCAGTTTACAATCCCTTGTTACGTCCAATGTTATTGAAAATATTTCTGAAATCCATAATATAAGTGGTTTTAAATGTGTCATGGAAATCCAGCCACGGAACCATGGTTTCACAGAAACGGTCTAAATATGCATTTGAACACGCACTCAACTAAAAAAAGAAACAATACACTGTGACAACATTAAAAGTCGCACCGACGCTAAATGTCGCAACCAACGTTTTATGTCGCAAGACTAGTGTTAAATGTCACAACCAACGTTTTATGTCACAAGACTAGTGTTAAATGTCGCAACCAACGTTTTATGTCGCAAGACTAGTGTTAATTGTCACAACCAACGCTTAATGCCTGTTGCGGTGTAATGCGGGGCGGTCTGACTGTCTATCTGGTTTGTAATATGTGTATGTTCACCGTTCGTTTGTTGTAAAACTTTATTTTCATTCATTATGTGGCAAACAATTGCTAGCAATGACGTTTAGCTCTTTGCTTAAGTGTATCTGCTTATATCTGGCCTTGATGCAAAGGGGTAAGCAAACACGAATACAGCTGTTGTTGAATATGTAGGTATGTAAACCATAAACGTTTGTACCTGTAAACCAATTTGTTAGTCATATGCTCGACAAAATAGATGAATCATTACACCGAATATGAGGCAGTTCAACCAGCGAACATGTCTGTAATTTGTCTAGAATTATCAAACTATATACCTCTTGTTCGACTACAAAGATATCATTCTCAAACTACTTGTTCACTAAGCGTCTCAAATTAGTGGAGTTTCACCTTAAGAAAACCAAAGTGATTCGATCAACTTAAATGGACAGTGCCTGTATCAAACACCGGTCTATCATATGCATCTGTTAAAATATATGTTTATTTGATGGAATCATGATCTTGGATCGCTTGATGTTGATCATGTTACTCGATAGCGCTGTACGTCTGGATTGATTTTCTTTTTGGATATCGATATTCGATCGTCTAGCGAGAATACCTTTTTGTGTCCCTTTATGTATTTATAGTACCCTAACACTAAACTCTTACAAATCGGGCGGGGCATCTGTATGATGCTTTGACCTTATGCATTGTGTCGAAAGGTCTTCGTTTACTGGTATCGTGAGGGGGAAATTATAAGTTACTTGCAATATAATTTCATTTGTCTTTTACGACACAACAAACACTTAAGTAGAGCAGTTAGTATTGATTCGGAACTGAAGAACACATTGCAAGTTAGTTTAATATTCGTTTTTCGTCTTTTGATTTTAAGTATGTAACTCTATAATATTGGAGGCTGAGAAGTTTAGGGTTAGGATAAGTTTCAAGTTAAATACCAAAAGACGAAAGACGAATGTCAAAATAGCTCCAGGCTACCTTATCTGACCCTCATTACAACGACGTATGCAATACAGGTACTTCTCCAATGGGGACGATATAAACAAAAATAACTCTTTGCTAGGAACTCTTAGTCTCCTGGCCTTTATCCACAGTAACTTAATTTTACAGTCTAAGCAGGCCAAAGAATAAATATATAAATTATCTGCAATAATTTAGTTTGAAATTTAACAATGAATTTCCGAACATATCATCTGTAAGTAACTAAGCGTTACCAGATTCCGTTTATACAAAATATTCTGTTCGCCTAAAATTGCGTGGTTTGTTAACGACTCTATATCGAGAGCGCAATAGTTTAAGCAGCTCACAGAACTTCAAATCAGGCGTTTGGTGATGCTCATTATTTTTTTCGTGAACAATTTTACCTACGACACTGTGTCTATAGGAACGGGAAAGGAAAGGTTAACTGACTGTCGTAACATCTCTGGAATATTGTTGAAAAACAACGTTTAAACCCATAACAAACAAAAAATACGCATGTTATGATATAAACAAAAATAAAATGTATATTTTAATTGTTTTAGCTAAACTCGAAAGCAAATAAAACCGAAATACATGTAATGATATTCTCAAAATCCTGACGTCGGCTATGCCTATACCAGATTCTATCGATTGTATACCAATCGCAAACTGTATCTAAATTAGGAAAAAGCCAGGCATTAGCTAGCCTAAGACGAAAGTGTGATTATATTTCGAATTACCTGTACTAAACCACTGACAGAACCAGCATAAACAGATATTACTAAACTGGTCAAGGGCGAGATAAAGCCTTGGCGTCGTTGTATTGCTCACAATTTCATAAAAAAAGTCATGCGCTGAACGAGGATTCAACCCGGTTCCCCTGGAATATCAATCCAATGCCATAATCGCTGGACTAGCGATCCACCATAGAAAAATAGTCTTACGATTCAAAATAATATATCAGTAACAAGCTCCATCCCCCAATCCCCCCACCCCACACTCATCCACTTCATTATTAGGGATGGGGATTACTAACGAATTTGATAATGATTGTATTACTTAACTACTTATGCTATTACGCTGATAAAACAGTGCGACAATTGGCGTTGGGTTTGCGACATATACCGCCATAACGTTTGTTGCGACATTTAACGTCAGTGCGACTGTTAATGTGGTCACATACACTTTTTATTCCACATGCATATCAGAGATTAAAACTCCCAACTGCTTCTGATCGTTGATCGCCACTCAGCCTACCCATCTGTAAATTGTTTCTCGCTCAGGTTAACTTGTCTTGTGGTTGTTTTATGCTGAACATGTGTTGTAACCATGAATGCAACATTTATTCACGTGCAATTCATGATGGGTCGAGAGCAACTTATCGTATGGTTCGTAATAATCGTGCGTCGCGTGCGTGCACTACCGACACACGATCCAAACTAAATGGTGGCAATGGATACCTGGCGATAATTCAGCATAAATATAGTTTTTTTTAATGAAATTAGATATGCAATGTAACAAATATTTAGGAAACATAAATGTTAGGTTTCTATTGGAGTAAACTGTATATTGTCGATATCAATAACTACATGAACTCAAAGTCTTTATATCGGATTGGCATACAGACATTATATGTTTAATATGTAAAACTTTTTTTAAAACGATTCATTTTCGGACAATGCATCAATGTTATTATAATATTTTGTTTCGAAATGACAGACTCTCAAAATTTTAATGGGGTGATGAATTGGTTATGTATATTAAAACTGATGTTAACCATAGAACATTTTTTGAAGCGTTTCATAGAAAAAAAGTTGTATAGTCCATAGTCTCCTCCAAGAACCAGTGGGTGATTTATAAAGCCATTTTTGATTCTCCACGGTCTAGCAGTGTACCATGTGATGTCTGAGATAACTGAACCCTTTTCCGTCAGAAATAAATGATTGAATTAGACCTATTACTCGAGTAGAAATGGTGGTTATTACCGAGTCTTCCTTTAAAATTATAAAACTGGATACCATACAAGATTGGCAATATGTTGAACATATCTTTACCCCAGTAGAAATACGTTATATGAAGACTTTTTATGATGACCCAAAAATCAAATATCAAGATATCAATAATGCAATTATGCATGCTGGTAAGATATTTGCTCTATTATCATAAGACAAAATCATAGAAAATTATGAGAGGTCATAGGGTTGATATATGGCATCAGTGCTTGGCTAACACTAATCATGCACTTAAGCTCCGCCTGTTAAAACGGATTTAATAAACAATTCATTTCAATTAATGAAGGAAGAACATCCCTGTTAAGTAAGGTATCACACAACCAAATTCTACTACATTGCATCAACGTTTAATTAACGAAATATAATAATGAGCAAATTATTGAAATATTTACATAAAATACAATATTTACATGACCAAACAATATCAACCAGTATAAAACAACTTTTAATTTTGTTCATTTAGTTCTAACTCTCTTTCTCCATTACCAAACAACGACTACAAATATTTTCTACTGATTGAACATATCAACAGAGCCAGGAACAGTGAGTCTTCTTTCTCTCAGAAAACTCTTATGAAATCCGTGTTTGTGTTGATAATCTTAAACAATAACTTGATAAACAATTAAACACTGTATACACATTATCCTAAGCTTCCAGACACAGTAAGGCAGTTTCTTCCTCCCAGACGTCTCTTGTATAACCAATGTTTGTACTGATAATCTTAAACAATAACTTGATAAACAATTAAACACTGTATACACATTATCATAAGCTTCCAGACACAGTAAGGCAGTTTCTTCCTCCCAGGCGTCTCTTGTATAACCAATGTTTGTACTGATAATCTTAAACAATAACTTGATAAACAATTAAACACTGTATACACATTATTATAAGCTTCCAGACACAGTAAGGCAGTTTCTTCCTCCCAGGCGTCTCTTGTATAACCAATGTTTGTACTGATAATCTTAAACAATAACTTGATAAACAATTAAACACTGTATACACATTATCATAAGCTTCCAGACACAGTAAGGCAGGTTCTTCCTCCCAGACGTCTCTTGTATAACCAATGTTTGTACTGATAATCTTAAACAATAACTTGATAAACAATTAAACACTGTATACACATTATCCTAAGCTTCCAGACACAGTAAGGCAGTTTCTTCCTCCCAGGCGTCTCTTGTATAACCAATGTTTGTACTGATAATCTTAAACAATAACTTGATAAACAATTAAACACTGTATACACATTATCATAAGCTTCCAGACACAGTAAGGCAGTTTCTTCCTCCCAGACGTCTCTTATATAACCAATGTTTGTACTGATAATCTTAAACAATAACTTGATAAACAATTTAACACTGTATACACATTATCATAAGCTTCCAGACACAGCAAGGCTGGTTCTTCCTCCCAGACGTCCCTTAAATACCCAATTCTTGTGTTGGTTATCTTAAACAATAACTTGATAAGCGATTAAACTCAGTATACACGTTATAATAAGCTTCCAGACACAGTTAGGCAAGTTTCTTCTCCCAAACGTCTCTTATATAAGCAATGTTTGTGTTGACTGTCTTAAACAATAGCTTGATAAACAATTAAACACTGTATACACATTATAATAAGCTTCCAGACACAGTTAGGCAAGTTCCTCCTCCCAGACGTCTCTTATATAACCAATGTTTGTGTTGATAATCTTAAACAATAACTTGATAAGCAATTTAACTCTGTATACACATTATAATCAGCTTCCAGACACAGTAAGGCAGTTTCCTCCTCCCAGACGTCTCTTATATAACCAATGTTCGTGTTGATAATCTTAAACAATAACTTGATAAACAATTAAACTCTGTATACACATTATAATACGCTTCCAGACACAGTTAGGCAAGTTCTTTCTCCCAGATACTCTTGTATAACCAAGGTTTGTGTTGATATATATATATACATACGTATATGACAGCATGTTTGAAATACATGTATAGCTTAAAAATCATAACATTTTTACCATTTCATAATTACTGCAATGAAAATCTTACAAAACAACAGATCAATCAAAGTTAGCCTCCAAACCTCCCCTCATAGTCAACCCTCACCGCCTCTTTTTGTATACTTAGAAAAGCAGCTTCTATAAATATGGTTTTCTTTTTGAAGAAATTATAGGGTTTTAAAGATTCCTTATCTGAGATGTCAGAATTAAGCTATTTTTGCTAAAATCTTAAGTTTACATTATCTGTCTTAAAATTTCCTGACCTTGAAAAAAAGTACACATTCCCTGACTTTGACTAATTCAGCCTAAATTGAACTTGAGTCTTTGATGGCAGTAGGACACATTTTTAAATATCATTTAAGTATGACAAGTATTTAGCCAGATTACTATTTAATAAAAAAACAATCAGATATTCAAGTCATAAAATCAATTTCAGCATTGTGGCTAGTACAAAATATCCCATTTTTCTTCAAAACAATTAATATAAGAGTTTTATGAATCAATCAAATATTTTACCATCTTTAAAGTCACAGTTTGTAAATACAGTTGAGACAGATCAATTTATAATTAATTCTTATAATAATGTATTGAACTGAAACAGAACAATTAATAATTAATTCTTATTCTGATAACTTAAACTGGAACAGTGCACCCGCTTAACTAAGAAACTGAAATTTAAAAAAAAAGTCATTTTCATTTTTTTTGTCTCAAAAATAAAATGAAATAAATAGGTACAAATCATATACCTATTCCATGATAATAATTATATAATCAAATATAATATAAAAGTACTGACACTAAGTTCAAATACATCATTGTTTTTTAAAGGGAGGGTGGTGGGGGATATCAGGATAAAACCATATATTTTTTTTCAAACTATAAAATAATTATCAACATGGGTTAGAAGCATCTCATTATCATTAACCTTGTAAATAAGTTACATGATTATATAACATGAGTTGTCGGAGGTACAGCACTCTCTACTATTTCGACACTGTTCTAAAACAACAGCTTTATCAGAAAATAAATACCAACGTGGATTTTGATTGATTGATTGAATATTTAGCGACATTTTTATGCCATCGAGGGCTAACAGACGATCAGTTAGCCTAACCACTGTTTCCTGGGATTAACCAGTACTCGAGCACGCCCCGTTTCTGCAAGTAACTGATAACTTTCCCACTTGAATCAGTGGTGAGCTCAACGTGGAAGACAGTTAATATAAAAACACAGGCTTGGTAAAATTAATCTATGATTAATGCTTGTATGTTAAAATGATTGAGCAAAATATTTCAGCAAAGATATTTATTTTTATTATCAATAGGTTTTTTATTTGAAAACAACAAAGTAAATGAATGGCTTATATTGCTTTATTGTTATTAAGTTCAGCATTAAGTTACATTTGTCGTTCAATCTTTAAAATTGCTTTATAAATTCTTTAACCATTACTGACAAATAACCCGACATGTGTGTCATTACCTAACTTAACGCACACCATGCACCACGTATAATAACCCTACATATTGCTATTACATACATAGAATAAAAGTTGGTCAATCATATCAAGAAATACTAAACATTACCTGAAATATTTCCAGTACGAATTAAAAATATAGTGTAGTGTAAGCTATAATTGAGAAGATCTCCTGTTTCAAGAGTACTATATCAATGTTTTACAAATGCGATATATGCACTACCTTCACATGGTAATATACCAGTTCTTGTAAATGAATCTACAGTCTTGTAATAACAAATACAGTTTATTAATGCTAGTTATCCTTCCACATTCTATTTTTTTTCACTTTTTTTACATATACAATATAAAATTATGCACTTACTTCACATCATTGAGCAATATATCAGTACCATTTCATGAAATGGATCTATAGTTGAAACAATATTGTACCAGCTTGCACAGTTATAACAGCTATAAATCATTTCATGAAAATGAAATGACATGGGAAAAAACAAACTTTCATGAAAATGAAAAAAATAAAGATTTAAACTTTTTGAAAAGAAAAGAAAACATATCTCAACTCCATGCCTTCTAATTTGGTAGAATTTTTTTTTTAAGTTTCCCCTATATAACACTATGTAAACTTTTGACCCCTTAGGACGGGTTAATTTTGGCCTCAGGGTCACGGTTTTGAACATATTGGAAAAAGAGCCATACATTAACCCTATTTCCAAAACATCAACCTCAAGGTCTTGTACTACAAACTTTAACCTGCTAAAACACACTGCGAGTACAATAGCCCCTTCCCCCTATAAGTAGAGCTAAAGATGTGTCTCTGACACTTTTTGATAGCATAGTGGTTCCCATTCGCACTAGTCATTTGTTTTACCCAGACTATTATTTGACATTAAAGTCTCCCGTTATTAATTAACGTGAAAACATTGTCTCCTTGATTGGATTCAGTAATTTAAGAGAACATCATTACATTTAACCTCACTATTTAGGCTTCTTCAATTACAGGTTTATGTCATACTTTGCGAGGTCTTTAAATTCACTTTGTATAACAACTTCTTTTGCTCCTGTCCACTGTTTTTCATACATAGTTACTCCTATCCGTTCTGCTAAACTTTAAATGAATGAATATATCCTAATTTTGCAATTGTTTTTCATCATTGTTAAATACTGAATGTTTAGAAACTCTTTCTTTAATAGTGCCGTGTTTATGATGTTATTTCTGTTATTTATCCCTTAACAATTTATTGTCACTGTTACTATTTAAATTTACAGGGTAAAAACCTTCTAATTGACGCACCGACGACTTGTAATTTTGTACTCTCTCTCTCTCTCTCTCTCTCTCTCTCTCTCTCATTTTGTTTTTTATTTCTATATCCTTTTATCTGCTGTATATTCTCTTGTTATTAATTCTCTCCTCTCCTCATATCTGTTTTTGCTTTGTCTTTTATCGTATTATTTAAGCATATACTTTGCATAGTTTTATGTTTGAAAACATGTTTTCGCAATAAAATCATTAAAATCATAAAACTATATTTAATATGGTTAATATTGGCCACAAATATGTCATTAAATAATAAGTTTGGTTTGTGAAACTTTGCATGTAAATAGAGGACAAAAGGGTGATAATACAGGTATTTTATTTGTTCAGTCGGACAAAAGTCCAAACTTTATTTTTGAACTTAAGCTGTGGGTAGAAGTCAATACGGAGATAATGTTTCATGTTTACCAATTCTGTTGCCTTAGCAACCGCGTTTAACTGCAAAGCTTATGTCACCAAATAACAAAACAGTACAACCAGTAAGGGACTCATGTATTGCATTGCTTCAGTGTCTTGTTGTTTTTGTTTTTCATATGACTGTGTTATTTAGAGCATTTATATCAATATTGTTTTTATGTTCGAGGGCTTCATGGAAGACCGATTTGTTTAAATCAGAAATCTCTTTAAATAAACATCACTAAGATATTATGAAATCCAATTTTAAATTTGATACCTTAAAAGTGTCGCTACAGGGATACATGGCAATCTGAATAATATTTTTATCACCAATGTTTTGTGGAGAACTACCACTAAACGAAGTTAATATTGTTTTGGAATATAAGATACTAGTGATACATTGCATTGTAGCTTGAAAGTACTCACAGTGTTGATCAATTTTCAGTTATCACTACTTTGTAGGAAACGATGCTGACATTCTTTTAACTCAATATATATATATGGTCAAACCTATTACTGCGAGTTTAAAAAAATTCAACTATGTAAAGAATGGCATCAATACTAAACTGTTATAATGTTATTTAAGTGTGCTGAGTAAAAAACAGTTGCCGATACGAAATGTCAACAAATGCCGACACTAACGGAAGTTAGAGCTTTTGGCATGTCTTCCCAGATTGTTATTGTACGGGCATTCGCGGTAGTAGGTATATCGCGGTATTAGGTATGCAAGGGATATATATATTAAATCACTAAATATCGTTTCTGTTTTTAGAAATTGGTGGAATGAACGTTGTAAACAGTTTTTGTGTTAAATATAACTACAATGACTAAAATGTTTCAGACGTTTTTTTTTCCAGACTTTTTTTTATCGATTTATAGAAAAAAATCAGTCACTATATCTTTTTGAAAATTTCATCTATATTATTTTAAAAAATAAAGTTTCCATATAAACAAGTCTATGATTTTCAAATTGTTATACGTACATTTGTTAGGTTTGCAGAATGAACTATTGTCCTCCGTGGCCGAGTGGTACCAGGCGCTGCCATTACTGATGTTTTAGGTTCAAGCCGAGATCACTCCAAAACCTTTGTGTTAGACAATTTTTCAGATTCTTGCGGAAAAACAGTGGTTCTATTCAGATTCATTCTAATGTCATCTCAACCAATAAAACTCAATTTGGCATACACAACCCAAAATGTGTTTATCCCCAGTAATTCTTGATTTATTGTACACACATAGGTAAAAGTAACACGTGTCTTTAGAATGGAATGATTTTAAATTTGTTTATTCCAACCAAAAACACACGATAAAAGCAAACAGAGGAGTAGGGTGAGTGGAAGGGGGAGAGCATTAGACATGTTATACTTAGTAAGGCTCTGCTGTAATATACTGAACGACTAAAAACCCCTTCTAAAGGGACATGAAACCACTCGGAATCCATGAAGGGAAATGATATCGACCGATTGTTTACTGTCATAATCAGAAAGTTAAAGACTTGATTTCGTCCATAAATATTATAAAAAATAACTTTGTGATTGTGTCAGGTTATTAACAACGTGCCTATGTGAACATACTGCATGTTTTTTTACCAGCCAAATCGTGCACGTGTACTTTATGCGGAAACATACCAGTCACAGCTTCAGACATTTGCGTAACGGTTAAAGAATGGAAAAAAAACGTTTGGTAATTATTTGTATACAATCCTACAGTAAATTATCGGTCGATATTATTTCTCTCTATTGACAAGGTATAATTTTATGACGCTTAGATATAAGCTGTTTTTGTCATTAAGTATATAAAAAACATGAAGAGCACGCAAATGTTCATGGAATATTACAACATTGATTCTTTTGTGCCAGTTTTATTTCTCTGGCATGAGGTTGTCAATAATACATTTTCTTTCGTTCTCTCTTTTTCCTTTACCATAAATTGTAAAATATTACTTTTTACATATGTTCTGTTTGTATGTACCGATATCATATGAATACGCATTCGTATACACTGCTTAATCAAAGTTAATAAATATAAGTTTTAATAAAAAGTGATAAACTTTCAAACACAACCATATAGCTAGAGAGAACAATTGCTAGAGACAATGAAAAAAACAACATTTTTAAACGTTAGTTTTTAATAATACTTTATTGCATAATATTATGTTTTGCAACATACACATTCATATTCATATAATGACAAACATAACCTAAGCAAATGGGTTGGGCTACACGTTATTACAAAATTAGTTACAGCCCTCCCCATTACGGCAGTTAATTGCACAAAACAATAACAATAAAACAATTTTCTTAATAAGATTTCAAGTTCAAATGCTTAAATATGGTTAATGAACACAATATAATATGAACCCCCCTCCCCAAAACAAAAATCAACAACAAAACAACAAAAATAAAACAACATTTGAGCGTGTCCTGCTCTCCATGTTCATCCGCAACCGCAGAAAGTCTAATACCCCATAATATATATTGTCTTTTTAAAGTATTGTTTTATGGAAAAAAAATTTTTCGAGCTTCCGAAAATAGAAGTTCATTTGGTTCATTTGTTAGAATTTTCATTTCCAAATAGTAATTTACTGGCACTTAAAGGGTGAAATAAACGAGTACATGTATTTATAAATAGCTGACTCTTGGTAAAGTAGAAAGAACAAATCGCAACTAATAATGCTCGACGTCTTCTAGTTCATAGCTACAATCGCTCTTGGGATTTATTGAAGTGTATCGCCGCCATAATTGTTAGTCTGAAGTTTGTCGTTTGTTCTCTGTGCAATGGGTGTAAATGTTTCTTTCTTCTTAGTTCTTTGTGGGAAATGAAACATTTTGTAACTTTGTAACTTTGCTATTTGTCTATCCTACTATATCCTATCATTGTAAAAGTTATATGCGTTTTGTCTCTTCGTGTCATATGAAACATTACTTGCTGTGTAAAATGTATTTTTAGAATTTGCTGTATGTTTCGATATGTGTTTCGGCTGCAGTCAGTCACGAATATCTTTTTATTCCAATGTACACCCCCTTTGTAATAAGTGGAGGGAATGTATTTGAACAGGGTACCGGACTATTTCGACTGTGCTGCCGCTGCACGTCATCATTGTAATAAATCACAACTTCCCATTATAACGTTCAGTGGCGCTGCTAAATTACAGACAGGTCCCCTGTAAACAAGCGAAGAAGTTGCGAATGGAAATATTTGCTGTAAACAGTCATCCGAATTCGCAACTCTAAATACAGCCTTACACAAAGGTCAGTTTGAGGTTTCTTTTAGGTCAGCGACCACCATTGCGTTTTCCATAGACATACATAATAACGTTTGGCCTAATTTTCACTATTTCTACCATTCGCGGACCAAAATGTTTAGTTTAAATTTATCTATTTTACTTCGATTGTAAAACAAGTTATTACAACTTAGGCAAATCACGCTCGAAGTCTTCCTGATTAGAACCAGTACTAAGCATATACGGAAAAGTGTCTTGCTTAAGGCCACCACTCATAGCCGTGGCGGAGGATCGAACCCACGATTCTCCGATCATGGTTCGGTATGCTCTACTTCTAGACCACGCGCTCCACCAAAATGTCCTACATCGTAGTAAAGTACTGTCCTAGACTCAAATTAAAATGTCCCCAAAATGGGGTTAAAAGTATCACTTTTTACCAATTTTACTTTCCACACAGTTTCCTTGATAAAATGAATTTAGTTAGTCACAGAAACATAACTTTGATTTTTTATAGACACAAACATAATTAACTTATATTTTATTGTGTTCATATGATCAAAATTAAGCTTAATATAAAAATATATACGCTGAACATCCCTATACTTTTTTTAGCCAATCAGAGAGCTCCTTTCAATGGTGGTAGCTGACCATATATTCCATATGACCAACGATGAAAACAAAGCAACGCCGATTCCACTAGGGACCAGTCGTTATTCTTTCATATACGTCTAGCGGCACCTGTCGTCATAATTGACAATGCCAACTGTGTATTTCGCATTGTAACATTTGCCTTAGTGCGTTAGACAACATGCTTACTGCATAGTTTAACGTTTGCAATTCGAATCCTTATGAAACACGTGATTATGCTAAACTCGTTATATTATGACAGGAAGTATGCAACTTTTACAATGATAGGATATAGTAGGATAGACAAATAGCAAAGTTATGTTACAAAGGTGAAATATTTCATTTCCCACAAAGAACTAAGAAGAAAATATCATTTACACCCATTGTACAAAGAACAAACGACAAATTGCAAACTTAGAGTTATGGCGGTTATACCCTTCGATAGGGATTTGGTCTTAAATGAGTGTAAAATAAATCGGCATTAAGGTTACCACATTTGTTTCTGATACGACAATGAAGTATCGCTAAATGTCTTTCGCATGTAAAAAGGAAAATCAAAACTATTGGTGGACAATACAATATTTTTAATTATCTTTTAAATGAAGGCAAGGAAGCTGAATCACGTACGTCTGGGTCTAGATCGCTCCATAACTTTATGGAACATGGTATAACGGATTTACAGTAAATTTCAGTTCGTCTGGGCAAGATTACAAAGTTGTTACTGTTTATCAAATTGTATGGATTGTTATTTGATATTAATGGTGAAATTGATCATGCAAGTAACAAGGCAAATATCTATGCTTTTCAATGTAAACTAATACTAATTTTTGATATTTTATTGGATCTGATAAAGAAACTCATCCGATTTCACGTGACAAGCGGTCAATAGAAGCAGGCCTGTTACAGTCCTAGCTACTTATTTTTTTTTCAATGATTTTTATATTAACAGTTGACTTCACTATACAATTAGTGAGACATCTTGCATGTCTCTATGGGGCTTTTTTAAGCTCACCTAAACGAGCCGAAGACTCGTTGTAAGTTTTTGTGATCGCTCTGTGTCCGTCGTCCGTCCTCCGCCCATTCGTATCCCTCCATCCGTTGTTCTGTCGTTAACGTTTGCTTCACTTCAAACGACTTCTTTTCTGAAACTGCCTGACAGATTTTCATCGATTTTTTAGGAAGCATTCTTACATGAAATTCTTTCAAGTTGTTCCAATTATATAAGACCCTGGGGTCAAATATGGGCCTGTCTCCGGTGGTTACCACTTTTGTCTTCTCAAAGATGAACCTTTCCCGGGTATTTATCAGTTTCATTTAAAAATCTTCTTGAGGGCCAACAAGACTTATATGCTCACACTTGTTATGAATGATGAGTAAGCGTTTCAAATTTGTTGAAAAGGATATATGGTCAAATAGAGTCCATTGAGGAGATGGATGTACTATGAGAAAACAGGAAAATCTGATCCATTTAGGTGTTATTTCAATCATCTTGATGTCTAAAGCATTGCTTAGTCATAACAGTTGAGATCGGATACTTAAAGGGATTTTATATCCGTAAGGGACCATTAGGGGAACTATAAGGGATTAAATTGTGACATTTCAAAGATCTTCTTCTCTGGGAATGATGAGCAAGTTTGTTCATATTTGTCCCTATGAATAGGATTTGCAAACATATTTAAATGTAAATTCTTTTATCTATTAAAGTCCAGTATGGGGACTTTGTACATTTGTAAAACAGACACATCTCATTTTTTTTTCATCTTGAAATTCTTCATATGCTTAGTTCTCTCAAACTTTGAAAAGAAATGATAGGTAAATAAGGTGAGCTCATAAGGTCCGAATGGGCCTCTTGCTATATCAGATGTCTCCTAATGGAAAGAAAGTCGATTATTTAAACAACCACAAAATCTCTCGATCCTTTTTTCTTTAATCGCACCGGTATACATAATTCAGCACGAAAACTATACGTAATGCCAGTTTAATTTTTAACAACGAGCAAGCCATTCATTATCCTCCATTAACAAGCAGATAACTACTGTTTGTGATTCAATATGCTGTATTTAGTCAGTCATTACACAGTACAACACAATTTAATATACAACAAGAAAGTAACACAATACAGTATTAGTTATTTCTATATATATCTGGTATATCATAATATCACGCACATGTACGACGCAAATCACGTATTAAGCACACACGCTCGTACAGGACACTCTCATATCTTAGCAGCAGATTTTTATTATTAACAATTGAGATTCTGGAAACTACAGTTGTTTTCCTGTTGTAAAATGTAAGCACGTCCCAGTTTGAATACAAGGTTCTGCTTGGATCTGAGAGCACATGCGTGGGTGGATGTACGCCAACGTAAATATTCGCATTTAATTTAAAAGCAATCATTTCAAATAGTAACTGACAGCAAAATTGCAAACTCACTTGGATGATTAATCTGAACTATTTTCTAGATTTTTTTTCTCTCTGATATATTTAGCGAAAGTAATATTTCTTGCATTTCATCAGAATAGACGTTGATATCTACCGCCGATAGTATAACTGATCTCATAATTCCTTGGCATGTACACACGATTAGGTTATCGTGGTTCCCCAGCATATCAGTTGGGAGAAGCAACATTGAACTAGTTTATACTAATTCATTTTAGCTCGATTGCGATGAAAGCTCAGAGCTTATATGAACCGCTCTCGAGTCCGTTTCCTGGGTAGAACAGTACTGTTGTTTTTTTAGAGGCATCGTGTCGACCTGGGAATCGAACCCGAAACCTCTGGCGGGAGCGGCAAACACTATATCCATTAGACTACCGCCCCGCTTTTATTTTAGATCGGTTGCGAAGAAAGCACAAAGCTTATATAAACCGTCCTCAATCCGTTTCCTTGGTAAAAATCTGTACTTAATGTGTTTAGGGGCATCGGGTCGAGCTGGATATCGAACCAGCAACGTCTGACGTGTGCTGCCAGTACTAAATATCCACTACTTCAATTGTTTTTTTTCTGTAAAGTTTTTGAACACATGTTTTTTCCTAATGGTAGTGAATTTTTATTAACTCAACTCTTTCTGTCGTTTTTAATGTATTGCGTTTAAATCTGATATACAGCTCAAAATTGATATAAATAATTATTTAACCAGATGAATGTCTAAAACTCCTACTTTTGGAAAAGCAAGCGTCGCAGATAATCTAGACTAAAGAAAAACTGCATTCGGATTACCTCACCGATAGGAACGATGAAGGAATTTCCCGAATATGCACAACAGTCGCGTCTTATTTAGGAGCACTTTTATTTATCTATAGCCTCACACGTCAGTAATTGAGTAAAAAGTAACAGTTACAGCATATTTGTCATCATGTAGCACTAAGATATTCAATATAACTTTAAAGCAGTGTGTTCGTGTGCATGAGTGGTCCATGGCGCTGAATCTTATGACTTCACACCACTGACGTCGTGGATTCGGGCTCTGTTCGGTCCAAAAACGGTAAGTTTGTCAATTACGTATGGAAGACGGTGGTTCTACTCGGATCTATTATGATGTCTTCATTCACCAATAAAACAGAATACATAACCTGCTAAACAAGAGATCGTAAATTTGACTCCCGCCTCTCCACTCTGATATCATTAAAGTCATGGACCGGTCGACCGGTGACCGGTGTGCCGTTACACTGAGGCTTACAGTTGCTTGTGTCTGTGTCATGTAGTATCAAAACTAGTTTACAAGTCGCAAACTAAATATATTCGGATTGAAATCGAACTACTGTCAAGAGATGCCCCTTGCGCGCCCCCCCCCCCCCCCCCCCCCCATTTACCACCATCCCACCAAAAAACAAACAAAAAAAACACCCCCACCACCAAAAAAACAACAATAAACACACACAAAACAAAAAACAAACAAAAAAAAACAGCAAAACAACAACAAAATATCAGTCGTACAAAAAGGTACATTTATTCATTTTTACAATTTTCATTATACTATTTTCGTTTTTATCTTCAAAATTAATGAAACTCAATATTCGAAGCATTTTCAAAATGTTTGCTAAAGAATTTCAATTTAAAGCCGGAACGATATCTCATCATTAATTTCGTCCGCAATAAGCCGCGTTCCGCGTCAGAGATGAATAAGTCAATAAGAGGGTATAGAAGAAATCCAGATTATCTATAAAATAACTATCTGCACCAATTAAGTGTTCAATAACGTCCTTACTGATAACTACGCTTAAGTTTAGCAGGAGAACGACACGAGTGTTTGTCAGACTTTGATAATATCGACGAGTTGTTTTGGAAATAAGAGATAAACATAATCATTGATACATCCCCCGCAAAGACCCACATACAAGCACACTAGTCGCGTGGCCTATATTAAATACTTTCTCATGGTGTTATTCACAAATTAACTTACGAAAAAATCGGTGCAAATTTGACAATTTATTCGTTGTGTGTTTAAATATTTATCGACGTTAGAAATGGTTTTATTTTCTGTAAAAAAATTATTTCTGCATGATTTCATTCAACTTAGGGTTCATTTGAATGAATATGGAAATATTAGGAATAACTGCTGGTTTGCTTTACGACAATGTTTGTTGTAAGTTGTTAAGTGAAACACAAGGGGGTACCGAGTCAGATAGTAGGTCGGGGAACCAGAGAATGGGATTCCTTGCAGTTTTTTAATACATTTTTCAGGTCTAGAAAGGTGTTAAGACTGACATATTCTATGGTTAAAACAGTTTTTAATGGTACATAGTTGTGTTATTGGACGAAACATTAAATTTTATAATGAATATATATTTTCCTGTGTTCTCGAATTGATATCACGTGTATCAGTGTGACGTAGCGTAGTGACGTAAAATACAAACCTTCGTAAGTATTGAGATTTTTGTACGAACGGATTGTGACACCCAAGAACGTTTCATTTGCGAATTTATTTTTTTAAAGAATACTATTTACAAGGCTAGCAAAAGTTCGTAAATTGATGTAAGTGAAACATTAAATGAATTTCCCGACCGACACGTTTTCTTAACATAAAATTTTACACTGAGAAACTTACGAACGTTAGTGAAACGGACACTACGTGTTCGGTAAAAACAGAACACGTGATTGAAATAATTATTGCATTATGCGGCGCGAGTTTAAAGGGACACCTGACAATGTTGAAATCGAATTTTCTCTCATAATATTAAACCAAATAAATGTTTACACCTTGAACGTATAATCATATGAATATGATAATCACCAAGTATTTATATTAATTGTATATTGTACAATGTATGATGATGTACTTTGTACAAATCTAAATAAAACAAATAAGTTCTTATATCTGGAATTTTATATCAAAATTTTTTTACATAGTCTAACTGGTGACGTTACTTTTAGTTTGAAAATATAAGTTAAAATTTTTAAAAAAGTACAAACTGATATTTCCTGGATTTTTTTTTCTATCCTACACGACAAAAATCAATATTTGTTACATTTGTTCATGCATTACGATGCAGAACCTCATGGCCAATAAGTATTATAGTTTTGTTCCAAGTAACGGCTTCAATGCAGTTTTAATCAAAATTGGGACTCAATAGTCGCCAAAAATGAGGTGTATATTAATTGCAATTGTTTTATTTCAGTCACATTAACAAATGTAACAATAAAATAATTCCTATCTACTATATCACAATCAGGACTCGCCTCACGTAGACCTGAGGTAGAAGCATGGGGGTTAATAAACCCTGCAAGGTAGTATCTTTACAGGAAAGCAAGTTTCATATATGTTGTTTATTAAGTTGGAAGCTTAAATCAACACATATATTCATTACTATAATTGGATTGGACCCGATTAGCTCAGTCGGTTACGCGTCTGACTATCAGTCCAGGGGTCGTGAGTTCGAATCCCCGCCCCGGCAACGGTCTCCGTGATGATTGATATACGACATTGCGTCTCATTATAATTCGTCTCTCACCGCTGATTCAAGTGGGAAAGTTATCCGTACCTTGCGGGGATTGGGTGTGCTGGAGTACTGGTTAACCTTTCAGGATCCCAGGATACGGTGGCTAGGTTAACTGATCGTCTGTTAGACCTCGATGTCATAAAAATGACGCTTATTATTTAATCAACCAATCAATAATGATATATTGGATTTGGCAAAGAAATGTCTTCATTTCACAATTAAGAAAATGTAAAATATTCAAGTGGTGTTTCTGTTACGGTTCTTTGAAAGAGCTGTAAGACATGACCAATCACACATACAAGTGTCAGCAGATGAGCTATGACCTCTTTCTACAGATTTATGGCGATACAATAGAACCAGATTGACTCTTATGACGAACAGCACATACACTTTAATTTAAAAAAGACACTTGACTTTAAAACTGCTCTTGTACATATGTATTAAACGTGGCTTGCAATGTGAAATTGGCTGCACATGTCTTGAACTTCTTCGCATGTCAGCATTAGATTACAAAAAAATATTGATGCAAAACAGAAAAGACGAACGGAATATATTGAACACGATTCTATGTCTAGAAGAAGCCTTTATGGGAACTGGCTAGATCAAGCATGCCATATAAAACTAACATCACATTGATATTTCATATTACATGTACTCGATTAATGTAGAGATTCCGATGTTCTTGTTCCAGTTTTATTTCGATAATCGGTAACCAAACAGACCAGAACCAGTCATCATTTTTTTCAAGTTTGAAACAATAAGCAAACAATTATAAAAAAAAAATCATGTTTTGTTAGCTAATTTGTTATCACAAATTCATTGCCATTATAAGCATATAACATACTAACATTATATTCTTCATTCATTAAATCATTAAAAAATGACTGCTCTACTCCAGTGGCTGCTTCCAAAATCAGTAGTAAAAAGCCTCAGAGTCGACCGGTCGCCCGGTTAACTAATCCGTTCTATAAGGGTTATAACGATTGTAATAAAAAATTTAGATGCTTAAAGAATAAATTTTGACAAGTTTGTTTAAATGATTTGTTGGAGAATAGCTGCGATCTGGAATATCAATCATTCCCTTACAACGGCTCAAATGTTATATGAACATGGAGAGTATTTTATTTATATGACATAAAGCACACCAAAACCATTAAACAACAGTTACGATACTATATTAGTGTTTAATTATACGTTTTTTTATAAGTCTTCTTACACAAGTTTACATAAAAACCGAGAGCAATAATATATTAAATTAACCAAATGATGATTTTAAAAACTTCTTAATGCATTAGTTACCCAAATATCATCAATAACAGTTACTGTCACTAAACACTGATTAATGTTCTCAATATTGTTCTAGAGGTGAAACATACATTTGTTTTCAATAGTTTAGAGGTTATCTTCAATGTCGGCCATTTTGACATATTTAAATCAGGTTCTTATTTTCAGATCACTCATTTTCGAATACAGAACTTACTTATTTAGAAAATACTTGTGAAACAGTGTCAACTAGTGAAACAGTGTCAATTTGTGAAACAGTGTCAACTAGTAGAACAGTGTCAATTTGTGTCAATTTGTGAAACAGTGTCAACTAGTGAAACAGTGTCAATTTGTGAAACATTGTCAACTAGTAAAACAGTGTCAATTTGTGTCAATTTGTGAAACAGTGTCAACTAGTGAGACAGTATCAATTTGTGAAACAGTGTCAACTAGTGAAACAATGTAAATTTGTGAAATAGTGTCAATTTGTGAAACAGTGTAAACTAGTGAAACAGTATAAACTAGTGAAACAGTGTCAATCTGTGAAACAGTGTCAGCTAGTATAACAGTGTCATTTTGTGTCAATATGTGAAACAGTGCCAACTAGTGGAACAGTGTCAATTTGTGAAAAAGTGTATATTTGTTAAACAGTGTCAACTAGTGAAACAGTGTCAATTTGTGCTAATAAAAAAATGGTTGAACATCGGATCCAAGGTCAGGGATCGTGGTTTCTATCCTCAGCCACGGCTATGTGTGGCGTCCTTTTTCAAGGCACCTCATCTGCATATGCTACGTGTGCTGGTTCTACCTAGATTGTGATTTGTCTAAGTTTGAAGAACTTGTTTCACAATCGATGTAAAATAAATAAGTTTTAAAATAGATATATGGCACATATTCATTACACTTCTGGACAAAATTATATTATACTTGTGTTTGTAAGATAACTTGTCGCTATTGTTGTTTGCTTGAATTCAGATACATGTTTTATCTTTTGGTTGAATAAAAGTATCAATCTATCTTATTTCATATTGGCATCGTCATAGTTTAACTATATATTTTTCAGAAAAAAAATAGATAAGAAATGCAGTGTGAGCCTTTAACGACATTTTCGGCAGTTTGGTAATTGCATAGCATTGTCTTTGTGAGTCAGTTGCGGTAACAATTTGCAGACGGATTTTTTCAGATCCTTTGGGAAATGTAGAGTAGTTTTCAAATAAAAAAATTCTATCGTAAAACTATATTTTTAGAAATTATACGAAGTGCTAGTTACATGGAATATTATACTGGCTTAGATGGACATGTAATACTGTAACTCGGGTATTCTGCGCCGAAGCACACACATGATTATAGTTATTAGCTGAAGTAATTTACCTGACGCGAGAACGACCAACTTCGCTCACCTGCAACGTGGCGTTGTTTCTCCAAATTATTTCAGTGCAGTATTTGATTGGAGATCGTCAGCTTGTCTAAGGGAAATGGCGGCACTGGAAACGGTAATTGAATCATCGGCTTGTTTGATCGACATCCTGCACAGGTCAGTTAAGTAAGTAGGGTAATGCTAGTTCAGTATATTAAGTTCAATCTTCTCACAAACAGTTTTCCAGGTCCCAATCGAAGTGCGTTACATTGTTTGTAAAATTGTTAAATTGGGATAACTCCATTAGGCAGTATTATGAGTATTTTATATAGAAATAAAATTTGTGAACGCTTGTTGACAAGCAAACGGTTTAAATGGTACTTCAGCAACTTCTGGATATACATAAAATGACTTCACACGTGTCTTTAACATATGGAGACAAGTTGGATAACACCATTTTTAACCTTTACGGGAAACCATTGGCAACAGGAAATGCTTCCGTGGGGACGTTGCATAATGGCGTTTATAAATATTCCTTGTTTCTTCTTTAAATATGCATTTTCCTTATTTTAATGTTATTGTTTATGTATTTTGAACATTTTAAAAGCGTTGTCATGTTTAAATAGTGAATTTAGAAAAAAATAATGCTTGGAGATTTTGTTATGAATAAATTTTCAAAAGTCCACATTCACTTTGTCAGCAGTGTTCACACTGGACAGAAACAATATCTCTTGGATGACACATGACCCCTACTTTACTCATCATATTGTGGTAGTGCAGAGGTTGACAAAAATAAAATATAAGTTTTACTACTTTCATTAGGGTCGCCCTATGAATGATAAGTCTGCAAACGTGTTTTATTTACTATAGAATAAAGAACAAAAATCAAGAGTGGACTTTCACCTATAAAAAATGATATCCGGACTACGCTGAGCGAGAATTTTGGAAGAGTAACTCAATTTAAATGGTACACCAAAAGAATAACTTCGTCCTTAAAAGATAATGTCGGTAACAATTCTACCGATTTACAGACATAGAGTGCTGATGGCCGATCTTTGTTTATACATGTGACATATAAGAGGTTTGTATTAGCTTACGGTGTTTAGCGGAAAGAATACATGAAACATCGATTACACGCGAGAATTCTCGGACAATGCCTCAATATATGTAAAAATAAGATGACGAATGCACTGGATAGATATTTGTTTAATCTACGGCCAGATACCGTTTGAACGTTGGTAAAATATATTTATAATTGTAAACTGGTGGTATGCCATCAATTCAACCAGATGACTATCATTGATCAGCTCCTTTGTGAAAAAATTATACGTCTTCGAGTAATTCGGAATAAGTGTAAACCGATATATATATATATAGATATATATATATTACTGTACGCACTTGAAGTATATTCTCAAATTGGTAAAATTAATTGTAATGATTAATGTATGTTTGCACATACATTTATATATGAATTACAGTACGTTATTCAAAACACTCTAATTTAGAGAACCAACCCGACGTGTAAAACACCATATGGCACGGTGTAAATAAAGGCAAATCCTGTATAATCATCGTCTGATTAAACCTTTAATTGAACCCACGTGGAAATTGCCAGACATTCCATCCTTAAACAGTTTCTTTAATTATATACCCCTATATTTACATGACTGGATAGGGCGAACCCTTGCATTAACTCCGTTAGCATTAAACTAATGCTCGGAAGACGAAATGACAAAGTACAAGAGGTGGCAATTTATTTGTGTTAACCTGTAATTACGAAGTCTGGCGGTTAAATTCTTGTCCGTTGTAACACAAACTGTGCAATGTTAACACGATCTAGTCTGTCAAATACTAAAACAATCGTTTCCCGCAGAAGTTTAAATATGAGAAGCGTTTTTTTTATTTTTCGTTAATTTCTTTCATCTTTTAATTATAGTTATTATTATTTTTCTTCTATATATTTTCCTTTTCTTCTTCTTCTTTTTCTTCTTCTTCCCTATTTGTCTTCTTTTTCTTCATTATCTTCTTCTTCTTTATTTTTTATTTTATTATAATGGGAAGCAATCAGTATGTTTTCTACTCATTCAATCCAGGAAAATAAAGACATGAGATAAAATCATAAACTAAATAATGCATTTTTTATATCACCTTTAATAATAGTTATAATAATGTTGTTTTGTAATAAAGAATTACATTTTTAAAGAGAGACTGAACTCATTTGCTTAAACTCAATCTCTCATAAAATAGAATGAAATATCTACACACGTGCAATAACATCAAACAAACAATTGTAAAACAGTCGAAGGTAAAGAACACATAATAGTGACAGCGGGGAGGTTTTCCCGACTCTAGTAAATATACTGAATAGAACAGCTAACCCGTCACTTTTGATTTTCCAGTATCTTTGTCAGATATTGAATAGCGTTATTAAACATTAACATACTATATGTATTGGCTTTACATACTGGCCTAAAGGTTCTTTCTTATTGAAAAGCGTTATTAAACATTAACATATATATGTATTGGCTTTACATAATAGCCTTAATGTTCGTTCTTATTGAATAGCGTTATTAAACATTAACATACTATATATATTGGCTTTACATAATAGCCTAAATGTTCGTTCTTATTGAATAGCGTTATGAAACAGTAACATACTATATATATTGGCTTTACATACTGGCCTTAATGTTCGTTCTTATTGAATAGCGTTATTAAACATTAACATACTATATGTATTGGCTTTACATAATAGCCTAAATGTTCGTTCTTATTGAATAGCGTTATGAAACAGTAACATACTATATATATTGGCTTTACATACTGGCCTAAATGTTCGTTCTTATTGAATAGCGTTATTAAACATTAACATACTATATGTATTGGCTTTACATACTGGCCTAAATGTTCTTTCTTATTGAATAGCGTTATTAAACATTAACATACTATATGTATTGGCTTTACATACTGGCCTTAATGTTCTTTCTTATTGAATAGCGTTATTAAACATTAACATACTATATGTATTGGCTTTACATACTGGCCTTAATGTTCTTTCTTATTAAATAGCGTTATTAAACATTAACTTACTATATGTATTGGCTTTACATACTGGCCTTAATGTTCTTTCTTATTGAATAGCGTTATTAAACATTAACATACTATATGTATTGGCTTTACATACTGGCCTTAATGTTCTTTCTTATTGAATAGCGTTATTAAACATTAACATACTATATGTATTGGCTTTACATACTGGCCTAAATGTTCGTTCTTATTGAATAGCGTTATGAAACATTAACATACTATATGTATTGGCTTTACATACTGGCCTAAATGTTGTTTCTTATTCAAATCAAGTTTCTTTGATACTTTTTGAGAAAATACATAAACTGCCAGGTGCATAAAATGTCAGGTGGCGGGTTAGCTGTTCCGCTGAGTATATTTGAAAAAGTTTCTACTCCATGATAAACAGCTTGAAATGTATTGATAAAATCGAGGAAAAGTTTTGCAAAAAGATGAAAAATGTACTTTTTTTTTTTAGAAAAGCACCACTAACAGAATAAAAATTAGGCCAACTGATTATTTTAAGACCATGACCCACCACGAGACTTTCAAAATGGCGGGAAACTTCAAGATGGTCGTCAAAATGGTCAACAATTTTACAAACTGGTATTTACAGTATTTAAAGATCTCTGATAGCTGTGTGTGACTTGTATTAACAAAACAAGCTTTAAATGGTGTTATTGCGAAAATATATTTATGTAAGAGAGAAAATATGCAAAAATATAGGCTTGAAATTTTAAGAAATCGCAATCTACTCTCTTATTTAAATACTACAATTTAGATTTTTGCTCGACTTATTTATTTTAAAATCAAAAAGATTAAAAATAAATGTACATGTAAAATCAAATTGCTGAAATAATGCATACGACAGAGCAAACTTCATATATATATGCCAATTATGATCGGTATGGTATTAAACAGTATTTAGTGTAATTCATTGTAAGTATGCAATTTTAATTGAATTAACTATCTAAATATATTGATACCTGTATATTTATTTTTCTTGTAAAACAAATTTTATAAATGACAACCATGCAAACTGTTTGGCTTAAAATGTTAAAAATAACAAAACTGTCTTCTATTTATGTATTCTTTTATTGCTTTGCTGCCATTATTTATTTAATTTCTATAAGATATTTTAAGTAAAACTTTAAATAATTAGTTTAAATTGCTGATTAAATAGAGCTGGCACATATGTATATGTAGGTAAAGGTAGTTAGAGTATATTTATATACACTGTGAGACCGCAAAGAGCTCCTGGCGAATAGAGCTGAGGAGCTCTATGCGTCGATCGATTATCAAACCGCATAGAGCTGTCAACGGCGGGGAGCTCTATACGTCAATATGCCCCATTTTCCCAAATAGAACTATTCGATTTCGATATAGCAACAACAACGAAAACCATCATCATTGCTGTCGATTTCATTAACATTAACTTCATCTTTAACATTGTCTTCACCATCATCATTATCATCATCATTAGTATTACAATCATCATCATTATATTCATCATCATTTTCTCCATAAACAGTGGCTAAATTCTTGAAATATACAATTTAAAATGTAACTTTATGAAGGACAACACCTCTTTCAACGATTAAACAATGCAACTATAATTAATAACTAAATGATGTTAATTTATAAAAAAATAAATGAATTCTTATTTCACTAATACATTGAAAACATGGAACACATTTTTTAATCTTTATCATCTATTTCTTATATGGGACAAACAAAATGACACTGATATGACCGAGATGCTGAATAACAATTAACACCTAATCAACAAAGACCCCTTGTACACACGTTATAAACGCCCAATGACTTGTTAATAACCTTCAAAAACGGAAGTGAAAAGGAATGACAGGATAAACAGGTGGTCAAAATTAAAAGAAAATACACTAATCCGTCGTTGTAAAAATGGTCCTTATACCGAATATAAGGCTGGCAATATTATCATTAAACAAAATGATCATTTAGCAAAAGGGAAAATCTGAATTTTATTACAGAGACGGTCCTAATGCGGGGTTCTAGTGTACATTTAAAAAACATTGCTGATGGACATTTAAACACTGCATAACTATAATCATGATGGCGTTTAGGGTCTAACAAATAACGAGAAGTCAGTTTGACTATCATTTTTAATTCGGGAGCTCTATGCGTCAAGGTGATAGACCCGTTTTAAAGTTGATGTGTACATTTGACGCTTAGAGCTCCCGGGAGTTCTTGACGCATAGCGCTCCTCGGGGAGCACTATGCGTCAGGAGTTCTATGTAGTGGAGCAATATTGTGCCTTTTTTAGAAAAGTACCAAACTTGGCACATAGTACAAGGTCAAATAATTATTTAAAGACCGAAACTTTCAAATTTTACGTTTGTCCTTATATTTACAGTATTGTTTGACATCTTATAACTCTTTATGACTAATGCTATCAATTTAAACTTGTATCTAATAATTTTGATGTTTTAATTGCGACAAAACATTCTAAAAGAGATAAAATTCAAACTGATGGATAAAATTAAAATTAGCAAACATTTCTATTATTTAGATATTATGTTATACTTATGCTCAACATTTTCACCGAATTTTACAATAAGACATGCTTGGCAACTTACGATACAAACTTGCTAAATAATGCTTTAAACATAGCAAAGGTTTGTATCGATATGCAAATTAAAGTGGTTGTGATACACTAAAATGTTGCTATTTGCAAACTGATTTGCTATCTTGTCCACCAAAATCATATCATAAATGTCAACTAGGAACCAAAGTAAGATGGCCTTGAGGAATGGCCTGGCCATCTGTAAATTATCTGCATTTTCTAGAGCGCTAATGCAGTCATTACCTCCAAGCCAGTTGCAAAGGAATTTCAGAGAAGCCATCCCAATATGAAGCTTTCCGAACAATACTCATCCTTGTTCTTAGAATGTACCTGGTCAGTTTTATTGAATGTTTAGAGGCTAGTCACAAGCAATTATGAAAGTTTGTTCGGGATTGGAAAAGTTTACAGATGATCTGTAATGTTTACAGACTGACAAACAGACTGAACAGAGTGAGGTAGAAGGGCGCATTTGTCAATGACGGAATATGTAGCTGATCCTTCCAACAAACGACTGGTTATTGTGCATTCTGTTAAAAAAGAAACTAATGATGCTTTTGAATTCTAAATTCCTTTAACTTATATGTGTATATATACATGTGCTTTATTTATCTTTAGAGTGTTGATACTTGTATAGCATAGCAATTATATGAATCAGTACAGCAAAGCATTAAAACAATAAACATAACAGGCATTATTTGTATTTTTAGCTCGCCGGGAGGAAGTCCAAAGAGAGCTATTGACATGACCTCGGCGTCGTCGTCGGCGTCGTCTGTAGACACCCAGGTTAAACTTTTGCCTGTTAAGTTTTAAGATATCTATGCAACCACTCACTGGATGTGAATGAAACTTTGCATGTGTGTACAGCATCATCAATGGAACACACTCAGACAAGAACCATAACTCTGGATTGCATTTTGGCACAGTAATTGTCCTTTTTGGACTTAGGCACCCAGAGGCGAGCCTTGTTGATCTTCTGACAACTCTTGTTCACATATGTTGTTTTCATATCACTCACTTAAATACTTTTACGTCTTACTCTTTTTTAAATTTAATTATGAAGCTTTAATTCATTTCAATAAATTTAGCTTAACAGAGTAAAGTACACTAAATAATGTAAAAAAAAGGTCAAATCAGTACTTATATACATTTAATATTGATTAACCCACTCAATGTATTTTCATATACGATACAATGTTTTGCTTTATGTCATTAGACACTTTATTTTATATGTTTAAAGTATGAACTGATATTTTGTAAAACATCTATGAAAATGTTGAGTAAAATTATAATAAAATATTCAAATTATAGAAATTGTTGCTATTTTTTTAAGATTTTAAGCCTTTAGTTTGCATATTATTACAATATAAACGTTGAACTTATGTTTTGATATGTATCTCGTATGAGAAAACTATAAATATTCCTTTGACGAGATCGGTATGAAACTATGAGACATGAGAAATATGAGAAAGTTCGCCAGTTACTTGCGGATGTCCCTACTCAGATCCATGTGCTGTGCCTGGTTTCTCGAAAATACTTAAGTCTGCTATTTTACTTAAACTCAAATAGTGTGCTCAATTTAAGTATAAAATTGAGCACACTATTGAGTTTAAGTAAAATCAGAGACTTAAGTATTTTTGTGAAACCGGGGCCAGGACTTTAAGGTCCTCCTTGGCCGAATAGTCTGAACCGTTCACTTCTAACTTATGCACGTTATAAAGTAATAATAATACAAACATGTTTTATAAATACGTAGACAGCATGCATGTGGTATTACAAAGTAGCTTACTGACTTGGTGATGAGAAATCGGAAATAGAGAGGTATAGTGTTAATTTATAAGGACACATGTGCTTCCTACATTCACAGTGGTAGTTCTCTGTTACACTGTTACATATGCTTGCAAACTATAACCGGATAATTACTCATGAGTTAATATATATACATTTGAATCCATTTGGTTAATATATCTTAAATAAGGAAATTTTCAAAACTTTACACACATACTGGAGAAGTGATTGCAGACTTTGCCGTCAGAACGGCCACGAGAAAAGTCGCTACTAGTATTGTTAAACCTGGTTTAAGTTTGCACCCAACCTTGCTATCTCTTCTCAATCGTGGTTTCTATGAAGTCTCACTAAACACTTGAATATTGTTCTTTGTATTATACAAATTAAGGTCTAGGATTTCCATTAATTTTCAATTCATTGTGTAGTGAGACGCATAAGACGAGACGAGGTAAAAAAAAGTAGTACCGAAAGATATAGTTCCTATACAATACGGCAAGTAAGCATAGTGTAAAACACATAATTGTCAGATATTTGCACATATATATAGGAACAAAAGATGCTATGCGCAGATGTACTTAATGATTTTGAAGAAGGCCAAGAGAGATAGAGAGTAATGCATATTGGTACGGCAAGACGACGATAGGGACACGTGCACAACGCCTCTTTCCGTCACAGCCTTAAATTAGATTAATTGATTGAATATTTAGACGATCAGATACCATAAACACTGTATCTTTGGATCCTTGAAGGTTAACCCCGTCTCTGCAACTTACTGTTCGCTAAAACAGCAGTGAGAGACACATGCAAATGAAACGCAATGTCATATATCAATCATCACGGAGACTGGTAGACCGGGAATTCGAAGTCACGACCCCTGGATTGGTAGTCAGACGCGCTACCGACTGATCTAATCGGGCCGGCCTTAAAATTAGAAAATTGTAAAGATAAATTAGCTGCACGTCAACGAACTGATGTCCGGCTCGGCCGATATTAATATTACCAACAGTAATTTTGTTAAAAGAAATTTCTTAAAAAGTGGTCTACCCATTTTTTTTTATATATATATCTGTCATTTTGATGAGGAAGTACGCATCATTCCTCACTCCTCAATATTTACCAACATTAAAAGAACAAAAAACAACAACAAAAAACATCAACAACAAACAATCAACTATATGTACCAATAGTATGTCCATTTACAGAACGGTGTTGGATTGGAATACTATTGATGGCTCTTGCACCCTATACACAGGCTGTGACAAAAACGATGTTTCACAAGACAATGGTAAATCTGGACATTTCTGGAAAAAAAAATTATATAGTAATTCCCTAAAGGAATTAGACTTAAATTCATAAAACGATAGTTTTGTTCAATTGTGTTTTTCGAAGATAATAGCAGCGTGCAGAATATAAAAAACAGAACAGAAACATATATTTTATTTCGAAAAAGCATATACAGCTGACCTTCATGAGTAATACAAAAAATCAATGCATACGCGAAACAAACAAAATATACAACATTAACATATTTTTTTATACAGATAGTCAATTGAATTGGTGAAGTGAGAGTTATCGTTGGCAGCATGAATAGGATAAACAGTATTAAATAAGTATTAGACTCCACAAACATTAACAGCAGCTGTTCTTATTTTAAATCCTTTTTGGCAGTTAGTTTCTAGTTTTATTAACAACCGTTTTTAGCTCAACTGGCCAAAGGCCAGAAGTGCTTATGCGATGGCGCGTTGTCTGTCGTCCGTCGTCTATCGTCTGTCGTCTAACGTCCGTCGTCTGTCGTCTGTTAGCAGCACTTTCTCTGAAACCACTGGGCCAATTAAACTGAAACTTCACATGGGTGTTTCTATTGCATAAGAGACTATACAGAAGATTTTATTTTTTCGATCTGAAGTTCAAGATGGCCACCGTTACTAAAAATAATCCAAAACTTAAAAAATCTTCTTCTCATGAACGGCCCAACAGATTTTCAAAATGTTTATATAGTAATGATGGCCAACTATAGTTTTGTTAGATTTGTTCAAATAGTATCCCTAGGGTTAAATATTACCCCACCTGAGGGTTCAATTAAGGGACACATGTCATTATAATATATATATATATTTTTTTTTTAAAATGGAAATGATTTTGCCTATATGTTCACAGAATCATTGTTTAGTGGAGGAGGTTCAGATTTGTAAAAATGACTTGGTTTCCCTGTCTTAAGGGGTCAGGAGGGGTCCCAAAATGGTAAAAAATGGGAATTACTCAACTCGTTTTCTTAAGAACCGGTATGTCAGATTTGTTCATCTTTTTGCATAAATTATCCCTATGTGTAGGGGTTTGATTGCAGATAAGAATTTAGGGGCTAAAATATATAGGGGCCCTGTAAGGGGACTTAGAATTTTACTTAGGGATACTATTGGAAAACAGAATATTCTCTTTTTCTTTCATCTGTTCTTAAACCACTAGGCCATTTAGACTGAAACTTCACATGGGTGTTTCTATTGCATAGGAGACTATACAGAAGATTTTTTCCGATTTGAAATTCAAGATGGCCGTCATTACTAAAAATAGTCCAAAACTTAAAAAATCTTCTTCTCATGAACGGCCCAACAGATTTTCAAAATGTTTATGTAGTAATGATGACCAACTATAGTTCTGTTAGATTTGTTCAAATGGTGTCCCTAGGGTAAAAAATGACCCTGCCCCGAGAGTTCAATAAGGGGACACATGTCAATATAATATATAGATATATATATTTTTTAAATGTAAATAATTTTGCCTATACCTTCACTAAAGCATTGTTAGATAAAGGCGGTTAAGATTTGTAAAAAATGACTGGGTTCCTATGTCTTAAGGGGTCAGGAGGGGCCCCAAAAGGGTACAAATTAGGAATTAGTAAAATTGTTTTCTTAAGAACCGGTGTGTCATATTTGTACATATTTGATAAAATTATCCCTAAGTGTAGGGGTTTGATTGCAGATAAGAATTTAGGGGTTAAGATATATAGTGGCCCTGTAAGGGGACTTAGAATTTTACATAGGGATACAATGGGAAAACAGAAAATTCTCTTTTTTTTTTCATTTATTGTGAAACCACTAGGCCAATTAAACTGAAACTTCACATGGATGTTTCTATTGCATAGGAGACTATACAAAAGATTTATTTTTTCTATCTAAAATTCAAGATGGCCACCGTTACTAGAAATAGTCCAAAACTTAAAAAGTCTTCTTCTCATGAACGGTCCAACAGATTTTCAAAATGTTTATGTAGTAATGATGACCAACTATAGTTTTGTTAGATTTGTTCAAATGGTGTCCCTAGCGTTAAAAACGACCCCGCCCCGATGTTTCTATTGCATAGTAGAATTTCAAAAAGTGCTATTGCCACTATGAGTCAGTAGGGCGTCCTCAGGCCCTCTTGGGCCTCTTGTTTTGTTTGTATTCAGAAGATTAATCAATTGAAAAAAACAACACTTATGTATATATTTATATATAGTATAGGTGAGGAAAGATGCACAAAGAGAAATAAAGTTGCACCCCACCACCCTGAACATTGTGTATCGCGTTGATACCGCTGAAGACGATTACGAAAGAGAAGATTTCTAAGGTTGCTACATTTTTAAGCATGTGTGCAAAGCAGATAAAAACACCAGATTATAAAATAATTTCTAATTATTGGTCGCAGAAGCTGGCCTTTGTGAGTGTTTTATGTCCTTGAAATACGAATATCTAAAATAGATACTGATAAAACATTTTAAGCTTTCGCAGCAAATGGAATAAACAAATAAACAAAGAGCAGACAATTTAGTGCAATTACAATACTTTGGTGCTACATTGCATGCCTGTGTCAATCCTTTATTGTACAGTCGGTGTTGTTCTTTAACGCTGTGCCTTATATATCGAACATCTCTTCTTCATCTCCTTTTGACTAAAGTCATTTTTGGTCTTCCCAAATTTAGCCACATATTGTTCTTTGGCGACACGTTTGTAGCAGGTTAACGTGGCGTTCCACAGTCTGTGTGTTTAGTAAATGAGGGTTGGCAATGACTTTACCCCACCCACTCACAAGTCTCTATCACCGTGTTTTAATTTATTTATCTATAAAGATGGACATATTGAATTTTATTATAACAAACGAGATGAATATACTTGAAATATAAATTATTTGCAAGATTGAAAGCTTTAGTTGATTTTGGAAATCCGTGTTTTTGATATCAATTTACCCTACCAATCTAAATAATTTCCATATTACCTTTATTTTATCAATAAAGAAAGGAAATCACATCGATATACTTACTTTACTTTAATGTACTATCCGCAGAATTGAATTGACTAAGAAGCATCCAACGTATACTGTACACATACATTGTTTATACATATCAACGTTTTTGGGGAGATACATGTATGTTAGACAACTTTAGCTAGATTCCGGCGGAAACAAATAACAACATAGTTACATATGATATTTCATTATATAAGCGGCAATCATGGTGGCGATCAGGCATTTTCTCGGACTACACTAGAATAAGAAACTGTTATCATCGATATTGTTGTACCTC
This sequence comes from Panopea generosa, assembly GCA_029582155.1. Taxonomy (NCBI): domain Eukaryota; kingdom Metazoa; phylum Mollusca; class Bivalvia; order Adapedonta; family Hiatellidae; genus Panopea; species Panopea generosa. The sequence goes on along the minus strand of CM055908.1, from coordinate 17,067,267 downwards.
AACTGTTTTCTCTAATAATTTCTAAATATATTTTATCTGGAACTCATGTTCATAAAGAACCGTCTTCAGGGACTGTATTAAACGAACATCTTAGACTTCGGATGCTAAGTGAAACGGCTCCCAGATTTGCGTCTGGAAATGAAATACGATTGGTCTATATAGTTCATTTAGATCGATTGCAGAAACATGTAAATGTTATGGTTGATATATCAAGACATGCGTCTTCAGCACGAGAGTCTATAACGTTATCTCAAGTAGATACTTCTAGGATGTATGTGACTGTAAAGTGTTGAACAAATTAACGGTTAACACAGAATTACTTTTTATTGAAACCTCAATGTTATTTTGCAAATCTGCAAGATCACCGATACTAAACCATGATAGCTTAAACGTGCTGACTGCCGACAAAAAATGCAATTGTGAAACTATTGACCCACGCTATCATAAAACGTGCTTATAATCGGATACTAGAATAAGACCCCAACCCCCTTCGATAGTCCTTTTGACCAGAATCACAACAACTGAATCTACTATTGTTCACATGATAGTTTTATGTTCTTGCTATACCACATGTTGGTTACTTTTGTTCAATTTGTTATCTTTGATATACTCCAATTAATTAGATACGTTATTTGTGCTAAATATAAAGGAATATAGGTCATTGTTAATATAAAAAGCATCTTAATTAATACATTTCGTGAAATACTTCAATAAGTCTATTTTAGTGACCACTGGCATGCATACACGAGGTTAACGCTTGTATAACCTTGGGGCATTGTAACATGCATTCTTTCTTTGTTTGTAATGTAAATTGGAAAAGTTCTAATTTAAAACATAATTTCAATTAATTCCATCTTTTGCATCTTGTCCCAAAAAGGCCTCAACATAAAATATATTGTCTTGAACCGCACACAAGCGGTGCACGTGGGAATACAAAACCACGTGATAAACATAACTAATTGGAGTGCAGGAAGATAAAGTCATGTGACCAAAAATAAGTCGCATGATCAAATAAACAGAACAGAACAGAACAGATATTTCATTTCAGACTTGTACATAAATACATCGTCATAATAACATATTTACAATAACACCCGTTGCATTATGGATAAGAAAACTTAATCGAATAAAGAAGATAACTTAAAGTCAAATGTGACCCTACGTCATAGACATACCAAGCCATTCAATAATCAGTCAATGTACGAAAACCAATCTATAGCGAAGTATTAGCAATTTAAATCGGATTAATTTATCTTAAACTATCCAAAATTTAACATTTATATGATTTAAAACAATATTTTTTTACAATCGAAGTATTTAAATAAAATTATCAGAAATAATATAATAACGAAATTGCCTTTATTTTGAATATAAACATGATATATTAAATACGTTACTGTTTATATTGAAAAGTAACGGGATGTAATATACAACTTTGTTAAATCGATAATGGTAACCATATAAATATATGAAGCAAAATATAGCAAGGTTGCACTTGACACTGATTGTATTTATCAGGAAATGTTGCAAACAATAAAATAAGAGTAAGTTGTAAAAAAATTGACAAGAGTTACGGTTATCAATTTAGATTTTAGAAAGTACAAATCTGATAACTAGCATCATCATTATTATTAATAATGAAGTGACATAAAAATAAAACCGGTGTCGCTTAAAGACGGCAATATGAATATAGTCTGTAATCATCTCCACGAAAATACTCCAACCGGAAGCGAGTTAATACCTATTTTATGTGCCTGCGTATTATATTGTAATAAAAGTATCATTGATATTGAATTTGACAATTTCTATACACGCTTGTTTTGATGCTTAATTAATTTTGATGGAAATATCGGTGCGCGTTTGAAAACATCTGTGCGCGTTTGAGAACATCGGTTCGTGTTTGAGAACATCGGTTTGCGTTTGATAACATCGGTGCGTGTTTGAGAACATCGGTGCGTTTTTGAGAACATCGGTGCACGTTTGAAAACATCTTTACATGTTTAGCATATTTAAATGTAAATGCATGAAACAATTAACTGCACCATTGTTTCTAGCTACGTAGTTTGTTTTTATGTTAGAATCTGAAGTAATAAAAATGTAGAAGCAGAAAGGTTGAACGATATTATATAACAGTGGATGTGCACACTTTGTCATTCATCAGGAATTGAAGATGAATTTCATTTAATCATGACATTTTCAACATATTACAATTAACATTGTTTCTACTTACACTACTTGGTCATCCTTGTAATTGGAAATAGTTTAATAATCTTCTGAACATAGGTATGATGGCAGAGCCATTGGTTTCATAATATAATTGTTAGTCGACTGGGCGACCGCTCGGCTCTGTTTGATACGGATCGAAATAGTCACTGGAGTGACGTAATGTAGGGAGCAGCAATGGCTTAAATGAGTAAAAATATATTGTTAGTATGATATACATACGTTTTTGTATTCTTATAATGATAATGTATTTATGATTATAAGTTAGTTAAATTAAAAAAAAAAAACATCTGGTTTGTTATAAAAGATTGCTTATGTTTCAAACTGGGAAAGAAATAATGGGTTTGAAATATAGATTATTCGAATACTCGAATAAAAACAGAACAAGAACATTATTATCTGTATCTCTTGCATCTCTTCAAAGAGTGACATAGTGTATGGTTTTGCTGTCTTATTATTGAATGTGATTGTATCTATATATACTATGATGAGGCTTTAAAAAGATTAATATAATATCTGTATCGTATTATCCGAGTGCAAATAATCTTTTGCGATGTTGGTTTTCAGGCATAATTTAGCCAGTTTGCGACGTTGGTTTTCAGGCATAATCTAGCCAGTTTGCATGAATGATTTGTGTTCAGGCATAATCTAGCCAGTTTGCATGAACGATTTGTTTTCAGGCATAATCTAGCCAGTTGGCGACGTTGGTTTTCAGGCATAATCTAGCCAGTTTGCATGAATGATTTGTTTCCGGCCATGAAATCGTGTGCAATATTTACCGGTCGACCAGGTTTTTCTTTATCCTTTCAATATGTTTGAGTGTGATTTGTAGCAGTTGTTGGATTTGTGTTGAGATTGGTGTAAATAAGCAATCGTGTGTTTACCATACATGACTGAGGTAGTGGGTTCCAACCTCGGTGTAAGCAAACCAAATATGACTGAAGCTTCACTATCTGACCTTTGGGCGACCTGTTACCAAGGTATTATGTTTGGTGTGTGGGGCAAGTGTTTGTGGTATAACACATCTTTGTGGCAGTTCTGCAAAACATTCATCATATAACTAACTGACACCGTGGTGTTATGAATGAAATACTATTTAAAACGACTAAAAGTCCTTCACGATACAATACATTTACACTTCCCCAAGTTGATTGAACGCCTGTATGAAAAATGCAAACAATGTATTCATAATCTCTTTATATGCTGTTTACAAACATTCACTGTAATTAAACGTTAGCTTAAGGCATTAGGCCAATGCAAGTGTTACATAATGCGAACAGTTTATATTAAAAACATCCTCAAAATAACAATACCAGGATTTACCTACATATTTAGTTGCACAGGGGAGCCTTTGTTGCAATCTCTTTCTTTTCAAATTAATATTTATTTGGAGATGACATTAAAGGCTAGATAGCTGTGTCAATATCACGCAGTACAATCACCATTGTTTGTTCTAGAGTTTAGGTAGTTAACAGCCGACAAGTTATGTCATTAAATAAATATGTTCACTTTTTTATAAAAAAACGCACAGCAATCTTTATAGCACTACATATAACAGCGGTACGGTATTTACTATGATTCGCTGATGCATTCAAAACAGAGCTTGTATTTGTAGTCTTTCTTAACTGTATAATTATGAAACTTTAGAAGATATCCCAGCAAAGAAGACAACACAAACCCTGTGTTTTTTACCTAAGAACATGTTTAATATCAGTCTAGTGGTATTTTATATTTGATGTCCTATACTAAGACGCGCGCACACGCTCTTTCGATTTATCACACACACACCCACACTTGTTAAAATTGTTTTCTTTTGATTAGTTTAATGTTTAATTAATATACACGATAATCAAACACACAATCTCACGGTCCGTGACACCTTACAATCGAGCAATGTTCTATGTATGCACAGACTTCATTTGATACCTTTAATGTCATGAAAACCGAAATTAATTGTATGCAAATCGATCAACATTAGAACATTTCTTGCATACCTTACTCAGTATACCGGCCATTAAATAACATCTACGAGTTGATACTGAATGTGATAATGTGACAATTATCTATGACCGAATGAAAATAGTTTAGATTGAAAAGATGTCTTTCGTTTGATTACTTCGATTAATAAAATGATATAAAGCGGTATTTATACTTTATTGGGGGTAATTATAATAGTTATCGAGTTATTAAATTTGACGGGATGCGTTATGAATACAGCTTTAGGTGTAATGGTATAGGCTCACTATTTATGCGGGTCATCGGTGTAACATTGTGAAGGGAGTACCAAATATATATACATGCAATTCTATAGCATGAAATAGAGCGAAATATCGAAAACATAAATTATTCTTATTCGATGGATTTCTAAAAATATATTTACAACACTTTCTTAGTGTCTCATTATCAAAGTCATTCGGTGTATGTTTATACATTATTTTTATGAAATATTAAACAAATATTGACTGTAAGATGACAGTTTAATGGTTCATAAAAGTATAAAAAAAACAATACGCTCAACAAGGTATCCCAGGGCAAGTGGCTTCAAACACACGTCTGCATGAAGGCGTGAAATATAAAACCCTTATATTTTCGATTTTGTCTTAAATAACTTTTTCATATTCCCGATATTTCGTCACATTTTTTATGCAGCATTGTCTATATTTATATTGCATTTTCATTCGCCTGACAGCCGTCTGCTTGCTTTTTATTCGTGGTTGTTTCCTTCTATTTGTTAATTCATAACTCAAACAGCCTTGGACGTTTTCAAGATAGTTTCTGCCAGTTTCGTTTTTCATACAGGTTAAACAAAAACATATATCTTCACATTTTGTCCAATATGGTCTACTGTTGTTTTAAAAATGACACCGATAATTTATAACATTTTACAAATTGTGTGTTTATATCTCTGTAGACAGAAATCATGAATAGTTTATGGTGGTAGTGAAAAACGACAAATGTCTTTTTTTGGAAAATCATACATAGATTAGAACACATCTGTATGATTATATGAGCAAATTATCATATAGTAAAGGTACGATTTCCATTATGATGGAATAGAGGTTCGAAGGGTGCTGAATTCAAATAACATATTGCTTGTTTTTGAATAAAGATACTGAAGTATTTGGTAAAATGATGCTTTTAATCGAGACAGTGTGATACCTTGAAAACACATTCAAAGCTACTGGTCATCCAACCGAGATAAAATTATAAATAAAATCTCATGTTACAAAGTGAATGTAGATAGCAGGTATGTCAGTGACCGCTATGACTGGATGCTAATTGGGTACTTTCTCTTTTTTGAAACCGTTTATTACATTTTGATAGTATTTCTAATCGTTATATAAAGAAATGTAATAATACTATTCACCTCAATAAAAGCATCATTTGCCTGTTAAACTCGTCAATCTGAAAACAAACAGAGCAGCAAGAGGGTGACAGTGACTGGCTTCTATACATTAGAAATAATAATATACAATTCAATATATAAGTCAAACTGGCTACACAGCATTCGCAGGATACAATCACCACAGCATCACACACATATGTGTAGTTTATATGTAATATAAAGTATTTTATGTATGAAGAATTGTGTTTTAATATGGCCGTGAAAAGACTAAAGACAAAATAGTATTCTACATCACAGGTTTCCTGGCAAAGAACGCAATGTCCAAATAATAATAGAACGTGCTAACCAGGCAGTTTCCCAGTTCTAGCCGTATTTTTGAAACCTTTTTTAAGGTTCGATAAATTTTATTCTTACCCACAACCTCGATTATTCCTAATTAACTCCTTTTTAGCTTCATTCTATTCTAGCCTTAGTTAATACAAATAATAGGCAGATCAAAACATACTATCTGCATTGATTATTAGCTTTGTATGCCCAGATAGGCTTTAATGTAAATATGTGTATAGGTAATTAATGTATCTTTTCCGGAATTATATAATTTGACTCCCAGCATTTTCCTTAAAATGCCCATTTCAACTTACTTGGTGTTTTATTGTGTTTATCTTATCATACAGGCGATCTCGGTTCATTCTTCTTATTATTCATCAATAATTATATAAGATATAACCTAAAAATAACTTTATTTACAAACGATGCATAATAATTCATTACGTAGTTTGTGATAACGACAGTTTTGTCTTAAGGAATATTTAAAAACAAATATATGATGATTTTTAAAAACCACTACAAAATTGCATCTTCTGGATTAACAAATCTGATGCTGTTTGGAGCACATTCCTGTCCTGTCTAAATAAGGAACATATGCAATATCTAATTCGCAATCATCTATAGCTCTTATCCTCTTGTCATATATGTATATATATATATATATATATATATATATATATATATGATAGCATTGTTAAAGCTCCAGCTGCGATATAAAAGCTGCAAGATGGCTCTGGGGCAGGTTTTATATACTTCATTAAATGAATCAAATGAATCAAATCAGAGATCACTTTCAAAATTTCACAGTATTCAATGTGTTGTTTTTGTTATCATTTTGCGTACTACTTGTTGTTAATACATTAAATGGGCCACAAAAAGAAATGATTTCCAAAAAGTGTTTGTTATATGCAGTTTGCAAAACTGCCAAACATTTGAAAGTCGGGGGAGAAGCATTTTATACGCATGACTCTGTGATAATTCACCATCAGCAAATAGCCTGTACAGTGGTGTAATTTGAACTCCTTTTACAAATATGTACTACCCTTGCAGTAAAAGTTGGCATTTAAGCTGAAGACAATTAAAAAAATAAGTATTATAATTTGATGACAATGGATTAATCTATATCAAATATATGGCCGTTACAACTTGTCATATTGTTAAAGGCATTGATGGCACCAGACTGTATTTGACAGAATAACTCTTGCAGCAATATTTCACTTATCTGCGTCTAGTGGTACTCTCTTGGCACACATTGGAACATGCAAATTGCCTATACACGGTATCATCGTATCCGAATGATACAATTATTTAAAAGTAATGACGGTGATTCACAAAATATTTGGGAATTCACAAACGAAGTCGGTCAATATTAGCATTTGTATCAATATGATTCAGTAATATCCTATATGCAAGTTCTACTAAGCTCCTGAATGACGTGATAGCACTGACCGATCCAAGGTGCCAGTAGTCACTACATGTATATTTGTATTGGCATTATCGTAATTGCATTTATTACATATATTAATAAGGTTTGTGCCGTTGTGGTTGATGTGATACTTCATTATAGGTCTCCTGTTAAACATTAACTTTCTTATATTTGCAACAAATTGCCACTGACTATTTTGAAACAGGAGCATATATATAAAATGCACATGATAACTCCCATTAGCTACTGACTAAAACATATTCGTATGTCTTTATGTAGATATCTTAAGCAATATTATGAAATGTTTTAAGAGTGGCGAAACCACGTGACTTTCATGTGTCGCTATCATTTTGGGTACTGTCGTACTGTACAACTTTCTTAATTTTCAACAGAATTTCATAAAGCAACACACATATACTCCCAAGTCATTAGTTATTTTACGCATCAGTACTTTTTCCAACACTTTGATTAACTGCACTTTAGGAGTGATTGTTAACGAGATGAAGGACTTTAGTCACAATTGAAACGGTAAATCCAAGTGTTAGGGGGGAAAGTATCCAGTATTTCTGAACGACTGTATACCTCGGATATCACTCTACTGCTAACTGCATATTGCTTTGTCAGAATACGTGAGGTATTACGAAAGTTAATAAGCAAAACTTTACCTGAAGTGTTCTATACCAAAACTGTCACGTGGATTTAATCCCCTGGAGAATTCGTTTTAGTTGTCTGGAAACTGTTCTAACTGTAATAAGTTGCCAGCCTATATCTATTTTAGTTTCCTAATACGTAAATTGTTACACTGCTTATTTATATTTGATGTTAAATACTAAATACGTATACTTTATCCAAATCCCACCCTACTGGGAATTAGATCCCAATATCAGACGTCTGAGACTACTTTAGATAATGCTGTAAATGCCAAATATTTATAGAAACATGGATAATAAGCTTAACGGCAGTATTATAAAATATATAAAAAGTACACATCCGAATGTTGGCCAAGAAGTTGTTAATTAGGGTGTGGAGTATACGTAGCAAAATAGTGAAACTCAAATTCCTATATAGATTCTGCCATGAATAATTGGTAATACGTTAATAAATCAGCGAAATATGCGAAATAAAATCCCAAATGACATGAAATGTCTGTGTTTGATATTGCTTAATAAATCAAAATTAACTTTATATAAAAATAAACACATAATCGCTACCACACATACTGTTTTGGGATTTCGACCAAAATTTCTAACATCGACACAGGGTGGATAACGTACAATGCTTATTATATTATATTATATTTTGTCATGGCCAATATACTTTACGACACGTCTTATTTTATGCGAATCTTTAAATTAATGAATGTCAATATGGTTTTGATATTGTTTGGTCTTTTCATCTCAGACCTTCGGCATGGGAGGTCCCCGTCAAATTATGTATCCAATAAAATTTATAGCATTTTGTCATAATTGTGTCGACGGATATTGAGGTAAGTCTTCGTTATTGCATTTTTTTATTGTGAAAATATTGGGCAAGTTGAGATTGGTCTCTTACAAGTTGCGGTTACTGTTTTACGTATACTGTTAGTTATCACAGAGACAAGGTATACGTATCTCATAGTTGTTATGAGTTATTTCTACTTACTTACATTGGGCGGTGGTGCATTGTTAGTCAGTCGTACTAGAGGTTGCAGGTTCGATCCCCAGCTCGGCCCAATGGCCTCTGAAAACGAGACTTAGTTCTGGTTTTACCAGGGAAAAAGACATAAAAGCACGGCTTAAAATATAAGTTTTACTTAAGAGCTTACTTTGAAAGAGAATCAGACAATTCTATGTGATGTATATTGAGCAGTGTACATGTGACACTTTCAGTGTTTATATCACATGTCCATATCATAATTTTATTAAGAGACCCATGTTCCAATGAAGTGGTTGAATGATAATGATAACCATATATTAACCGTATCTTTATCACTCGGAACTTTTTGTCTTAACAGAACTTTCCATGACGTTATTTTCTTTGATCGTTTGATATACAACGATTGCAAACGTATGGAATCTATTACGGGAATGAGTTTAGTAGGTTTAAAAAACTAATAACCCTTGGGTAATATACTTTTAATTATAAAAATATACATTAAAGGTCTTTTACCATTGAAAAATTAACTATAAATATAACTACAAAGGTCTTGTTTTGAGGTAAAAAAGATTTTATTTTAGCCGTGTGATATTCAGATGAGAAACAATTTATTGAATTGACACGTGATATATAGCCACATGGTACTTCCAACTATGAAAAGATGTAACTGTGATCACATTGAAATAACCATCTATTATTGTATAACTTGCAAAAGAATATACGAAAGCTGATTTAAACAAAATGAATTAATAAAGAAAGGCAAAACATGACAAGATTGATTATTGAAATATAAAAAGAAGGTTCTATTTATGGTGAAAGAAAACTTGGTAATAACGAACGTTTAGATTTATTGTTATAGATTAAATATATTCTTTCAAAGAACATTTTCAAAACTGTAATAATGAAGTTATGATCGTTACCGCAAGCTGTGACTTATAGTTACGAGGTTCAAGTTTCCACTTATAAAAAGTCGCATGTACATTTAAAACGATCAAAGACGATACATTGATTCCTCAGGACAATATGGCAAGCTTGAGGAAAGAACTATATATAGTTGCATTGTTGATAATGAGACGAGAGATTGAGATTTTCTCTCTCGGACGGCTTCCGTGTGGTTTTGTCACTGGCTGTTTGAAGGCGAAAATCCTTTATAACTTCTGTTGGTTTTCGGTGTTCAATTTCTCTATTGCAATTCAAGTAATGGTTATAATTTTTATGTGTGTGGTTCACCGTCGTGTCATTCGAACGCTGCATCAATTGCAGAACACATATTTTTCTATTTTTTATCTATAACTGTATAATGTGCCTGGTAATAATACCAAATATTCGACAACATTCTAGCGAAGGTATACACGTGGTATTTCAACGTGGTATATTGAACAGTTTCGTGCATTGGCAGACGGTATTTTAAATGTTTCTGCCTATAGCAGCTCATATAAACTCATTATTGAGCGGGGATTTTAAATTGTAATTATATTGCAAAACGTTAGATCTGGGTTTGAATGGGGGATTAAATGTTTCATATATCAGGTAAGATACCCACCATAACGTCAACAGCAACATATCTGAATTTATAATATTAGACTTATACTCGAATTAGATACACGTGCTTGTGTGATATAATGAGTTGTTGCTTTAATCTTAGATTTTGAGCATCTCATTCGGTTGTTATAATTAATAGACATGCGACATTTCAATTTAGATAGCATGTAATTAACAATGCATTGTTTTCTGCATTTATAGTTAATTTATGGAATAATATATTATCTATGACTGTTGTATGGTTACTGGCAACTGTCAGTCAGATTCGAAACAATGGCAGTTTGAATTGAACAAATGAAAATGGAACATGCAATGTAACTAGGAAAGATAGAAAATGTTTGTATTGTAATCGAATAATACCGTTTCATTAGTAATGCCCAATTGTATAACGTCTCACAAACCGATTATTTTTGCACTCTCCTCCATATAGAGACATGCACTCCTCGAACACTGACACATTACCAATGGTTTTAAGTGTCTTGTTTCATAGATAGTTATTTATCCAAATATGCAGGAAAAATACGGGGTTGACCAGATTACTTTTTCACAACTTCAATGGTTTTATGACAACCTTTCATTTTTTGACAGTTCTGCCCATTTGTTGCAGTGTATCACTACGCATCTTTAAACTGTTATATCTCCATCCAACAGTACCCAATGTCATCCAATCTTGGCAAAACTCATGAAAATGTTCCAATGTTCTCATATGAACAAATAAATACTACCATTTTAAGCTATTTTAACAGAAAATGCTCAAACGATTAACACTGCTCTAATTTCTTGGGCACAGTAACCTTGCTACCGTCACTAAGGGGAGGTAATTGGTAAGTAAAACCTTGGATAGATCTCTCAGACTAAAGTTCTATCAGCAAACGTTTTGTGGATGTAGAGCTCTTAATAGCTTTTGATGATATTTCATCTAATGCATACAGAGAAAATAGTACAAACCAATCAACAAATTTTATCTTATATTTAAGCTAAAAAAAATAAGCCTCACGTACTTAAAGTTTAAGTCAAATGATAACGTTTCCTATTAAAATGATCAAATCTAAACTTTGCTGCAATATGTTACATCATGTCATCCGTGCCTTCACTATATTGTATGTTTGTTTATAGGCACACATTTCTATTCAATATTGATGGTTAATAGAATTATTTGTCTTTAATTGTATTTGTGTACGGTTGTCATACACGTTGTTAAACAATTACCTATTTCACATTGGAGGAGTGTAATAAACCCATGGCACAAATGAATATTAACCTAATATCAATATTAATGTCACTAACAATAAATCGCTCGGTATTTTGCCCGAAAGTTTAAATGGCGTCGTTTTGTCTTTGCTAAGTGACGTTACGTCATACGATGTCATAGTGTGTCCATTTTTGTTTGTCCAATATAGATCTAGATGTTATCTGAAAATAAATGATAAATGTACAATTTATTTCATAAAATAAATCTTACATTTGTGCTAACTTATTATTGAAATGATTAAAGTCATTGCTAACAATTATGTAATGCTCAACACATTCCCCCATACTAAATTTAATAAATTCAACAATAAACGAGCACTTGTGTAATATTCACTCTGTACCGTACATGTAATTTTCAATTATAGTCTATGAATTTATGTTTTGTATACCAGTGAACAGTATCTCGCCCCCTGTTTAGAACCTTCTCCTTTTTGTTTAAACCTAATTATCTGATCAATGGGCCTAGACAGAGGATATGGTAATGACTAAAATTCACATTTCGAAAATAAGAAAAACACTTAACTTCTATTTTAATTTTTAAATACATTCAATCCCTGCTGTTTTCATGGCCAAGTTAGCGCAGACAATTACATTTAATTACCATCTCTTGATTAAGACTGCTATTTCATAATATAACTTTCATACAGTGAATATTTTCTTGTAATGTAAGATGAAAGCCAGCGACTGGATTGTATTGGAAATTTTCTATTTCAGCCGACTTTGTTGTGCAATCCAGCTAAAACAACGATACACGTGCGGGCAATAATTACGTAGGCAGACGCTAATGCAATGACCTCTAGTCTATCTGCAACATTTTTATTATTTATTGTTTTCAGCATTACAAAATGGCGATAAATCTTTATTTTGCAAAATAACTATTAATTGTATGTGTGTTAGTCCCTTCGAGCAGTCGTTGACTCTCTGTAAAAAGTAAAATGTATTTTCAATATATTTAAAAATGAAAAGAAGAGGAAATATTGCATTATTAAAATGCATCAGATCGCTAAATATGAAAAATCGCTATAAATGTCTTAAAAATCAAGTTTCCCAATTCGTCATTAATAACTAAAATACGAATAATTGGGAATTAAAAAATTCTCTAAAACATGACAAAAAACAATATTTTGATGGGAGTCGTGAACTCGAAAACGGAATTCCAATTCTAAAATCACGTATCACGCATGCGCTGTTTGACGACCTTCATCTTGTCTTTCTGACTCTTTCTAAGATCATCCAAGTTGAACACGTGACTTTTTGATACGCCATAAAAGATTTTGCCACTGATGCGGGGGAAATATTTTACTCTTACATGAGCACGTAGGCCAAGTTAGGATATCACATTTTAATATATTATTTACTTATCTTTTAACAGATATTCTCATGGCAACAAGTTTTCATTGATTTTGCTAATTCTAAATTCTGAAATTTTGAAAAAGCTCGATATATTGTCTAAGCTATTAATACTATTTTTGACCAAATGTATTTTGGCAATACACTTAGAGCACTAAACTACTCTTTATCAATTATTAAGTCGAATTGAAAACCCTCGTATAAAACAGATACCAGGAGCATATTAAACATACTAATTTATGTAATAGTCAATTAAGTTTATTGTAAAGAATATAAAAATGCCAAACATATAGCTTTTTAATGCAATGCTTAATATTATACTTACAGGATAAGATGTTAATTTCTTTCCTACAACAAAGATAGACTGAAAAATTAGTTTGAGTATCCAATAAACTTAATCGTCTGTAACAATAAAAGTTAAAAAAAAGATAAAAAAACAACAACATATTTTTGTTAAATATATTTATTTTCAACTCATTTCATATATCTTTGGATCGTTTGCGATTGTATGATTGTTATTTTAAACAGTTTTGCTAAAACGATCCTTTAGAGGCATAAATTACCATATAGAAAATGGAGAAAAAAACAACAGAAAATAAAAATAAAAAAATCAATTTTATTGACTTTATTTATGAAGGTTCTTAATGTAGCATTTCATTGCATAGCAATTTGGCAGAAATGGGACTATTACTCACTGGGGAGAAATCAGTTTTTGAGTATACACTTTTCAATGATGATCTTAGTGATTCTATTTATATGTTATATTCCAGGAGCCATCGCGAGGATCACAGCATTGTAAATTCACAGAAGTTTACAAAATATAAATTGTGTGAGGTATATTGAGATATGGCCCGCCCCGTTCCTCTTTCACTTATTACGTGGTGAATAAATGGACCACCAATTGGTTAAAAAAAAACTCTCCAAAGAATTAGTAGATAAAAAGAGTATATAAACAATCTAGTAACAATGTCGTGTAACAGAAAAACGTGGCCTTCATAGAACACCATCACCACAACTGTATTAACACAACCAACACCGACTGATCCTCATATAAGTATAGTTTAGTTTAAAACTTATTTATTTTACTCAAATTGTGAAACAAATTCTTACAGCTTAGACAAATCATGCTCGAAGTATTCCTGGATGGAACCAGTACTAAGCAATGCGTAAAACGTGTATTGCTGAAGGAAATCACACGGCCGTGGCGAAGGATCGGACCCACGACCCTCTGATCATGGGACAGTGCTCTACCACTGGACCACGCGCTCCAACACTATACACGTATATACATAGCATACAAGCGAAGTTGCAATAGAGGGTTATCATTTTTTCACAAATGCGGAAGTTTAAAAATTAAGCGATCTGAAAATACATTCAAGGGTTTGACCCAAAGACCAGGCTACCTCACAAGTCGGTTCACTATATATATGCAATATGCCAACAAAAAAAACCTTTTGAAACATATGCAGTTGAAAAGATAGTACGATAAATAAACTCTGATAAATGACAAAGAAAAAAAAAAGAAACAAAAACTATTTCAGCAAGAAGAAAACGTGCCAAAAAAAACCCTCATTGAGATTGTATGGACAAAAGCATATTCTTTACCGATACTGGACATGTCGTTTCACCACTTGCAGAATATGTTTGAGACAAAATATTGTGCTTTTACATGTAACACGCGTGTGTTTACCCTTCAACGCATATGCGAGAGTTTTAAGAGATTCTGAAGAATATGAAATGCCTAATATACGTGACAAGCAGATTTGGAGATATCTTTGAGTGTATTTATTTTGTAATGGGAATACTTAGTGAAAAGTAAAACTGATGAAACAATTGAGTTTGATAAATGTTTCATAAAGAGCACTATTTAATAGGCCTGTTGCGCTCTTCGAGATCAACTCATATCTGTAGAAGATATACTTATCTAAATAACGGTTTGTTATCTCAACAGTAGTTTAGTTTTTTACAGATTTGTATAAACTCGATTGAGAAGAAAGCTCCGGGCTCATATGAGCTGCTATTGAGACCGCTTCCTGTGTAAAAGTACTGACTAGTATAGTTTTGAAAGGCATCGGGTCGAGCAATGATTTAGGGACCGCTTCACCGGCGTTCGTAATTTTACGAATTTGTAAGTGAAAATTAGAAGTTAGAGAAAAAAAACCCATAAAATTTACAAAGTTTCATAAACCTCGTATATTATTTCGTTTTTAAAATTTGCGCCTATGACACGTCCCTAGGTGTCGTAACGTGCTCGTACGGAGAACTTAAGACTTACGACGGTAAGTGGAATGAGCCTCAGGTCTGCTATACCCTATCGTTCACGTGTTTCATTTTCCGATGAAGCGTCCGGCCAATAAGCGTGCCACAATCTATGTAATACTTATGTTTCTTTGGATTCCAGAACTCGGTCATTCTTCACCATTTATGTTCAGTGTGCGCATGCAAATTTTGATTGAATTCAAAATATATTTATACATTATTTAAACAAAACTCACGAAATAGTATAGACATTCCTAGTTCCTCCCTAGTATATGAGCACATCAGGCATGGGTACCTGAGAGATAATCCAAATAACCAAAAATATTTATTTGAAAGTCTGTCATATAAAATATAATATTCATCATAGCATACGTTGATCAAATTTATATCGATTTTTTATATATTACTACATTTTGAATATAAATTATAATTTTACCCCAATAGTATTAAACCTTAACAGGTATTTCATTTACGATATCTGAAAAAAATGTCAGTCCACACTCTATCAATTCTCTTGTAACAATTAATACATATATTTTTTAAAAAAATGTTACAAATAAGAAGTTTTATATATGTCTTGATCATGAACTGAATGTGAGTTCCTTAAGTATAAATTAAACACCTGCGAAACTATATAATTTAGAACAAATTTTGTCAATGCACAAGATCAGTAATAAAGATACCGATACCGATACACAGTCACCAGGTAGGCACTTTGATATATCACGTAAAATTTATATAATGTCCATTAAAATATTATTATCGTAATCAGCAATTTAAATTTATCAACTTTGTAACGCGGGTACTATATTCACACATATATATTATTCGTGTATTAGGCTGATCAGATTAATATAATGGCTGATACAAATTTAATTTCTATTAACCCTTCACCAATAACACTGTCCCAATAAAGGTGTCTATACGATCTATCTCCACGATCTCCTTACGTATATAATTTATTAACAGCAAACATGGACTACTTAAAAATCACAGATTTAGTCGAAGATTATACACAGAGAAGGATATGTGTGATTTTGATAAATTTTAATTCGTGTTTAAAAAAAACAAAACAAAACAAATGCACCTCTCAAGCTGATGAAAACGTAAAAGTAATCGGTTCCCATTTTGACATTCTCCTTCGAGCAAAACTAGGCTTACAATGTGATGAAATATCTGTCAACCAGTGGTACCACTGTTGAATCTATATGTAGTGTCAGAAAAAATATGCTAAATGTATGTGAGGTGCATCTGCATATATGACACATATATTAAGCCGGTAATAATCATATAGTTACCATCAAACAAATATTCTTTAATACAATCTAAATTTAAACACAATATACCATTGTAAGAGGTCAATTTTCGATGCTTAAGGTCTCACTACACAGTCGTATCCCTTTTTATCACGGTATCAAATTATTGCACTTAAAAATGTCTTAATGTATCTTGGTTTGAAATATTTTCAAAATGGTTCATAGGGGCTGTGATTTCTTGCTGCAGATGAGTAAAGGTATAAAATATACTGCATTAAGATATCGCTGGTGTAAAAAAGTGAATTTTATAGGATTTTAACAGATGCATGTACTTGTGAGCATTTGTGGACTTCTATTTTTCTTTTAAATCTTAGGTTGTCACTGCACTTTCTTTAAAATCACGCTGGTCAACCTACCAGTTATTGTGAATTTTTATGTGCGGATATATTCCTGCTATAAATTAAAACAATTTAAAAGCAGTATTCTCTGTGGATGTTTTTACCGTGGAAAGTCTAGACATTATCTTATATAGAACAAAGAACACATTTATGTTAATGGATTAATATTTTTGTTGTGTGAGAACACAATATACCTTGGAGAAATATTTTTGTTTTTTAGTCTAATTTGTGTGTGTGAAAATGCGAGTTTACTGACCCTATATTCTATTTTATCAATCAGGTGGTCATTCCGAGGACATTGCTTCTCTTTACATATTTTATCAAAATATAACGGTTCTATCAAACTAGTTTGCTGACGTCTCCTTTGGATTCCGTTTGAAGAAGCCAACTTGTAAATTTTGTCCTTAGTAATTATAACCTTCAAAACTCTGCACCAACAAACTGCAATGTCAGATTTGTCTAAATGAAAACTTCTAAATTTAAATTAACATCACTGCTATCTAGTCCAATACAGACGCAAACTTATCCGAATGCTTTTAACACCATATTTGTATTATATATAGTTTTGTTCGGTACAATTTAAGAAATTGTCGTGTTTACCCTTACTTACACAAGTTTTTCTTTGTTGCTATAACTAAATAAACTGAAGAAAAAGACAATTATGTTTTAATAGTAGACGTGTATACCACAATGTTAAGCAAAATATTGTTATCATAAAGATGAAAATAAAGCAGATTGTCGTCTCGTAGTTCTAAACATCATAGGGCTGAATTTTTGAAACCTAATTTAACAAGTACAAGAAAATTAGTAATATTTCGAAGGATAGTAGTATACAAAACTGTGGACCGTTTTAAAATTATTTCAAATACAATATCCATGTAATCCATATACTATATGTATACAATTTTAAGTAGTTTTGAAATTTATTTCATAACAAGAATATAAGACAGGTTTTCGGTGAGGTATTAACAAAAAACATCTTGTATTACATAATAACGATCCACGACTCAAACTATTTTACTTCTAATAAAGGTCGATTTTATTGTATATCTATTAGTTTATATAAAGTATTGGATAGTATCCAAAATAACATGTCACTAGATAATGAGTTAGTTACTCCACTCAAGTTATCTGCCGGACCGCCTGTCTTCGTTTGTGTTATACTGTTAGTGTTAGTGTTTGCCATTTACATGTTGTTACCCACATAGAGTGTCCTCAACACTCAACACGGTGTTAATGTTTAAGACGAGGAAACTGTTTTGAAAGAAATGTTATAACACCTCGCTGTCTGTCAGTATGTGACCTACATATATGTTTAGACAATGAAACTGTTTTGAAAACAATGCCATAACACGTATTATCATATGATCTATAAATAAATGCATACCGATTGGCCAGAATGATACCTCATTTATCAAAATACTATATGATATTGAACAGTTTTTACTGTGGGTTTTTCAAATTTTAACTGTGCATAAAATTACGATATACGGTTACTAAAGATAGCCGCTGGGAATTCCAAGTGTTAGTGGAACGCAACGATGAAAACTGGGATGTTTCGGCATTATTTTCAAATGGATGTCAACAAGAGTTTCGCGTCCGATTTCAGCAAATAGTCGATAATAAAGATGTCCTTACGACATAAAAGACAACCGTTCAATCAATTAATATGTTTTGCCTTTATTTACGAAAGAAATAATTGAATGGTTAGTTTATATAAAAAATAACTTGTTGTTAAGGTATGTCCGTGGCCGAGTGGCTAAGACGTTTAACTTATGTAAGATTTTATACCGCTATGGTTCGAATCCTACCCGGGAAATTTTATTTTTAATATTCAAACTTATAATTAAACTTATTTCATTTTATTTTTTTAAATATGCCCTACTTTAGGTACATAGAATGTATAGGATCCTAATTTGGTGACTTTTTGTCATTTCCCATATGTGCAATATGATGTTCTATGCACCAGAAAAACATAAATATTGACCGAGGCGACTGCCATAATTGTGTAATATATATAAACAAAAATAAGGTCAAACCAATCACCTAAATGCGTTTATTTGCAAAAATCAAACTGTCTTTATATCCTAAATTGGCAGCCATTTTGTACATGAATAAGCCATCGTTTTACTCGTTTTTACCCTAAAACATGTCATACAACTTACAACAAAATAATACACCTAAATTTAACACTTTGAACCTCTTAGAAAACAAGTTTCAAACCTTTTGGACATCAAACGTAAATAAACACCCCATATCTCTGGGATGTGTGTGTGTGTGTGTGTGTGTGTGTGTGTGTGTGTGTTTTAGTCATTGAAACTGTTTTGAAGAAAATGTCAAAACAGTTAACTGTATGTAAGTATATTACTTATCTAATATTGCATG
Organism: Panopea generosa; assembly: GCA_029582155.1. Classification (NCBI taxonomy): domain Eukaryota; kingdom Metazoa; phylum Mollusca; class Bivalvia; order Adapedonta; family Hiatellidae; genus Panopea; species Panopea generosa. The sequence continues at coordinate 17,047,869 of CM055908.1, read as the reverse complement.
TTTAGACAAGGAAACTGTTTTGAATGAAATGCCATAACACGTTGATGTACGTAAGTAGGATAATAAAATACATATAGGTTTAGACACGGAAACTGTTTTGCAGACATCTTATTTTCCTCAACTTCTTTTTTATAATTTGTCAGTTTCAATAGACATAATACAACTCATCTTCCTGGTGAATGAATCATTAGCTTTCCTAGTTATGAGACAAAGTTTACATTAATTGTCCTGACGAGGTAAAAACAGACATTACAAATTCTAGAATCTACACGAGATACGTGTTTGGTTTTTGTTATTTTAAAACCATAAACTAAAACAAAATAATATATTACGACAAAAACAATATTAATTGTTAATAGTTCTTGATTGCTGGAGCGGAACAGGGGTTCTAAGAGTATCATTAATCACGTCTACTCGTATTTTGTCAGATGGCGTAGGAGGTAAGAAAGGTTTCTTTACTATGTGACTCAATGTCACACATGTGCATTCATTCTTTGACGTTCATGTTTAACACCTGATGAGAAAGCTTTTAAAGTCCATGTCATATTTCATAGAAACTGATTTAATTACACATTTGCTATTCTACCTTGGCCAAGGTTTTTGCTTGTTTGGTTCTATGATTTATGTAAGTCCTCATTTTATTTACGTCTTTTCAAACTTAAGAAAAACTATTTCTTGAATTGTCATAAAATTCATACTTAAGATGCCACACGCTGTCAAGGATAAAGTACATATATAAGAGGCCTTGCTCTGTCAAGGATAAAGTACATATATAAGAGGCCTTGCTCTGTCAAGGATAAAGTACATATATAAGAGGCCTTGCTCTGTCAAGGATAAAGTACATATATAAGAGACCTTGCTCTGTCAAGGATAAAGTACATACAAAAGAGGCTTTGCTCTGTCAAAGATAACGTACATATATAAGAGGCATTGCTCTGTCAAGGATAAAGTACATATATGTGATGCCTGCTATTTCAAGGATAATATATATATATATGTGATGCCCTGCTCTTTTAAGGGTATAGTACGTACATAAGATATTTTGCTCAGTCAAGGTACATACATAAAATATTACGCCTTGTCAAGGTACATACAATGCCTTGCTCTGTTAGCTGCTTTTAACACATTACATTTAATTTCTAATTTTAACAATATAACAACATAATTGTAAACAATTTGAATAGGATCAAAACGAAAGATTAATCTTATTCAAGAATGCAATTGTTATAACAAAATAGCGATAGGTTTACAGTTTGAATATGCTTAATAATAAGTACATTTCTAACATTATAAATGATAATGTTTGGAAGAAACAAAACACGTTTTACAAGAGATTATTTGATTATTTTGGTTTAAGATACAATAAAATATTTTTATTTTTGTATAAAAAAGAAAGTAAAAGCAAATGCAGAGAATGCAGAATTTGGGGAACTGGTGTGTGCTTTGATTGAGACATATATCATGAACAGAAATTGGGCTGCTGACAGATCACTACTTTTATTCAAAAAAGTTTACTCGACAAGATGAATTTTTGGACAGCTTCGAAAATAGTAACGTGCATGTCATAGCACGATTAATGCTACCAAACGTTAATTTTTTTACAGACGCTATTTTTTAAGGAAATGATAGTTCGATTCTTCCACAAGTACAAAGGAGAGATTCAACTATATTTCTTTAAAAAGATATTGGCTACAATTATTACATAATCCTGCGTGCAGTATTTGTGCTCTCATATGTCCCCGAGTACATGTAATTTGGTACTTTGGTTATGTCGTGGTTAAGATGTTGCCAAAATGTAGCGGTAGAACTAGCATTATATACAGCAGTTGGAAGACTGTTTCATTGGAAAGAAATATGTTGAATATAGCTTAGTACGAGAAAACTGAGTTTGATAATCACTTGCGTTTCTTAGATTATAGGCAGATGCTTTGCTAACCAAAAAAGGTACACACGAGGAGAGATAAGGCGGAGTTGGTTTATCAATAATGAGGGAGTGTGAATTGGGGGTTTCTTTTACGAGATACTAACACGGTTTCGGTTTTGGTAGTGTAGAATGTTACTTACCAATTTTCTGTCCGTTCCGTTATATTTTTTAATTTGGAAATGGCGATTGGGTCTTTGGTTCTGAAAAACATCTACTGTAATAACAGAAATGGGAATTTTACCTAACCGATTTACAGTTTATTTTTGTATCTATTATTTCAATAAACAATAAAAAAGGATTGGAGTTTCATGACAAAGCATGTTATTTATAATTTTTGGTTTTGGTTGTACGACCAATTTATGAAAATTCACAAAAAAAACTATACCTAAAATTTTGTCTCTGTTTTATGGTAACTGTTTCCATACTGGCATACTCACATGTAGACTTTGGCTTGACATTTACTGTGTGTATGATATTCGTCTCTTTTCAAAATGCCGAACAAAAAGCAACTAGGTTTGCATAAATAGTTTTTTTTGTAAATGAATGTATATATTTTCGGCTCTTTAAACTAAAAGAAACAAAGGTGGTTTTTACTTTAATTTATTTTTGTTCCATTCCACGTCATGTTGGGGTAATGATTTGCTGCTTTAATATATAAAACACAACTATATTCAGTATATCAATACTCAGATATCTAGTTTCAAATGCACCAATTTAACGAAAACGAAGTAAAAGGGGAAAAAACATAAACAAGCAAAAACACAACGACATGCAAATAGAGTTTATTGTGTGTGTGTGTGTGTGTGTGTGTGTGTGTGTATGTGTGTGTGTGTGTGATAACTATATTAATACAAGTTATTTTACCTTTAACTAATGTACAAAAAGGTTTTGATTTTAAGTTAACTATTGTATAACAATTAGTGCACTATTCTAAGTGTAAATACATTAATGTAAGGTAGCTACTGTACAACAGTTGATGCACTGTTACAGTTAGTGTACTGTTACTATTATAAACCATTTATAGTTTAAAAATGATTGAACTTGTAACTACTGTAAGGCGTAATTGTGAGTCAGTTTTGTATAGAAGTTATTAAGATTTAGTTATTGCGCTACAGTTACTATACACTAACTACTACGCAAAAGTTCCTGGACTTTTACAATTGTAAGAAGCAATTGTGAGGTAGTTGTTGTACATTAGTTATTTAGAGTTAGTTATTGCGCTATAATTAATTTACTCTAACTATTATACAATTGTTATTCGACTTTTACAATTGTAAGGCGTTATTGTGAGGAGTTGTTGTACATAAGTAAGTTATTGCACTACAGTTACTGTACATTTACTATTGTACAAACGGTATTGGATTGTTACTATTGTACGGAAACTACTTTACGATAATTACTGCACACATGTTATTACATGTAATGGTAGCTACGCTATAAAAGTTGATCTGCGATGGCTATTGTTCATTAAGTAAGTAAGCTAGGTTACAAAGTTTTACAGTAGCTACGTTTCAACACGTCAGTTGTTATAGACAGTTTGGACAGTATGTTTAGTTTTTATACCGAAATTTGCGTACGTTAATACTGTGTGACAATGTATTTTTGTACGGTATTGTAATGAAATTGCTCCCTGTATAAGTCGATGTAAAGTGTCTATTAAATATGAATTTGGATAAATAATATTTTAAAAATGTACAGGTTGTTGGTTATATAACACACACACACACACACACACACACACACACACACACACATTAAATAAGGGTGAACTAAACTATAAAATTGAAAGTTCAAATGGAATCATATCTAACTTATTATTACGGTATTAGTCACGTCACTGAGGAACGGGCCCTGCCTTTCTGCTTAGGTCCGTTACAAAGCACATTAATTGGTTGATTCGGCGGAAATTGAATGACGTCAAAACTGGGTAAGCGTTATGTGACTATGACAGTGGGCATAAGCTTGATATTCCCTGTTATGTCACTGGGATTTACCAAACCTGATTGGGAGAAATAAGGGACTAGGAGAGACTAAGTGAAATGCTCATATCATACGACGCGATTTAGGAAAATATGAACCGAACAGGGTCAAATTAGAACGAACGGAGCCAATATGAGAAATGTCAATGTGAACTGGACCAATGCGACCACTGCCGATCATTAGCAGGAATTACTTAATGAATTTGTCATTATGAATTGATTTAGCTATATGACATTCAACGTTTACTTTGGTCAGCGCGACATGCGTGCTTGAGCCAATATGCCAGCCATTGGAGAAATAACTGATCAAATATGATATCACTGAACAAATGACATTATAATATTTCTCGCCCACACTTGATAAATGTAAGCAGACAAGTGTTAGCATTTGACCTTTGTTTAAATCATTGGTGATAACATTAGCATGGAATGAATCTGTCTGAAAAACAATCCTGTGATTTTGATATGTATCATTGAAAATGCACAGACCCATTTATCTTCATCATTTATGATCCATTGACATGTCGTTATTTATAATTGCACGACAGTAATAGGCTGGTAATTAAAACATGTACACAGTTGTCAAAATTAATGGCCTATGTAAAATAATACATATGTTAAATCTACATTTTGCAATCAATCATTAGACGGTTTAATATAAGAACAAATATGTTCATTTTTATGTTGTGTGAACACGTTACAGCAATGATGTGCTTTTTAGGTGAAATTAGACGTAAACTGGGAAGGTCTTCAGATCTCCATATAGTGTTTGACTAGGACGAATGGGGCGTTTAGACTAGGTATCGTTTTAGATCACGTCTTTTTGGTTAAATTACAGAAACGCTGCGCAAGCTAACAAAAATTCAGAACTCAAATACGTTGCGGCTCAACTAGCGCGGCTAGTTTATTGCTAATGTGAGATTCTGGACATATATTTTTTATGAAAATGAATTAATATTGCATTTTTGTGGTACGTTTTGTTATACATTAAAATCAAATTATTGTTTAGGATTTTGTTTATTGTAGTCCATTTTGTTGACATGAGCATGTGAGTTTACTGACATCAGTTTTGTTTATGCTTATCACATGGCCACAGGTAGGACATGTCATCCTTCACTTAGTTAACCAAATTTCAAAACGATGATCATGTTATTTTTAAAAAGACGTCAACTTGTTCATATTAGTGATATACCTGCCGTCGTTGAATACTTGTCGGTATATGCCTGTTGAAGTTGAATCTCATTGGTTTTCTTATTGTTTTATATAAGACATATGTGACTTGACGGTTTTGTGATAAGGTTTATACATTTATATAGAATATACAGAGCATACTTGTACGGTTCAGTCAATTATTGTTGTTATTTCATCGTATGAACAGTGAGGTATATGCCAATTTCATTTTTTTACAATTAATAATAGTTAAAGTATCAAATAAGTTTCGTTAAAACATCTCTATAGATCAACAATAATAATAATGATAATAACACTAATAGTTAACAATAAAACATGTGTCATACTGATAATCTTCCAGTCTGTGTTACTACCTGATATGTACGGCGACCACTTACCGCCACTAACAGACAGTGATGGTGAATTGAGTCGCATGGAACCTACGTCTTGCTTTAACAAGGATGCCATTATCCAATTGTAAGGAGCTTTTGGCTGAATCCAGGAAAATTTGAGATAATTAAGTATCAGAAGTTTATTTTGAGAGATCGTGTCAGACTGTATCGCTTGTTTACATCTCGGACCTAGTAAACACCATTACTTACCATTTTGGCTGTTATACTGTTTGAAAGTTGTACTCATCATTTCCTCTGAAAATGTAGTGAAGAAGTTAACCAAATGTAAATAAAAGAGACAATGACCAACTTTCGGAATGAAACAATTATTTAGTAAGAATTTTAGGACACGAATAGGTAATATAAAAAATGCCCCTTAGCAGTTCATATAGCTAGGTAGACTTATCAAAGGATTTTACTACTTTCATAAGCGAAATATCTCAGGTTCGTGTCCTTAAATGGTTACATATTTGTCTCGTCCTCTTTCATTGGCGCCCAACGTAGGACTATAACTTTTATATATTCCGAAAAAAAATGCACGTAATTCCTTGGTCTCTATGACAATTCAGAGACGAATTCCAAAGTTGGGGGAAGTGTCACAATGTGCTTGTGACTAAAAGAGACAAAATGACTTTTAGAATGTAACATTTGATTTAGTAAAAAAATCAGCGTATGATTAAGTAAAATATTCAGGTAATATAAATGAAATAAATATGCCTGTTAACCAATTCAGTAGTAAGATATACTTATAAATTGATTTTACGAGTTTTATGTGTCATATTTGTGTCTGCAACCTGTTAGGAGAGAAGTTGATGTCGGCAGTCTGACAAGCTCATTCGTCAGAGCATTCAGCGAAAGATCCCGGGTTCTTTTCCCATGCTGTCTACATTTTGTTCTCGTCAAGTTGCACATCTGTTATTGTAGTTGAAAGTTAAAAGCCACATGTATCACCTTAAATGTTTGTTTATTTAGCTGGACTCTTAACTAGTTTATATTAGTGCTGGTAGACTATATTTTACCTAATTAATAACTTTTAAGAATTTTGCTCAGTAACACTTAATTGTAACGCATTTATATCTGCAGACTGATTTTTCAGCTGTACAAATTGACAACACCAGGAGGTTATGAAAATTCACTGCCGGTCTTCACACTGGAATATAGTAGTCCTCCCAAAGAATGTCTTGCGAGGTTCCTGTATAGGCTTTCGAAAAAATAAGTATTTGTAAGGCTTTAGTTTTGCTGGTAAAATTATAATTTATGTAAAAACAATATTTTTCATGAACTCTACCATATATGTTCTTTTATAAGTTGGTCATGCTTGTGTATGTTCTTATTGCATATATGTATGATGACCTACATGTACGTGGATAAACTAAACTTACTAACTAGTCTTAGAATAAAACAGACGCAGCACGTCGAGTCCTTGGTTATTCATGCTAACCTGATGAAATTGATAATATTAGACACTAACTTGGTATTCTCTACATCATGTCAATATTTCTAATCAGCATCAACATTTTGTTACAGCTTGCAGAGATTCCGTCCAGGTCAAAATATATAATTATACATTATGACGTCATATGCCTGATAAACTTTCCTTGACGTGATAAAGCTATTTATGAACCGAAATGAATTCAATGACATGATAAACGATATATTGGAACCAAAGGAAGCAGTCCCTGAGATATATACGGAATATACCTGCTAATAAAAGAACATATGTTTTATCATTTCACTGAATATGTACCTTTTTGTAAATCTCCATAGTCCAGGTCCTGTGACGTTTCCTTCTAAATCCGCCAGCGTCCTCAGTAGCATTTCCTTTCACAAATGATCGGAAAAGCATCACAATTATACTTCGCTTTCAGAATAAGCATTGTGAAATTCAAAAGCAAATGAAATAATGGAGTAAATATGCTTAATATTCAGTACTTTTATCTGTATCAGATATGTTCTAACATGTATTACAATCATACAAACATACATTCATACAAGCAATCTTTAACATCTTTTACTGTCTGAACTGAACTATACTTGGATATAAATGAAAGTTTTCAACTTTGTATAAAGTGTTTCATTACGTTTTTATTTCAATATTTCTTTGTGGAAAGACATTATCAAATTTCATAATGCAATAATACGACGTAAGAAAACTAATCTTAAGATATTAAAATAAAATGCAGCTGTTGGCAAATGTATTTTATTTGATTCGGACGACCTTGACATTACTTATAGTGGTTGTACAGGTATATGAAAAGATAGTCGATCACCCTTATCAGAATGGATGATGCCATATTCCCGAAGAGATGTAAATATTTCTTCGGTTTTAATGAACCAGAATATTTTATTTTATTTCCTTGATAGGTCATTTTCATCATATTCAGTTGTATTGTCTGAAAAAATAACAGATGTTTTTTCAGTAAGAGTCTCCGATATATTTCTAGACAAGAGTCCTGTTTTTTGTACATAACTTTAATCGTGGGGCTAATTAAATAGTGTGTTTTGTGGAAGAGTTTGTCTCCCAAGATTATTAATACTTTAATGGCAGTGTAGATACAGGGGAAACCGTACTTAGTTTTGTACATCTTGGATGCTATGAACTTGTCAATGGCCTAAATCAGTTCAGGTGTAATTCTACCAAAAAATTATTCACCGTCTTGTTTCCCAGGTGTGAATGAAAATAGGAAGTAAATATAGTGCTATATATTTATTACATATGTTACTATATAAAGTAACAAAATGAGCTTGTATTTTCTGTACACTTTTACCCTACAGGGCGTATTAAAAGGCACGTCTGTTGACAGGGTCAAAATTCGATATGCGGCATAGCAAAAATACATTTGCGAGAACCAGAAGTCCATATTAAATTTAGACCATGTTATAGTAATGTATAGTTAGCAAATTATCAGTAAAAAATAACCTTAGACCAGTCAATTCGTATCTATTCTCGGGCAACCAACAACAACAGGCCAGTGGCGGTTAAAATGGCAAATCATCACTTTCTTAAACAAAACTCAGGGATTAAGACTGAATGGAGAACTTGTTATTTTCGATATGCCACTGACACTAAACAATTTTTTAAAACTTGGTTAAAAATGCTAAAACAAAAAAAAATATAACAGGAAGAAAGTACACGACTGACTATGAGAAGATCGGTAACATTTTTATTTCAATTTCGTCAGCGGTTTTAATCACGTGTTATCCAGTTTTAACCAGTATTTTTTCCTCATATTTAAGAGAAAAGATAGTAATGATCATGGCAAGATTCCTAGATATGGATCCTTTTGAGTTTGTAGAGATTTGAACGATTTTAACAATTTGTCAACATGTTTGTTAATTGTTTCTAATTTACTCCACGTTGTCATGGCCTATATAAGCAATAAAGAGGGAAATAACTACGTTATCAGTCAGTGTGGGTATTGTTGGTACAATTCGTTAATTAAGAACTAGAAAATAACTAAATAAATAGATAAACGAATAATGTCAAAAGTAATATGTATAATACGTTTATTTTAATTAGAAAACTAACGTGATAACTAAATATCATATATTTCAATAATACAATAAGCATCATAAATAAATATGTAGCCCGTCTATGTATAAAGAAATATTTCAATGAAATTTTCAAACAATGTTTTGCCAATTTTACAAAGAAATATAAGTAACACATGTAATAAAGAGTTGTTTTTAAACTATATATATTTGTTATCAACATATTACATATACATATATTCAAATATATAGCGATACATCACAGTATAATTGAGAAGAAAGCTATTTCTAGCTTATACAAAGTCTCTCTTCTGAATGTATGGAAGCTGATGGTTTTCTTTATACATTCTGAAAGTGCTAACATTGGACCAAAGGAAACTTAATATATATATAAAACAGTATGCTTATTGCTACTTATATTGTATAAACATACGAAAAATGGGTGGAATATAGCCGATGAATATTGTCTTAAGCAAAATATACAAGTAAAAAATTAGCAGTGTTCAGTTTTCTATTTCAAAGATTAAAGTATTTGTTATCCATTTAAGTATGGTGGTCATTTTTAATTTCAATTCCACATATATAAAAGAATGATATCTCAATAACTACATTTTTATTCAAATGAACAGAATATTATATCTTAACATATGTATCATCTTAAAAATTAAATAGCTAAAAACGAGCACGACAGCATACTTTTTTCGTGATCAGTTGCATTTTGGTTAATAATAATATAGTTTTAAATGAAATAAACACAATCTCATTACTTTTATCCACAAATAGACATATTACTATAATAATAGTAATAATATAGTTCTTCTTATCAGGCTGTACCTTTTATGTAGACTTAAGAAATGCAATTCTGTAATATGTAATTGCAGCCAGAGACTATTCAATGTTTAACTTAGATCCTATACCTAAAATGAAATATCTAATGAACAATTGCCAAAGAAAAATGGCAAAGTTTTTTTTACAAAGGCATATCTAAAAAGGAGAAAATCTATTTTTACTTTACATTTCAATCACCATATCTACAGTTGTGCTTTTGAAATTTTATCTATATTATTCTATTTATGTTCCATTACTTAGTATCATGTAAAATTGCATATTGCTTCTACTTATTGGCAGTGACTTATATGCCCACTGGGCCATGTGCTCTACTATTTATCATTTTGTAATACTTACTAATATTGTACTGCCATGCACATGTCACTATAATAAAACCACTCACTCACTCACTCACTCACTCACTCACTCACTCACTCACTCACTCACTCACTCAATCACTCACTCAATCACTCACTCAATCACTCACTCACTTTTATATATATGGAAAATCGGCAGTGTATTTATAGATTATTACAGATAGGCGTAAAACCACGAATTTGTTAATCTTTTTTGTGAAAGGAATATAGTAATAAACAAGTGTTACACAATGACAAATATAATACTTGTAACATGTTTGAATATATGTTACAACAGCCAACCCAATATATATATATATATATATATATATATATATAGATATAACAAAAATACTTAAAAATAAATATTAGATAGAACTACAGCCGTATATTTGATAACATTCCGACCATTCAACAATTAAACGAGCACTAAATTAACCAGTTAATGATAAACTCATCGTGAATCTAGCTTTGAAATAGGAGTCTCGTTAAAATGGTTTAGAATTGCTTTTTAATGTCCTCCAAATTTCTGTCTCATAACATAGAACCTATTTAATCCTTCTTTCATTGGTGTTTTACAAAACGTATGGGAGGAGATTTTTACGCGTTATTAATAATATAATACAATCATTTTTTATGCCCTGTCATTCTCAAAGTACATAAAAAAGTAAAAAAAATCCATAAAATGTATTTTTTTCTACGTGACGACCATCTATCCAACACAATGTGGTGCATTTAACTCACGGTTCGCATTTGAAATAACATTCAAAAACTTTTAATGGATTTTAAATGAAGATAAAAAATAAAGTACAAGACATGTTCTGAATAATCCAGTTAGTTATACCGGTATAAAATGAAATCCGAGGCATGTTTCCAGCGTGATTCATACAATTTATTTTAAACGCTTAAGTTCGCAGTTTCAACTGTATATACATTTTACATGGGCAAACAGGCTAACCTTCGAGCATTCGCCATCTTCTAAACACACGTTTGGAATATAGTGAAAAACTGATGCGTAATACTTAAATGATTCGTGCTACTTTGCTTTAGCATAAAACTCAAACCATGTGGACGTAATTCTGGTTCTGCCAAAAAAAAAACAACATCGAGTGAGGTTGAATCTGCTTCTACGACCATTTATTTACTCCAGCAATTTGTCACCTTTTTGTGCATTGTTTAGCTCGTCTATTCTATGACTAGTGATATTTTTGTAATACCACATTCGTCGGCGCGGGTGTCTCACATGTGACGTCTGCTCAGTAACTTGAATAATTGTTATCCTACTTATTTAGATTTGTAAACCATTCTCCTAATCATCTTTATCACAAGGACGGACATGGGATTGGAACATCAATTCTAACATTTTATAGAGTTATGGCGCTCTTATGAACAAAATAACATCCGCTCTATAACTAAACAACAGTTTCCTGATTATTTTTTTCAATTTATATATAAGTTTCCCTACTAGAAGATTACGACTTGGATTGAAATTCAGCTAAGTGGGTTTTAATTGACGTGAATTAAAACCCATTTGTTACTAAAAATGGCATTTTACTCAATATTTGCTAAATAACTCAAACAGTCGTTACCTGATTCTTTTTATGTTGATGGTTAGACCTTGTACGTGATTGCAATTGGACTTCGAACATATTAATTCACATTAATATGCTCCGTTTTTAATAGAAATATACGTGTTATTCGACATCCAGTCAATGACTCGGACAAAAGTCACTTGATTCTTTTCAAATGTGTATACAAGACTGCCTATCTTTAGTCTTTGCATGGAATTGAAAGTTAGCGACACAAGTGTTAATTTACATGAGTTATACCAGTACCTATGTCCCTTCCACACTAGATAATTTGATATGCACCAGAGCTATATGATTTATTTATCTTCAAAACAAAATAAGTAGATTAACATCCGAGCTATATGATAAACTAATCTTCCACACTAGATAATTAGATATGCACCAGAGCTATGTGATTGCAATTCTCTTTCATACTGAATAATCAGATATGTGATGAATCATCTTCAACGCAAGATAAGTAGATGTACACCCGAGCTATACGATTATCCCTTTCACACTAGATAATTCGATGTGCATCCGAGCCAAGTGTTTGTACTTGATAGTCAGATATTTACCCGACTTATACGATTATATTTCTCTTCCAGATTAGATAATTAGATATGCATCCTCTACACAGCACTTAATAATCGCATGTTCAACCGAGCTATATGCCATATTAATCTTCCAAAACGGCTAATTGGACGAGCAACGTAATTTTAAGCGGGGCGGTACTCTAATGGATAGATTGTTGGCCGTTCACGCCAGAGGTTGCGGGTTCGATTCCCCAGTCGACCCGATGCCTCTCATAAAACAACACTCAGTACTGGTTCTTCCCAGGAAACGGACTCAAGAGCGGTTCATATAAGCTCTGAGCTTTCATCGCAATCGAGCTAAAATAAATTAGTATCAACTAAACTAACACTATACTTAATAATTGCATGTTCATCCGAGCTATATGCCATATTTATCTTCCATAACGGCAAATTAGACAAGCCATGTAATATATATCTCCTCAACACCATACTTAATAATTGCATGTTCATCCGAGCTATATGCCTTACTAATCTTCCATTCCGGCTTATTGGACGAGCCACGTAATATATATCTCCTCAACACTATACTTAATAATTGCATGTTCATCCGAGCTATATTCTGTATTTATCTTCAATAACGGCTAATTGGATGAGCCACGTAATATATATCTCCTCAACACCATCCTTAATAATCGCATGTTCAACCGAGCTATATAGCAGATTTATCTTCAATAACGGCTAATTGGACGAGCCTCGTAATATATATCTCCTCAACACCATCCTTAATAATCGCATGTTCATCCGAGCTATATGCCATATTTATCTTCCATAACGGCTTATTAGACGAACCATGTAATATATATCTCCTCAACACCATACTTAATAATTGCATGTTCATCCAAGTTATATCCCATATTTGTATTCCTTACTGGCTAATTAGACGAACCATTTAATATATATCCCCTAAACACCATCCTTAATAATTGCATGTTCATCCGAGCTATATCCCATATTTGTATTCCTTACCGGCTAATTGGACGAGTCATGTAATATATATCTCCTCAACACCATCCTTAATAATTGCATGTTCATCCGAGCTATATCCCATATTTGTATTCCTTACCGGCTAATTGGACGAGACATGTAATATATATCCCCTCAACACCATACTTAATAATTGCATGTTTATCCGAGCTATATGTCATATTTATCTTCCTTACTGGCTAATTAGACAAGTCATGTAATATATATCTCCTCAACACCATACTTAATAATTGCATGTTCATCCGAGCTATATGCCATATTTATCTTCCATAACGGCTAATTGGACGAGCCACGTAATATATATCTCCTCAACACTATCCTTAATAATCGCATGTTTAACCGAGCTATATACCACATTTATCTTCCTCACAGGATAATTAGACGAGCCACGTAATATATATATCCACAACACCATCCTTAATAATTGCATGTTCATCCGAGCTATATGCCATATTTATCTTCCATAACGGCTAATTTGACGAGCCACGTATTATATATCTCCTCAACACCATACTTAATAATCGCATGTTCAACCGAGCTATATACCATATTTATCTTCCTTACAGCATAATTAGACGATCCACGTAATATTTATCTCCTCAACACCATACTTAATAAGTGCATGTTCATCCGAGCTATATGCCATATTTATCTTCCTTACCGGCTAATTAGACGAGTCATGTAATATATATCCCCTCAATACCATCGTTAATAATAGCATGTTCATCCGAACTATATCCCATATTTGTATTCCATAATTGCTAATTGGACGAGCCACGTAATATATATCTCCTCAACATCATACTTAATAATTGCATGTTCATCCAAGCTATATGCCATATTAATCTTGCATAACGGCTTATTGGACGAGCCACGTAATATATATCTCCTCAACACCATCCTTAATAATTGCCTGTTCATCCGAGTTATATGTCATATTTATCTTCCTTACCGAATAATCAGACGAGCCACGTAATATATATCATCTCAACACCATCCTTAATAATTGCATGTTCATCCGAGCTATATCCCATATTTGTATTCCTTACCGGCTAATTAGACGAACCATGTAATATATATCTCCTCAACACCATCCTTAATAATTGCATGTTCATTCGAGCTATATCCCATATTTGTATTCCTTACCGGCTAATTGGACGAACCATGTAATATATATCCCCTCAACACCATCCTTAATAATTGCATGTTCATCCGAGCTATATCCCATATTTGTATTCCTTACCGGTTAATTGGACGAGTCATGTAATATATATCCCCTAAACACCATCCTTAATAATTGCATGTTTAGCCGAGCTATATCCCATATATGTATTCCTTACCGGCTAATTGGACGAGACATGTAATATATATCCCCTCAACACCATACTTAATAATTGCATGTTCATCCGAGCTATATGTCATATTTATCTTCCTTACTGGCCAATTAGACAAGTCATGTAATATATATCTCCTCATCACCATACTTAATATTTGCCTGTTCATCCGAGCTATATGTCATATAGATCTTCCTTACTGGCTAATTGGACGAGTCACGTAATATATATCTCCTCAACACCATACTTAATAATTGCATGTTCATCCGAGCTATATGTCATATTTATCTTCCTTACTGGCTAATTAGACGAGTCACGTAATATATATCTCCTCAACACTATACTTGATAAGTGCATGTTCATTCGAGCTATATGTCATGTTAATCTTCCTTACTGGCTAATTAGACGAGTCACGTAATATATATCTCCTCAACACCATCCTTAATAATTGCATGTTCATCCGAGCTATATGTCATATTTATCTTACTTACTGGCTAATTGGACGAGTCATGTAATATATATCTCCTCAACGCCATCCTTACTAATTGCATGTTCTTCCGAGCTATATGTCATATTTATCTTCTTTACTGGCTAATTAGACGAGCCATATCAAATATATCTCCTCAACACCATACTTAATAATTGCATGTTCATCCGAGCTATATGTCATATTTATCTTCCTTACTGGCTAATTAGACGAGTCATGTAATATATATCTCCTGAACACCATACTTGATAAGTGCATGTTCATCCGAGCTATATGCCATGTTAATCTTCCTTACTGGCTAATTAGACGAGTCATGTAATATATATCTCCTCAACACCATCCTTAATAATTGCATGTTCATCCGAGCTATATATCATATTTATCTTCCATTCCGGCTTATTGGACGAGCCATGTACTATATATCTCCTCAACACCATCCTTAATAATTGCATGTTCATCCGAGCTATATGTCATATTTATCTTCCATACCAGCTAATTAGACAAGCCATGTAATATATATCTCCTCAACACCATACTTAATAATTGCATGTTCATCCGAGCTATATCCCATCCCATATTTTTATTCCTTACCGGCTAATTAGACGAGTCATGTAATATATATCTCCTGAACACCATACTTGATAAGTGCATGTTCATCCGAGCTATATGCCATGTTAATCTTCCTTACTGGCTAATTAGACGAGTCATGTAATATATATCTCCTCAACACCATCCTTAATAATTGCATGTTCATCCGAGCTATATATCATATTTATCTTCCATTCCGGCTTATTGGACGAGCCATGTACTATATATCTCCTCAACACCATCCTTAATAATTGCATGTTCATCCGAGCTATATGTCATATTTATCTTCCATACCAGCTAATTAGACAAGCCATGTAATATATATCTCCTCAACACCATACTTAATAATTGCATGTTCATCCGAGCTATATCCCATCCCATATTTTTATTCCTTACCGGCTAATTAGACGAGTCATGTAATATATATCCCTTCAACACCATACTTAATAATTGCATGTTCATCCGAGCTATATCCCATCCCATATTTGTATTCCTTACTGGCTAATTAGACGAGACATGTACTATATATCTCCTCAACACCATACTTAATAATTGCATGTTCATCCGAGCTATATGCCATATTTATCTTCCATACCGGCTTATTAGACGAGCCATGCAATATATATCTCCTCAACACCATACTTAATAACTGCATGTTTAACCGAGCTATTTGCCATGTTTATCTTCCATTCTGGCTAATTAGACGAGACATGTAATAGATATCTCCTCAACACCATACTTAATAATTGTATGTTCATCCGAGCTGTATGGCTTATTTATCTCCCATTCCGGCACTATAAACTAGCCATGAAATATTTATCTCCTCAACACCATACTTAATAATTGCATGTTCATCCGAGCTATATGCCATATTTATTTTCCATACCGGTTAATTAGACGAGCCATGTAGTATATATCTCTTCAACACCATACTTAATAAGTGCATGTTCAACCGAGCTATATGTCATATATATATCTTCTATACCGGCTTATTAGACGAGCCATGTAACCGGGTTGATTTGTAGTCTACAGTTATCGTATACTGTGTAGTAGTAACAATTCTAAGAATAGGGAAGATTGGCTGATGTATTATGTGTCAGTTTTTTACATATTACAGTTTGCGGCAGTTATTTTTTACTTTACACTGTAACTTCTGCATATTTCATCACGACATGTCTATTTTTAAAACGATAATCGCAAATGATTCGGGATAGGTAACGATATCAAGCATGTACTTTTATAAGTATGCTTCCTATACGCAACGTCTCTATTCGAACGTGCCTATAAATATCCCAACTGCATCAACCATATCCGGTGTACACAATATAACTTTATTTTTACCGAAGTAACTCGATTTTTCTCTGACCTTTAGATACCAGGAACAATGTTGAATTGAATAATTCATGATTATTAATTTTAGATAAACAAAAAAAGTTTGCACTCTAGATAGCTTCTCAACATCATGTCTTACATCAAAATAAACGTTGTGACCCGAACTGTCTGAAAACTTAAATGGACATAAACTAGCCATTGGCCAACAGTTTAAACTCCAAATTAGCCGTAGCGGAGAATCGAACCCACGACCCTACGGTCCTATGTTCGATGCTTTTCCACTAGACGACGTTCCCTACGTTAGAATTTAAATGACACGTAATCGCATATCATGTCTGTTCTTAATTCGCTCAACAAATTTAAGACAAAACGTTCTTTATGACTGTTTGCACTATTTACGAAGTTATCTTCAGAAATTTCCAAGAATGTATCGACCCAGAGATTTGTATTTTGAGAATACTTTTATTTCGGTCAAAAGGCTTTGAGATCACTTGGGCACGGTGTGGAATACGCTGCGCGAATATCGATGTATTCCATTGTTTATTTTATTATTCATATATTCTAATTATTGTAGTTATCATCATGTTTACATTTTAATAAAATTAAGGAAAATTAAAAGAACAAAAGCATTAGTTTACAACAGTTACTAGTCATTACATTTCCATGGAGACACATTTACATAAGCATTATCATGCTTGTTTTCATGTCCGTTCTACCTTATATTTATATGTACACGTAATACACAATAGCTGTTGTCAACTAGTACGTGTTAAAAAAAATTTGCTCACTGCTATTTAAAGCTATTTGTTCAGCTCATTAAAATTGTAAGTACCTGATAACCCAGTGTACAAACAGGGCAAACTCAGCTTATTTATGTATCTGAAATAAATAATTATTTGCCAATGTATGATCTCTACGGAACTAAAACAATGAATGACCCGACACCGTGGCGTAAACGAAGTATTAATGTCCATAAAAGTCAAACTCAACAGGCTATACTGCAACTAACCACAACACTCAATTACTGTTATATACTGCAGTTACATAAACGTGCGTGCCGTGTTGAAACCATTTAGTTGTTATTTCTGATTGCTACGAATTAACACCTATGACCCAGCTAAAAATTGTATTGGTTCTGTTATCGCCTTATAGCCATTAATTAAATATTGCTCCCATGATGAAGGATCAGTTACATTTTACAGTTACTTAATAGTTTTCAATACATGATTGTAGATTTATAAGAGCTTTAAACTGACAGTTAATGACATTTAATGAAATATTTTTATTTCAAATTCAAATGATACCTTTTATTCAATATTTTTAATTGCAACGTATCGAATAGTTGCCGGCATTTGCATAAAAATATTGGCTTTACCAAATTATATATTATCAACTGTTGTAAAAACGTACTATGGAAGCTGTATTCACTCATAAAGACTGAAGAATCTAAGTTTGTTTGATTTATTTGAATATTTAGCGTCATTTTTATTTCATTGAAGACTAACAGACGACCAATTTACCTACTCTTGTCTGGGATTCTTATAGGTTAACCACAACTTGACAACACCCATCTCAGCAAGTATCTGATAACTTTTCTCACTTGAGTAATAATGAGACGCATTGCCTGGCGGGGATTTGAACTCACGACTACTGGATTGATATTCAGACGCGTAGCCGACTGAGCTAATAGAATAGGCTACAGATACTACGGATATTTTTTTTTGCCTTTTGTTCAATGAAAAACTATGTCACCAATAGAACATCATCTTAAAGGAGCTGAGCAACAACACTACTGACGGCCAATGATGATTGCTATCCAAAATAGTTTTTTCTCTCAGTGTGTAACAACAAATGAACACTCATTGTTTGAAAAATAGTAACAATAAGGCGTCTGTGGCCGAGTTCCTTTACTTCTAACCGTTAAAGTCGTAAATTCGAGTCGTGCTTTATGAGAGTTTGCCAGTTACTTGCAGAAATACGGTCGTTTTACGCAGATTCATTCTGAGGTCTTCCTCCACCAGCACAACTGAAAGTGCAATATACTCTAAAATTATTAATTTTCGTTGGTATTAATTTTCTTTGTTTTTGGTTTTAGAACATATTCGTGGGTGATTAATTTCATTGAAAACGAATTTTAGGAAAAAGTGTTTTAGTGCGACCTTTGAATTCGAATATTTCTATTACATAACGCGTTGTATTGACCTGTGCCAGTATTGTGTCGCTGCCTGTACCTACATAAGCATTAATAAATGCTCCTCTCTACATGGGATAATGCTGAGAAAAGGTGCCAATTAGTCGGCTCTTTGATGTTTGATCAAACTGTTATGAAAACAACATTTGATTTGGAGAGGACGTGTCACAAGTTCGAGAACAGCGCTCTACTATAATTCTTTCATGCCATCTGTTGTCCGTGATTGGAACAATCTACCTATTGAAACAAGACAAGCCGTTTCTATCAATGCCTTTAAGCACCAGCTAAATAAAAATCTTACCAAAACATCAAAACACTTTTACACAGGCACAAGAAAATGTCAGGTCTTGCATACTCGTCTTCGTACAAATTGTAGCACGCTGAAACAACACTTATTCCAAAAAAATATTGAAAATTCTCCACTATGTACGTGTGGAGCAATTGAAAGTACAAATCATTACCTCCTCGTCTGTCCTATTTATCATATCGAACGCGCTACACTTCTTGCATCAATCTCTCATATATGCACCGTTACCCTCAACACACTTCTCTTTGGAGAACCTTATCTCCCCCACAATACAAACGTCGAAATTTTTAAAGCTGTCCACAAATATATACTCTCGAGTAAGCGTTTTAATAACGAAAACTAAAAACTTATCTAACAACGCTGTTAAGCTGTAGACTTGTAAATAACAATAATCATAATAATAATAATAACAATAATAATTATAATAATAATTATTATAATTATAATAATAATAATTTATATGTTGCTGTCTGTTTCCCTTGGCTCGCTCGCCTTAGTCCTGAACTCGTCCACCTTTTTTTCTGTTTATTTTGTTTTTAATTCTAATTTATATGATTAATTATAAAATTTTGTTTTCTTTCAAAACTTAACAAGACATACAACTATCGATGTAAAAATCATATATCTTTTATAGAACTCTATTTTGTTAATATATCAAAACTAATCTAATGAATCTTCGCCACCTTACACAAATGTTTGTATAAGTTACTGAGGAGAGAAACTATATAAGAAATATTTTCTTTCGTTTCAATCCTTTTACTAAATATGTTGTGGAATATGCTGTACATAATTTATGAATAAATATGTTTAAACAAGTAGGTCGAGACCAACGCAAATTCACTCGTTAGAAATATTTATTCCTCGTCGGCAAAAAGAAATAAATAAAACAATAGCCTTATAGTCTACTTTTTCAATACAGAGATCTTTATCGTATTTATACGCACACATATTTTCACTTTTAAAATCAGCTACTTAAAACAATGCAGGAGAAATACGTCACGCCGACGAACAATAGGTCGTCTACTATTGTAATTGAAACATTCTTCTAGGAAACGGTCTATTTTTAGCGCTTACCACAGGGATGAACATAATACACGCGAGTAAACACACGACCTCTGATAGTGACACGCATATTTTATGTAATAAAACGGATGGAATATTAATATAGTTACTGTATTTTAACCAAATCAGTGCACTAAATTAAAGATTCCGAATTTAACTTTCAATATATCTAATAGTTATATATCGAGTAATAGGAAAGGTAGGTCTACGTTTTAGGTACAGATAAGTGCTATGCAGTTCGGATGTAACACAATTTTATACACGACCATTTCGTTTGTATTTAATTTCGTTGTCGAGCATCCCCCCACCCCCCGAAATCAACGAAAATTAGTACTCCACAAAAATTAATGATTTCGCAGTATAACCGAATTTTGTTAAAAGTTTAAAACTAAACTCATACAAAAAAGTAAAATCGACATAAAAATTAGTTTTGTGAATCAGTCATAAAAAGGTTTAATCAACATCAAAAAGCAAATAGTATGAGTAAACAGTTGCTGAAACAGTTGTACATTATAAAGATAATGTTCAATTTTGTTTTGAAATTTGTGTCTAATAAACCTCCTGAGGTACTTATCACAGATCATTGTTTGTGATTGAAAGTTTGATTGTCTTTCGTGTGGCTTATATTTATAACTTTATAGATCATACTCGATAATCTTTAAACAGATGTTGCCCAACATCTGTATTCCTGTCGTCAGTTGCTACTGCCAGTCAGCAGTGAATGATAACGACATGAATCTATAAGATTTATTAAATCTACTGTTGGAAGATACATCGATAGATAGAACAGGGTGAGTAGTTCAATCCTTTTCAACAAAAATTAAATTGCTTAATTAATACCTGGTCCATAAAGACGATTACCATGCACTTTCTGAGTTATCATGTTTTCCTGCATAATTGGCCATGTGAGCTCATGAACATTTAACCCTTCGGAAAAAATTCAAAGTTTCGTCATTTGGAAACGTTTACAGAAGTAAGTAATTTGCATGGTGATATATTTTTTTCTCAAATTTAAATTGTTTTCCAATTATATTTTTCAAAAAACTGTTCCTGACTTGGAACTATTTAAAAGTCATGGGAACCGTCCATCGGACATAACCTCCCTTTAATACACAGGTAGTGAAGCTTCTAGTACATTTTTAAAGTCTTTGGTATGACCCGGCCGGGGATTGAACCCACGACCTTCCGCATGCGAGGCGAACGCTCTACCACTAGATCACGCCGCGGTCTCAGTATTATGAATATGTATTAGATATTGAAACATAATTTGAACATTAGATATTGAGAGTATTTAGACACAATTCAATTAT
The DNA here is from genome assembly GCA_029582155.1 of Panopea generosa. Lineage (NCBI taxonomy): Eukaryota > Metazoa > Mollusca > Bivalvia > Adapedonta > Hiatellidae > Panopea > Panopea generosa. Next base: position 17,025,972 of record CM055908.1, on the reverse strand, counting down.
CAGTCCATGCAAATAAATATTGCACAGCACTAACTATCTAATGATAACCTGCATTAATTCAATATTTGAAGGCTTGAGAAATGGTACTAGAAGCTTACTCTCTTGGCGCTCAGCATTTAGAGGATAGTCAATGTGGTAGGTAAGACAGCATTTAGAGGATAGTCAATGTGGTAGGTAATATGACTGGTACACCAGTCCGACAGTACTAAGAGTACTTCCTCAAGTAGGTACCGTTGCGATATAACTGAAAAATGTTGAAAGCTACGCTTAACACCATAAAACACAGCAATTCTTAGAGTATAATAGCAATCCGGCCTTCAGTTCTTAAAATACTTTGATTTTTCGTTTTTCAAAGTATCAGCGTGTTAGTCACCTATTAGAATCAATATTGCTTATTTGTATTAATTCCATGTTTAAAATTCTAAGTTACAAATTGTGCATGTCTCTGAATGTATATTGTTTCATGATATTAAGAGGGTGACATGTGTAACCTGCACATAATGTATAAATTATAAGTAACATTTCAGTGAAGGCAATGTGTAAGTTTCAAGTTGTAACATCAAAAATACACACAGCGAAGTATGAACTTGGAATCTGAGTAACTGGACTTAATAATAACAAAGTTGCAACTTGCAATTTACAAACATGAAATTTAGAATTGTCATTCACATAAATGTAATTTGCAATTCCTAGAAAAAAAACGGACGTCAACATTCTTGACAAAAGAGATGGCCGCACGAAAACACTCATAACAAAAGGAGCATAAACCTACATGTACAAAATTCGATATTTGACCGTTATTTGTGTAACGTTGTGGAATAAGGTGTACATACAAATATATTAAATATAACTTGAACACATTTGGACACCGACTATATAATAAATTAACACACTGAGCAATGAAGATAATGCAACTTTACTAATTGAATGTTAAACAAATATTACCAACAGATTATTTACACACGAGAACATTTTATATTCAAAATATTCAAAAATATGCATCGTGCAAATCATTTCTAACGCAAATTATGTATTAAAGTTCTTGCTAAAAACAGCTTTAAATAATATTGTGTTAAAACTTAAATAAGAAGTGAGCATCAACGTCCCGAAATCTCAGTACATAAATATAGTTTCATTACTATTTATTTGAAACAATATAGTGTCCATGCACAAAAATAATTATAAGCATGCAGAATAAAGAATAAGTGTATGAAAAGATGGAGGAATGAATTAATGAATTGATGGATGGATGGATGGATAATCATAAGCATGCAGAATAAAGAATAAATGTAAGAATGAATGGATAAACGAAGAATGGATAGATGGATGGATGGATGACTTAATGAATATCTTTTGTTGGTTTAATGTTTATGCTTAACTCTCTCTCTCTCTCTCTCTCTCTCTCTCTCTCTCTCTCTCTCTCTCTATATATATATATATATATATATATATATGTATATACATATGAATATATTCAAAGGAAATTCGGAATTTTCACTCGAACTTCTATGCACTACAGCTTATTACATTATTTTTTTTGTAAATTTTACAGATATTGTGGTCAAATATTCATCCAAATAAAACACTTGTGCTGTGCACGTTATTATTCGATCTATTTTCCTTTTACGTACAGCTGTATCGTATAAACATGACCTTGCATTTTAATGCGGCGTAACAGTCAATAGAAACCACAATTCACGTGATTTCAAGTTAAACTTTTTTAAACAGTCGATACGATATAGACGAAGCGAATTCGAGGCTCTGATTGCCCAGATGGTATCAGTTATAGTCTAAAAAAACAGACTGAATGTTTGTATAGAATAGAAAACGAATGCCCGTGTCTATGAAATATAGACGCAAATGGAGCGAGAGTATATTATATGTACGCGGACACGATATTTTCTACACGACATAGATCATATCGATAAAAAGGCCTTATATGTTTATATACTAACATAATTATGTTTATACTAACATTCATGATTTTCATGGCATTTGTAAGAAACGAAACATGCAATGATATAATATCTTGTCACTATATCCTCAGCTGTTGAATCAAATTTAAACTTCCGTCGTTAACCAAAATTTTGCTGGAGATATAAAACAGTTACACACTATTACTAACGTAGAAAGTAAAAAAAAGAAACGTAAAGAAGACGTAATTTCCCGTAGTACACGAATGCAGAATTAATGGGCAATAAACTGCTATGCAGAATGGGCACAGGCGATTATAAACTATGATTTTACAAGTTAATAACAAAGTCATATATAGTCAGTTTTATAACGTACGATAAATTAACCTAATCAAAACTTCCTAGTATCCTGGAAGGTTAAAGGGATTATATTGGCAAGTAACACAAACACGCTGTTAATCCAGACTTTTCCTGTATGCAGTGTGCACAAAATAATGCTTATGTATTGACGAATAACCTTTCTTTACTTGAAAGTTATGAAATTAACAGGACTTAAATAGTGGGCAAAACTTTAATACGTGCCGCAATAAAGTATTGCTCAATGTTTACATTGAACTCCGTGAACTTCCCGTACAAAGCCTCAAAAACGAGATCGGGTACGAGTCTTCACGATGTTATCCGATGATCGATCGGAAACCCGAAAGCGGTTCGTTGAAAATGGTAAATGTAAACAAAACAAAAACGTGGCTTCAGAAACCCGATGTTTGTTATAAAGAGGTTACGCAATTCGACACTATCTCTAAGTTATAAGTGACGATAATTGACGATAGTGGTGTTGTTCCTGCTAATTTATTCCAGCAGCCTGTTCGATGTTATGATGTCAGGGCTGCGTTCAGTTCTGTTAAACGTTTGCTAACGTAAGCTAACATATTTTACTGGACAATGGCTCAACCTCATATTAGCGCGCAGTACGCGATAACTTACGGGAACCAGGCATTAAACGTGTGTGCTGTTTAACGGTGCTCAACGCAACCCTGCTTGTCCAGGTTTACGGTACGGATCTAACAACACTCCCAATAGCCGTTACAACATCACTAAGTCTATTCAGCGGGCCCGGACGTTCCTACGAATGGGTTTTTAAGTGGCTTCTTTGCGCCAAGCTTATTACTTGTGTGACAAAATTTTAGCAACCAAAAAGACAAAAAAACTACATAAAAGCTGTTTCTAAGAGTCTAGAAACAGCCACGTAATTATTTTTCAACCGTCCATAAAAATTACTTACCCTAAACCCTAGACACTTAACTACCCATTTGTGTGCACAACGAGGAGTCCATGGACCGATGGACAAAACTCCACCTTTAATATATTTCAAATCTTGAATTTTCAGATATTGGTATTAATTCTAATAAAACATTTCTGTTTATTTTCCTTTTTCTTTTTGTCATACATCAGTATCGTATAAAAAAGGACCTGAGACGATAGAAACCAATTTACGGTATTTGCATTTTCAACTTAGTCTGTTTTAAGACAATACTAGGTCATGTCTATACGATATAAACGTATTGAAATAGAGTCTCTGATTGCATTTTTTGTCTAAGCATTTTAAACAGGAAGCATGTTGGTCCATACATGCACGTGGAAATTAATTTTCACTGACGTTGTCAATTTTGTCTAATGTGCACGTGCTAACTACAATCGGTTCTATCAAACACTTAATTGTTCGCCCGAAATAATGTGTCTCATTTTTTATAACATTAAAGATAGATTGTGTAATTTTATTGCATTTATTACTTTTATCATTCCAATACTTTTGACAAAATTGTTTGTAAATATGTAATATTGTGGGATATTCGAAATAAAATATGTTTAAACCAAAGATAGGATGTATCGGAAATCGGAAGTGTCTTGTTTTGGTCAGCATATACAAATATATTGTATAATATTATATAACGAATAGCTCTATGAAGATATCTATCTATAACATATGGGCATATGAAAATATAAGCCTCCACACATATCGTATTGCTACATATATATGGAAATATCAGCTCTCATACATAACAAAAAGCTACATAAATATGGAAATATTAGCTCCCAAACATAACATATAGCTACATATATATGGAAATATTATTTCCTATAAATAACATATTGCTACATATATATGGAAATATTAGCTCCCACACATAACATATAGCTACATAGCTCCAACACATAACATAAAGCTATATATATATGGAAATATTAGCTCCCACAAATAACGTATTGCTACATATATACGGATATGTTTGCTCCAACAGATAACATAATGCTACATATATATGGAAATATTAGCTCTTACACATAACATTATGGTACATATATATGGAAATATTAGCTTTTACACATAACATATAGCTACATATATATGGACATATTTTCTCACACACATAACAAAATGCTACATATACATGGACATATTAGCTCCTACACATAACATATAGCTACATATATATGGACATATTAGCTCCCACACATAGCATAAAGCTACATATATATGGATATATTAGCTCTTACACACAACATATAGCTATATATATATGGACATATTGTCCTTCACACATAACATAATGCTACATATATATGGAAATATTAGCTCCCACACATAACATACAGTTTCAAATATATGGGCATATTAGCTTCCACACATAGCATATAGCTACATATATATGGAAATATTATCTCTCATACATAACATATAGTAACATATATAATAAATAATGGACATATTCGCTCTCACACATAACATATAGCTACATATATATGGGAATATTATCTCCTACACATACATGTTACATATAGATACATATATATGGATATATTAGCTCCAACACATAGCATATAGCTACATATATATGAAAATATTAGCTTCCACACATAACATATTACTACGCATATATGTATATATTAGTTCTCACAATTATATAGAGCTACATAGATATATGGACATATTAGCTCTCACTCATAATATATAGCTACATATACAGGGGAATATTAGCTCCCACACATAACATATTGTTACATAGATATAGAAATTTTAGCTCCAGCAATAGCATAAAGCTGCATTTATATAGAAATAGAAATATTTGCTCTACTCATAACATAATGCTACATATATATGGATATACTAGCTCCCACAAATAACATATAACTACATGTATATGGAAATATTAGCTCCCACAAACAACATATAACTACATATATATGGAAATATTAGCTCTTACACATAACATAAAACTACATTTATATAGAAATATTTGCTCCTACTCATTACATAATGCTGCATATATATGGAAATATTAGCTCCGACACATAACAAAATGCTACATATATATGGATAAATTAGCTCACACAAACAACATATAACTACATATATATGGAAATATTAGCTCTTACACATAACATATAACTACATATATATGGAAATATCAGCTATTACACATAACATAATGCTACATATATATGGAAATATTAGCTCCTACACATAACATGTAGCTACATATATATGGAAATATTAGCTCCTACACATAACATAATGCTACATATATATGGAAATATTAGCTCCTACAAATAACATACAGCTACATATATATGGAAATATTATCTCCTACACATAACATATAGCAACATATATATCGAAATATTATCTCCTACACTTAATATAAAGCTAAATATATATGGAAATATTAACTCCTACACATTACATATAGCTACATATATATAGAAATATTAGCTTTCACACATAACATAAAGCTACATATATATGGAAATATGAGCTCTTACACATAACAAAATGCTACATATATATGGAAATATTAGCTCCTACACATAACATGTAGCTACATATATATGGAAATATTAGCTCCTACACATAACATAATGCTACATATATATGGAAATATGAGCTCTTACACATAACATAATACTACATATATATGATAATATTAGCTCCTACACATAACATGTAGCTACATATATATGGAAATATTAGCTCCTACACATAACATAATGCTACATATATATGGAAATATGAGCTCTTACACATAACATAATACTACATATATATGATAATATTAGCTCCTACACATAACATGTAGCTACATATATATGGAAATATTAGCTCCTACACATAACATAATGCTACATATATATGGAAATATTAGCTCCTACAAATAACATAGAGCTACATATATATGGAAATATATCTCCTACACATAACATATAGCAACATATATATCGAAATAGTATCTCCTACACATAATATAAAGCTACATATATATGGAAATATTAACTCCTACACATTACATATAGCTACATATATATAGAAATATTAGCTTTCACACATAACATAATGCTACATATATATGGAAATATTAGCCCCTACTTATAACATGTTGCTACATATATATGGAAATATAAAACTCCATATATGACATTAAGCCATATGGATATTTGCTTCCATATATGACTGTACAGCTGTATGGAGATAGTATCTACACATGACATAACGTACAACTGTGAGGAAAAATTATCCTGCGTCTAAAACTTTATGAAACTGACATTTAAGAAATCATAAAGAGTTAAATTTCTATTTTATGACTTTGTTCTATCTAATACATGTACTATTCTATGGAATTTACAATACATCACCAATGGGATAGAAAGAATTGAAATAAATGAAAGACTATTTAAGATTTATAATAATAGTGATATTGAAGACGAGTTTCACTTATGTTCAACCTATAATGAAATAAAAAAACTGTATATTAAAAAGTTTTATTAAACAAGACCAAATATGTTTAAGTTTATAACATTACTCAATTTACAAATAAAAGAAAACTTTTTAATAATGCAATTAGTTCCAAATATTATTTCTGAAAATTTGCATTATTATGTTCATTTTCATGATTTTGTTGATGAAACAAATATTTATAATTTTTATAAAGTGGTTATAACATATTTTATTGCAGGGATCCATTTAAAGTAAATAGCATACCTGTCATGTAATGAAAAACTTGATATTTTTATATATGTATGATGGCGAGAAACTGTATATAGTTTAAGTCAATACAATGTAATATGTCTTATAATTAAAATTCAGATTTGAAAATATGCCATATCGGCTTAGACACAGTAGAGTAACGTACCATTATTCTGGAACAACAGTGGAGGACGTGGCAAAATGGTCAAATGTCATTGATGACACCAAAGGTATCAGAAATGGGACTTACTTTGAGTACACCAATATTCATCAAATAGATTGTTACATCTGGGCTATTGTCTGCACCGTCACTATATACGGTTCTTTACATATATGACACCTTATTGTAATGTCACGCATGCTAGAATAACATCGGTAGTTACTGTTGACAGAACTAATAATATTTGAATAATACTACAACAAAGTCATTCATAATACTACGTCAAAATTGTTAACAGGTGTTAACAGCCTTTATTTAAATATTTGAAATATTGTTTTCTCACCTGGTCTGAACCGGGGTGTAGTCTAGAAAATTAGATAACACAGAAAAGGGTATTAAAACAACCCTTTCCATTTACCTAATAAATGGTGTGTTTATATAAGAAACATCTCGGAATAAATGGCAAGTGATCGATCTCAGTTTTAATACGTTTTGTACATTCTGAAATGAAATATACGTACTAACCGTATAAATATATATTAAGTAAGTAGTCCGCATATATACACCAGCGGTGATTTCCTATAAGAGAGGTATGGCATGTCAGAATGGATGTTACATGTATTTTAAAGAGATCTCACCTATACAGTAAATCTGCACATTTATATCAAACATCATATATTATGGATATTCTATTCAATGCCTTATATTGTGTTTTAATCTCTGAAGTGTTACATTTGTTAATTTTTTTGACCAACTACTAAATCGCGGCACGCGATATTCTTACCCATTGGCCAGTATCGGGTTATGCTAAAACATTTACAAAAAACAGAACATGCCGACTTGTGTATTCATGAATAAGGAATACTACAATAGCGGAATCAATCATTATCTCCGATTGGACCTTCCTCTTTGTGATTCAATGAACTTTACTTAATTTGCTGAACAGAAAGTTATAGGTGTAAGTAACGTTAGTTTGATGTTCAGTTTTTGTCATTTGGTATTTAAGAAAGTAACTTTTACTATATGAGGCTGATAAAGTTAGGGTTAAATTAGTTTTATGTTGAATAACGAAAGACGAACTGACTTTAGTCTGCTTCCAATTTACCATGTTATTCATGTGCGTTCATTGTGTCTAAGTCTTCAGCTTACGTTTGATACCGGAGACAAACAAGTGGGACGGCAATAGCAGAATAATTGTCGCCCCTGCGTGTCCAAAAACATGTCATTTGAATATTAAATATATTATTTGTTAAAATTGGAATTGAGATTCTAGCTACCTTGGTTTGGAATGTCTTCATATTTAATTTCGTCCACGCCTGTAGAATCGATATCAATTACAAATTAATTAAGCAAACTTTTATAATGCTATTGGAACATGCTTTTTCTCTCATTTTCTGTTGTGCTTTTTTTTTTTTAGATATTTGAATATACACGATGTAACTGTGTTAATAATAATATAGTTTACAATTACCATATTTTATTTATTTATATATACCAGGACTGATATTATATGAGTGCTCTACAAGGAACGAGGATTAATTGACCATATTAGTGTCTGTCATTCGTCGTGTGACGTAACGTCTCAAAATAACGTCACTTTATCGTGACATATCATTTATGTATTCGGGTAAGTCCGAAAGTAATTCGGTATTTTACGTACAAAAGCCGAGTTATATGGAAAACACAGTGCGGTAAATGGGAAGTGATATAACTCTAGGTAAACTTAATATTAAAATTTGTCGTGGGTTTATTACACTCCTGTACTGTAAAGTATGTGATAAATTGTTTATAGATACACAGACATAACATATATGTATTAATGTATACATCGACTTAACATATATGAATTTATAAATAGATCGACTTTTCATATATTTCTAAACATCATACATCGACTTAATATATAATTGTTCATACATACATCGACTTAACATATAATTGTTCATTCATACAGCGATTTATCATATAATTGTTCATACATACACCGACTTAACATATAATTGTTCATACATACATCGATTTAATATATATAATTGTTCATTCATACATCGACTTAATATATAATTGTTCATACATACATCGACTTAACATATAATTGTTCATTCATACAGCGATTTATCATATAATTGTTCATACATACATCGACTTAACATATAATTATTTACTTACACTGACTTAACATATAATTGTTCATACATACACCGACTTAACATATAATTGTTCATACATACATCGACTTAACATATAATTGTTCATTCATACAGCGATTATCATATAATTGTTCATACATACACTGACTTAACATATAATTGTTCATAAATACACCGACTTAACATATAATTGTTCATATATACATCGACTTAACATATAATTATTTACATACATCTACTTAACATATAATTGTTCATACATACACGGACTTAACATATAGTTGTTCATACATACACCGACTTAACATATAATTGTTCATACATACATCGACTTAACATATAATTGTTCATACATACACCGACTTAACATATAATTGTTCGGACATATAATTGTTCATACATGCATCGACTTAACATATAATTGTTCATACATACACCGACTTAATATATAATTGTATACATACATCGACTTAACATATAATTGTTCATACCTACATCGACTTAACATATAATTGTTCATACATGCATCGACTTAACATATAATTGTTCATACATACACCGACTTAATATATAATTGTTTATACATGCATCGACTTAACATATAAGTGTTCATTAATACAGCGATTTATCATATAATTGTTCATACATACACCGACTTAACATATAATTGTTTATACAGACATCGACTTAACATATAATTGTTCATACATACATCGACTTAACATATAAGTGTTTATTAATTCAGCGATTTATCATATAATTGTTCATACATACACCGACTTAACATATACTTGTTCATACATACATCGACTTATCATATAATTGTTCATACATACATCGACTTAATATATAATTGTTCATACATACATCGACTTATCATATAATTGTTCATACATACATCGACTTAACATATAATTGTTCATACATACATCGACTTAACATATAATTGTTCATACATACATCGACTTATCATATTATTCCTTACATACATCGACCTTTCACATGTTTTTATACATATACTGAGCCAACATATATTTATTTATAGATACATCGACTTTACATATATTTGTTTATAGATACATCGACTTAACATATATTTGTTTATGGATACATCGGCTTAACATATATTTGTTTATAGATACATCGACTTAACATCTATTTGTTTATAAATACATCGACTTAACATATATTTGATTGTAGATATATCGATTGAACATATATGTGTATATAAATACATCGACTTAACATATATTTGATTGTAGATATATCGATTGAACATATATTTGTTTATAGATACAGCGACAAATGATATAATTATTTATACATACATCGACTTAACATACATTTATTTATACATACATTAACTTAACATGCATTCGATAATTAATACATTGTCATACCATGTAAACATCGACCTAATATATATATGTTAATACATACATTTATGTATTATACATGTCTATTGATACATCAATGTACCGTGTGTCTATTTCTGGAAAAAAAGACTTGGCTGTATTTGTTCATACATAAGTCGAATCGACATATATTTGTTTATACATACATCGACTTAATATATATTTGTTTATATATACATTGACATAACATAATATTTGTGTATACATAGTAGATCGACTAAACATATATTTGTGTATACATGGTAGATCGACTTAACATATATTTCTGTAAACATATTAAATCGACTCAACATATGTTTGTTTATACAAACATCGACATAGCATGTATTTGTTGCTGGAAACATCATCGGCTATATAATTGGTAATTGGTAAAACACATTGACCTAACAACTTACCATATACTTGTTTATAAAACACCGACCTACCTTTAATACGGGAATATCAAAAATGGCATATTTGTGTATAAAATACAATAAAAAAGGTCTATATAATACTATATATACTCGTAATAACATCGGTATGATATCTGCTTTTTGTTTATAAATATGGTAATGAGCTGCGTTTTATGTTTAAGATGCATTCACTGTACAAACACAACTCCAAAGCGCATTATAACATATTAAACGTGCAAAGGATATAGCTTGCATACTATTTATGACGAATATAAATATGCCGAATAAATGTTTATAGTTAATGGGTACTATAATTACAATATTTCATTTGGTGATATTATATAACGTCTTGTAATGTTTAACTTATTTTACCATTTTACCATGACCTAATCCAATTCATTCAAAATTTATAATCGATACAAGTTGGAAATTGTCGTAAATAATGTGATAAGCACTTGTTGCTAGGCTATACGGAATATCTATATGTAATTATACTGGCAATTAAATACGTTTAAACTAAACAGAGTAAAAACGATTTTTTTTCAATATTCGTGAAATTAAAATATGTATTAATATGATTTTATGTTTATTCTGCATTGTCATAATTGAATATCAGCAGTTAGGAAGTAGTCATATAATAGTTTGGTTTAGCCCGATTGCAATGGCTGATTATACAAAACTATATGATACGAGTCCTCTTCCTGTGTAGAACAAGTACTGGGTGTTGTTTTTGAGGCATCGAACATGACACCCTTAGCGTGAGCGGCCAACATTCTATCCACTACACCAACGTGCCACTTTAAGATTTTGTTTAAGATTAAGTTTTAAGTAAGTATTTAGAACTTTATTTTCCGCCTTTTGGTATTCAATATGGAGATTGAGAATGTCGGGGTTGGGGTTTTATGTTTAATCATCAGATGAACTAACTGCAATCTGCCACATCATGGTTGTTTGCTTGTGTATCTGGTCACCCGAATAGAAGTAGAAAGTACAGTGTTGTCAGGAATAACACAAGACAGAACACCAATGATAGATATATGGAGACTATATTTTATTTTATGATGACATAAATACAGGCAAACCTTCAAATGGCAATCAACAGGTGAAAATCAATATTTGAAAAGAAATTTGGTCTTGGTTTTACTAAAGTTCTATAACATTATTACGCCATTAAACAAATGAGCTGTTGAAAGAAACATTTTTTTAACAATTAAATTGTCGCCATATTCTGCTGAGACAGCAGTTATATTAGTACATTAATTTATTATGCTTGACAAATTTTGAGGACTGTTAAGAAATTTACCCACATATGCTATTATTGTTGAATAATTCAAAGCTCACAGGGACTTCTATCATGTATTATTAAATGCACTCAGAGACTTCTTTCATTGTATCATTCAATGCTCAACGGGATGCTTATTTTTGTATCGTTCAATGCTCATTTTATCATGTACTGCTCAAAGAGACTTCTATCGTTGTATCATGTACTGCTCACAGGAACTTCTATCGTTGTAGCATGCAATGCTCACATGAACTTCTATTGTTGTATCATTCAATGCTCAAAGGGATGCCTATTGTTGTATATAATTTAATGCTCAAAGGGATGCCTATTGTTGTATCGTTCAATGCTTAACGGGATGCCTTTTGTTGTATCATTCAATGCTCAAAGGGATGCCTATTGTGGTATCATTCAATGCTCATAGAGACTTCTATCTTTGTATCATGTACTGCTCAAAGAGACTTCTATCGTTGCATCATGTACTGCTCACATGAACTTCTGTCGTTGTATTATTCAATGCCCAAAATGATGTATATTGTATCATCCAATGCTCACAAACAATTAAATCGTTGCATCATTCAATGCTCAAAGGTACTTCTATTGTTGTATCATGCAATGCTCACATGAACGTCTGTTGTTGTATCATTCAATGCTCACAGAGAATTATGTCGTTACATCATTTAATGCTCAAAGTTAGGTTTATTGTTGTATCATTCAATGCTCACAGAGATTTCTATCGTTGTATCATGCAATGCTCACAGACACTTCTATCGTTGTATCATTAAATGCTCACTGGAACGTCTATCATTGTATCATGTATTACTCACAGACACTTCTATCGTTGTAGCATGCAATGCTCACAGGGACTTCTATTGTTGCATCATTCAATGCTCAAAGCGATGTCTATCGTTGTATCATTCAATGCTCTAAGGGATGTCTAGTGTTGTATCATTCAATGCTCACAGAGATTTCTATCGTATCATTCAATGCTCACAGGAACTTCTATGGTTGTATCATTCAATGCTCACTGAAACGTCTATCATTGTATCATGTACTACTCACAGACACTTCTATCGTTGTATCATGCAATGCTCAAAGGGATGTCTAGTGTTGTATCATTCTTTGCCCAAACACTTCCATTGTTTATCATGTAATGCTCACAGGAACTTCTATCGTTGTATCATGTAATGCTCACATTAACTTTTATCGTTGTATCATGCACTAAAAGGGGTATATATTGTTGTATCATTCAATGCTGACAGGGACTTTTATTGCTGTATCATTCAGTGCTCACAGGAATTTCGATTGATGAACTTTGCTGTACTGCAACACCAATTTTATATATTCACAGGAATTTCTGTTGCTGTACCATGCTTTATTGCGACAATAATGTTATACATTCACAGCAATTTCTATTGCTATATCATGCTCTATTGATTCAATAATTTTATACATTCACAGCAATTTCTATTGCTGAACCTTACTATATTGCAACAATCATTTTATACGTTCTCAAGAATTTCTATTGCTGTACCATGCTGTACTGCAACACTGATTTTATACATTCACAGCAATTTCTGTTGCTTTACCATGCTATATTGCAATACCAATTTTATACATTCACAGCAATTTCTATTGCTATTCCATGCATTGTTGAAACAATAATTTTATACATTCACAGCAATTTCTATTGCTGTACCTTGCTATTTTGCAACAATTATTTTATATAATCACGGGGATTTCTATTTCTGTACCATGCTGTATTGCAACTCTGATTTGATACATTCACAGCAGTTTCTGTTGTTGTACCATGCTATACTGCGACAATAATGTTATACATTCACATGAATTTTTGTTGCTGTACCATGCTATACTGCGACAATAATGTTATACATTCACATGAATTTTTGTTGCTGTACCATGCTATACTGCGACAATAATGTTATACATTCACAGCAATTTCTATTGCTGTAACTTGATTAATTGTAAATATTATTTTGTACATTCACAGGAATTTTTATTGCTGTACCTTGCTATATTGCAAAAATGATTTTATAGATTCACAGGAATTTTCATTGGAGTATCGTACACTGTTGCTGTACACTTCTTGAAATGATTACAGTGTGAAAACTAAACAAAATGTTTAATCAATTCGATATCAAATTGTCCTAGAAGCTTAATGGAACACAGTGGTTGTTGACATGATAACTGGTGTTTATAAGTCTATAAGACTTGAATGAAAGTAGGTTTCCGTCTCTTCATCCATTTTTTAACTAATTTAATATAAGCTAATTCCTTTTTTTCTAAATCCAATTTTAAAAACTGTTTGTTAAAAACAAGGACTTATATATAAGAAACTTGCATCTCTCTAATAAATATTTTTAAAATAGCATGCGAAAAATAACAATTTGGCAAATTAATCATTAAATTTCACAGGCAACTCATTTCTTTTACATAAAATATTATGTGTTGGTAACATTAGATGTTTTATAATGTTTTAAACACACAAAACGATCGTGACTTTAAAATATTACAGTTTTGAAGTAAAATTTCAAGTACTTTCCATGAATTTTTAGTGGAAGTATACAAATTTTGTAACAGTAGATACTTCAACAATTGTAAGAACATTTCGTTGGGAATTCTCTCGTTTGGTAGAGAATTCCATTGTACAAAGATTTGTATTTCTGTGATGAATGGGAGTTAGAATATTTGAAATCGAGATTTCGCGAGATTTTGCATGAATACGCGAGCGTTCATAACATCTAAATCAGTTGCTTTTCCCTGTCTGTATAAATCCTTGTAAATAAGTATGATTATGGATTGTACATTCTATATGGTATACTGTGTGCAGTTTTTTCAATAAGATAAAACAACACAGACTACGGGTGGTGTTTACCAACCATTCTTAAGAATATTCTTAGACTTTTACTCAAGAATGAATGCTGAAAAGCACACTTTGAGACCATTTAAGGACAAAATATGCAAGCTTGCAGGACACCTAATATATAGTAAAATAAACTCACACAGTTTTTCTATCTGTTATGGTGAAATATATATCTAAGTTTTAAATCTGAGATTTTGAAGTTCAAGTCTAAAAATATTCTCAGGAACAGTTGATATATACAACCCTAGATCATATCAATTATCCATTAAACACGAAATAGAACATATAAAACTGATCGTACTAATACTGTCTATGAGGTAACAACACCCCTGTGACACACAGTTTACTATATGCGGCAAACAACTCCATTTTAAATTAGGGTATGATGGATCTATAAAATCTGTAAGTTTGACAAATTTCTTCTTTTGAATTGAGCATTTAGAGGTTTATATTACTCATCTATCACAACCGGTATGAAGGCATGTGTCACCTAATCCGCATGTTCTCATATAACTCAATGCTCTGGGGCGTGTAATACGAGTGTTACACCATGGGTGTTTGTGGCCAGTAACAGCCTTGAAAGAAAACATATATCATTTTATTATCTGTATCATGACCATTGTGATAAAGATATATACATACATTTTCTTTTTATACTCATCTGATCAAAATATAAAAGGCGAGTTTTGTGATCAAAATGTGCCTATCACCCCACGTTCATCTGTCTGTTTTCCATCCTTACGTGTGTGTCTTACGCTCATCGTTCGATAAGTTTAAGGCTGTTTACACTCTAGAACCCGTTGTGTTTTCAATTAGAATTTAAACAAACATTCGCCGTTGTAATACATTCATTAGATCAGCATTATTTTTGTTATCAAACTTGACATATTAAATTATTACTGTATAGGTAATGGCCCTTGAATGTTAAAGTACATTGCACTTGTCTTGCTATTACAACTTAATCGTACCTATTTGCCTTTTTTAAAGACAAAATAGCATAGATAAGGATTATTCATGGTATATTATCATCTAATTATTATTTGTAAGGTTGCATGTCCTTGGATAACCAACAAAATAAAACAATTTATAATTAAGTTATTTATTTTGATTCTAAACCAGACATCACACCTAATACGTCCTGGATCTTATATACTTTCAACTTTATTTTTATCTCGCTTAAAGTTTGACTTGCCCAGTTAGACTGATCACAGCGGTGGTCTAGTGGTATAGCATCCGACTCGCATGCGGATGGTCGCGGCACTGATTCCCAGTCGGGTCATACCAAAGCTCAGCATTTACGATAATGGATAGTTCTAGGTCTGGTCGTCACGGTGTCAGTTTAATGTGACTGAGTGGGTTATCATACTAAGTGTCTGCGGCATGAGACTCCAGCGTGGCAGCGCTTCGAATACCGTCTCGAGTAGACACCGTTACGATATGGCTGAAAGCGATGCTATATACCAAACAACAACGACAACCCCATTGGTCTAGAAGAATTTCGATTTATTCAAATTGTAAACACAACATCGTTCTCGTGATTTCCATAGTAGAGTTTCATAAACTTTTACATAACTAAGGATTTACTTATTAACTTATAGAGTGTTATTTATTACATAATACGTTTAAGTTCATTTTAGTTTAATGTGTACATATTTCTGCAAGTTTTTAAGCATTTAAATTATAATTAGAGAAACTGGACCCAGATCTGTTTTCTTTTCTTTGTAGAGTGACACTGACTAATTCAGACATTACTGGAAGAGCAAAAAATGTGTAATTTGGTCCTAGTATGACAACAATGTAGTCAGTACCACTTTGCTGGCTTATTATAATATTATTATATTAAGTGAAATTTTAGACATGATACACCTGTTAATCTGATAAGAGCTTTGCCTTTTCTTTATTACGTAAGCAGACGTCTATTTCAAAGTGGGTCCTATTTATTATGAACAATATCCTTATTATAAGGCATTACGTATATGAAATATTTAAAGCGAATTTCTACATGTTTTGTTGAGTCACTATTTCAAGTAAACTAGTTATTTTGTTGTATGCACTGTGATACCGCATAGAGCTCTTGACGAGGATCTCCTGACGAGGAGCTCTATGCGGTTTTATAATCGACGCATAGAGACTACGTATGCGTCAATATGCCCCATTATCCCGCATTGAGCTTTTCTAAGACTATTTAGAGAACTAATACAACATCTACCACTTCTTCCACAACAATAACGATAGTAATCATCATTGCTGTCAATTTCATCATCATCATCTTCATATTAAACAAGCCCGCGCTGTGGTCTAGTGGTAGAGCGTCCGCCTCGCATGCGGAAGGTCATGGGTTCAATCCCCGTCCGGGTCATACCAAAGACTTTAAAAATGGTACAAGTTTCCTCGCTTGACACTCAGCATTTAGAGGAGAGTTCTAGGTCTGGTCGGCCCGTTGTCAGTATAATGTGACTGGGTGGGGTATCATACCACGTGTCTGCAGCATGATACTCCAGTGTGACAGCGCTTAGAATACTGTCTAAAGTAGACACCGTCGCGATATGACTGAAAAATTGTTGAAAGCGACGCTAAACACCATGCTACAACAACAACATCATCTTTAACATTGTCTTCACCATCATCATTATCATCATCATCATTATCAATATCGCAATTATCATCAATTTATTCGTCATCATTTTCTCCATTAACAGTGACTACATATAAAATATAAAATGCTACTTTATGAAGGATGAAATTCAAAACAACACTTCTTTCAATGATTACACAATGGAACTATATAGTGTATAACTGAATGATGTTAATTTATAAAAAAAATACATTGCACACATGAAACATATTTAATCTTTATCATCTATTTCCTACATGGGACTAACAAAATGACACCGATGTAACCGAGAGGCTGAATAACAATCAACACCTAATCAACAAAGGCCCCCTTGTTCACACGTTATAAACGACCAATGACTTATTCATAACCTTCACCTGAAAAAAGAGGAGAAAAAAGGAATGACGGGATGAACTGGTGGTCCTATTTCCGGAGTTAGATTAAAAGAAAATACACTAATCTGTCGTCGTACAAGCGGACCTAATACCGAATATAGGGGTGGCAATATTATCATTAAACAAAATAATCATAAAACAAAAGGAAAATTCCAAATTTTATAACAGAGATGGTCCTAATGTAGGGTTATAGTGTAGATTTAAACAACAGTGCTGATGATCATTTAGACACTGTATAATTATAATAATGATGGCGTTTAGGGTCTAGCAATTAACACGACGGTCAGTATAACTATCATTTTTAATTCGGGAGCTCTATGCGTCAAGATGCCAAACAAGTTTTAAAGTCGATGTATATATTTGTCGCATAGAGTCCCAGGAGCTTAACGCATAGGGGGCTCTGGAAGCAACGCATAGACCTACTTTGATCCATTGATATTAATAATTCAACAGTTAATATGTTAATACAATTTTAATATACCTACAATATACAGTTTGTGTGTGTGAGTGTATGTGCGTGCGTGCGTGCGTGCGTGCGTGCGAAGCGTAACTCTAAAAGTACTAACGTGAATCTAACGACACTGAGAACATGGATGAAGTGCAACATGTGCAAGTTGAGAGAGAAATGCATAACTTTATTTTGAAAGATAATTTCTTCTCCCCTTCTGTACTTTTTAATTACGCTTGGTTAGAACACATCTTCAAAAACATTATAGGAAATCCAAAGTGATTTGGTCCATGGATATAGAACAATTCGTTGAAGTGCAAAACCATATTTCTGTCTTGATTAATACCATTCTTATTTCTCCTGTTTTATTTTTTAATTATATTTGCTTGTCCAGACAAGTTTATTAATTGATTGATTGAATAGTTAGCGTCATTTTATGCCATCGAGGGATAACAGACGATCAGTTAACCTGACCACTGTTTCCTGGTATTACTCGAGCACACCCCATCTCCGTTAGTAACTGATAACTTTTCCACTTCAATCAGTGGTGAAAGACGAATGATATTGAGACACAATGTCGTATATCAATCATCACGGAGACTGTTGCCGGGCGGGGAATTCGAACTCACGACACCTGGATTGAAAGTCAGACGCGTAACCGACTGAGTTAATAAGATAAGTTTAAGGTTTACAATGTGACTTGAAGCTCAGATAGGACAATGTAAAGAAATGTACAGAGAAAAATACATAACTCTGTCTGGAATAATGACATACATTTGCCCTAATTGCACTTTTAATCGTTTATATTTGTTAGTCCGGAGTATATCTTTAAAGTTATGAAATTGAATATAAACGGTACTAGGAACATTGATAAAGTGCAACGTTCCATAACTCTGTTTTAAATTATTTTTTTCATTATTTTAACTAATTTTTGTTATTGATTGTTTTATGGAGTATACCTTTAACAGTATCAAAGGCAGATTAACTACTTATTCAAATAATTGTTTGGGGAGCATCCATCGGTTCTTCGGATATTCTTATACCATCGTTCCATTTATTTTATAAAAAAGGTCTAATTAGTAACAGCTGGAAACATTTTATGTTTTTATATTAAACATATAATATAAACGACATATTCATACACTATTCAAAAGAAATGCTCATAATTATGCACTGTTTACCATTAATCGAATGGGCATCATTAAATATCTGGTTCAATTGCTCTTTAAACAATTGCATTTACAATAATGTGATAGTGTGCCGCAACACAACCGCACCTTATTAATGGTGCATCTCTAATCATTCAATTTGAAGTGCACATGTTTTATACGAGGCTGTTTGGTGCTTTTACCGTAGTATGTATCGTGACACGTGCAGCACGTTCTTACAAAACGTCTTAACATGACAACTGGCAATTAAAACTCCCTAAAATATTGGTAATTTCTTAATGGTTTTGGAGAATGAATTTATTAAATTAACAAATCATCTTTATTACATTCGTGGCAATATTTTGCTATCAAACGCTAGAAGACAACATGTTATGGCATTGGCAGTCAGAAAAATTGTGATCTTTGGATGGGTGACTGTGGTAACAATTTTGAAATGCAGTACACAACGTCGTTACTCCACTTTTTTCTTTAATACTATACTGGTATGTTCTAATCTAGTATAATATTATTATACCAATCATGGAGATGAAGAAATAGACATATTAACGTCCGTGTCCTTACAGTGAAGGGTGATATAACCAAGTTTGTCATTGGTCCTAATGTAGCATAAATGCTGTTTTAGTTTATATTTGTCCGTTCTTCATGATTGCATTGAAGACTACTACATACTTCGTGGTTATTCTGTTCGTTTATATTCATGGTTGTTTTAGGAAATTAAAAAAACAACAACACAAGTTTCAGCGATAATGAAGACTTTGCGTCACACTACTTTAACCCTTTAATACTTTGTTGTTTTAACCCTTTACTCCATAGATACGCGTTTTCCCGCACCAATCACAGAAGTCCTTTGAAAACAGTGCAGGAGGAGTTCAGATTGCTCGTAACTAGCAATCTGAACACTTCCTGCACTGTTTTCCACTGACTGTCAGTTAATATAAACATAATTCACCCAATAATTCGAAAGCTTTCTATATCAGAGGTGTCCAAAGGCGTCTATATTAGAGGTGTCCAAAGGCGTCCATATTAGAGGTGTGCAAAGACATTTATTTGAAGTAAAGGTATTTTCGGCCGATACACATTTATTCGATCAAAAACAATCTTCCAACTGTTACCTTGATGTCGTTTTGTAACACTGACAGGTTTCAGTTGCAAATACACGTATTCTGAACGGCTGAGCAAATCCTTACACATGATGCTTAACAGGAGCAGCCTAATGTATGAAAGCTACCAAAGTGGATACCTGAAAAGATAAGTCAACAAAAACAACAACAGTAGTATAAGGTTCAGACATCTTAAAACCATATAGGAAAATCAATGTCGTATAATGTTTTACAAGGTACATCTGTTCCCTTTTTTTCCTAGTACAACAGTCGCGCATCCATTATTATGGAATATAAAGTTGTTGTTTTTTCAAGGCAGTTCCCAAACATGAGACTTCTCAATATCTCTGGCGACGTCTTTTCATTTTAATATCTCTTTTCTGGACTACTGCGATGCTTTTCTAACTAATGAATTTGAAGTAGCCTTAATTGTACATCCTCTTATTTATGAGATTGTGTTGTTGTTTTTTCAGATGCTCTAAAAAGAATAGGCGTATTACTTTTCAAAAGCACAGCTGTTTTTTATATGAGGTGATTTAGTCGTTTAGCTTAATATGTTTAGTATATAAAAATAGATTTCATATATTGTATGTATTTAACTCGTATATAATATAACTAATGGATGTGTGTTGATTTATTTGGCATAAATTGTGAAACATGTTCTCGACAACAACTTCTACAAAAATATCACCCAGTGTTACTCTCCTGAAGAACCGATTAAATAAATTGACATTCTTCAAAGCATGATTGGAACGGATTATAGATAAAACATGAAGCTGATGGTCTGTGTGTAGCTTGAAGGATTCCTGGATAAGACCAATACGAATTATATGCGGATACAGTGTTTTGTTTAAAGCCCCAACTATCATATAAAAGCTTCATGTTCTCTAATGGGCAGGTTTTATATAATAAGGTACATAATTAAATTCAGAGAACCTTTCGTCAAAATTTGCAGTTATCAATGCATTGTGTTTGTTATAATGTTGCATACAACAAGATTATTGTTAGAACATTTATACATGTATTGGCAAAAAATAACTTCCAAAAGATGTTTGTAATTTAGTAGTCTCCTCTTACAAATATTAACTACCCTAGAATGCAAGGCTCTGGACCCCATGTTCGATGCTCAACCACCCACCAAGCTCCCATACATGCCTATGATATCTGTTTATTCCATGCTAATTAGGTTAATTTTCTCATGAAGAGTGCTCATAAATAGCTGATATACAAACTGAAACTTTATATAAATATCATTATCTTATTTCGGCTGCATAGTTCACACAGTGGACATCTCTCAGCCTTATGTTGTACGGGTGACGTTGAGTTAGATTTAAATAACACATTATATGAAATTGACTATAATAATTTGACTCGTATGTATAATACCTGCATAAACCAGCGTAGCCCATGTAAGGAAATCACCGTTCAATATATTAATTTGAGATGTTGAAATAGATATCATAGGATCAGTGAGTATATATAGTCATGATATAAAGGAAAAATGTTTTAACCAATATTATAACTTTGAAAAATCCTAAGAGCCACATCCTTAACACACATTTGTTGAATGTATACAATATGCAGATTGTAGTGTCTAAAAATGCACATAAGAATTGAAAATGGATGACATTCACATATTTATTGTTTGTTTTCGGTAAAAGTTTAGGATAGACT
The DNA here is from genome assembly GCA_029582155.1 of Panopea generosa. Classification (NCBI taxonomy): domain Eukaryota; kingdom Metazoa; phylum Mollusca; class Bivalvia; order Adapedonta; family Hiatellidae; genus Panopea; species Panopea generosa. Next base: position 17,003,359 of record CM055908.1, on the reverse strand, counting down.
ATTTCCAGGAATTATTTCACTCAACAACATTTTTCCAGAAGCTTAAAAATAAGAGAATGTATCAACAGGAATCGTATTCACCAACCATTCTTGAAAATATTCTTAGACTTGAGCTTGAAAATCCAAATTTCAACATTAGATATCTAGTTTACCATGACATATAGAATAATTATAAGAGTTAATTTGACTTTATATTAGGTGTCTCAGCATGCTTGCAAATTATGATCTAGAAATGGTCTCTAAATGTGTTTTTCAAAATTCATTCTTGAGTTCAAGTCTAAAAATGTTCTTGAGAATGGTTGATGAATACCACCCAAAGAGATATAGTATACAAACGATGACACAACCACCAAGTGCAATATAGACATAGAGAAGAAGTGAGAACGAGTGTCAGTAGCAAAGCCGCCACTGTGGATCTTTACAGGTACTCCCGACCTCTCTCTTATCCAAGTCGACACATCATAAATAGTGACAGTATAATATAAAATAGTTACCTTTTTCAAAAAGTATTGAATTCCTTTAAATATTGATTTTTTTTTAACTTTTAAGATTCAGTCCTAAAATCCCTTATTTCTATAGTCCTTTAAGAAATACCCAAATACGGAATGTTCAGCTAAATACTGAAGCTCACAAAATTAAATAATATGGAAGAGTTGCTTGTTGTTTGTCTAAAGATTGTACTTAACCTTGTAAATTAATGTGGCAAACAAAACCCGCATCCTTTTTCGCAATGTTCGGATACACTGGGTTGAATGCTCCGCCTGACATTACAATTGCTAATGATCACAGTGGATATACCAATATTGCGTTTTATGTTTTCGACGGAGACAGTACTCGCTCTCAGGTTTTCGACCGTGTAATACGGTATTCGACCGAGAGATACTGTCTTCCACAGACGCATTTTAGCAGGGTTACTGACTTTTAAATTATTATTTTTCATGAAATAAATATAAATAAACATGTTATTAGTCACAAAAATTTAAATTACATTTATAGAATGTATAGGAATTATGTAGGTTCTGTTTTTGGTATGTCTCTGTTGTTATTGTATATTTAACGACGAACACAAGTGGAATTGCAAAAAAAAACAATTCATGGAGAAGAACCGTTCTAACCCATATTTATATTTATACTGATTTGTTTGTATGTAAATTAGAACGAATAAATATGTTTAAACCAACTGCAATAACTTCGTTTTCATCAAGAATAAGTTTTTTTTTATTGTAAAAGAAATAAGAACTTAAATGTGATATACAACGTATTTTAATGTATTTAGCATAAAACATTTGAATAGCAATGCAATAGTTTCAATATATTTGAATGTAAATTTCCTGTGATACTGTTTTCGACGTTATAAAAAGAATGGACGGTACCATTTTCGTCTTGGACTGATATGGTATTCGAAACTCATTCAGGAATTGTAATTATATTTTCTTAATGAATACCATATTTTTGCGTAATATCTAAGAATCTTTAAAGACGTTTTCCTGCTATATAATACAGTTTGTATTACTTAAACTGCCATATCTACTGACCGTGCAGATATATCTTCAAACAGCGCATTGTCACGTGTTTGTTCTTCAGTATCGGAGTATGTCCGTACGTCAGTCCATCCGATCGTGTCCGTTCTATAACTTTCTCACATATAAAGGGGTATTGAAATAACATCTCACAAACGTTCGCTATATTGAGACAAAGTGTCGCACGTAAGATCCAGGGGCCCGTTTCACTAAACTTCTTTGTGTAAAATTTGAAGTTATGAAAAGAAGGCGGGAAATTCATGTAGTGTGTCGCTTACATCATTTTACGACTCGTAATCCTTGTAAATAGTATACTTTTTTTAAAATTTGAAATGATGTTGCGCTGATGGAACGTTCCTAGGTGTTGCATCTTTTTCGAACGGAATTTTTAAGATTAACGAATTTCCATATCTCAAATGTCAAGGTCAAACAGAGATTTAAAGTTAGGAAAAAAGTACACAATTTCGTGTCTGCTCCATATCATGTAAACAACTTGACTGATTTAGAAATATCATGACACAAAATTAATGTTCATCATAATTAAATGATGTGTCACAACCAAGTCCCAGTTCTGTAGCTCAAAGGTCAAGGTCACACTTACAGGTTTTAGGTCAGAACAAGATACAGATCTTGGTGTCCGCTTCTTATCTTGTAAATCATTGACATATTTTAAAATAATGTGTCTCAAATGTTCACCATAATTAACGTCCGAGCTCGTATCATGTCGGGCTCGACGTTGTAGCCCTAGGACATTTACCATTTCATAAATTTATGATTGAAAACAATAAAATACCATTTCATGTTTTGACTGTAAAATTATAAAAAAAATGTGTGAATTCTCTATACTTCATCCATACCTTAAGAATGGTCCATTTCAATCTTATCTGAGATTTAGCGTGAAGAAATTTTAGTAAATGACAGAGCGGAGTTTGTCACCGGAATTAATATTCGCTGGATCATATGGGTATCGTCCTTCATCGGGAGTAGCTGTTCTTATTCGTTTCTTTTATTGTGGCGCATTTATCACTAGATTTTTTCAATATATTTCATCTTTTGTTTAAATCAAGTGGTATTAATTAGGAAAATGCCAATTTCGTGTAACCAAACTTTCCCGTTTCAGCACTCAAATTTGGCTTTCTGTATTGAAAGGTATTTATGTTCAGTATGTTGTTAGCATGCATACTTCAATATTTCATTATATGTTTCGCACTGAAAACTGCAGTGCACACATATTTAACCGAACGGCATTAATAACAGCCACCTTGGTCACTTTTATCAAATGTATCTGTAATTTACCTGAAATTTAGCTTAAAGTCATTAGATATATGTAATTTCAACATGAATAAACAATTCTCATCGGAAACAAAACTGATTTCCTATCATTAAATACCATTTAAAAACAACAAAAAACTAGATTAATCATTTTCCCCGCAAACCGTATCAAAGGCAGATGAGTTTGAACAAAATCCGTATCAGTATGCGAAGAAAACAGTTCAAACTTTATTTATTAAATGTTTAATTTCATCTTACCGAAACGAAATGCAAGTTAGTTAACCCATCACGTGACACAAGATCAATCACGCAATCACGCAACCACACGCACACACACACGCGCGCACACACACAAATATATACATTGTGATATATGACCATGTGATGTATATATTATTTGATTAATATTACGTACAGCAGATCTATAAAAATAAACCGTATCACTCAATCGTAGCTATTACTTTTAAGATATAACGGCAAACATTTTGAAATCAATGACATGCGTTAGTGTTAGCTGAAACAAACACAGTTAATTTGTTACGCATCATATACACCACATAATAGCAATCAATAACATAATTAAGTTTATGTTATTTCCTGGTAATTCACATGTAAAACTGAAATATTGTTATTTTACCTATCTGTATGCAGTTACCTATCGTATGATTTTAACGACATTTTTATATATGTACTATTTGCTAATATGCATATTTACGTTAAAAGGTATGACAAATATCCTTTAAACATCCAAACAGATGACACCCCTGGTAAACTACGTCTGCCGAAGACAGTACTTCAGCCGAATACCGTATAACTCGGTCGAAAACCTGAGAGCGAGTACCATATCGGTCGGAAGCATAACTAGCAATACTGGCTCCTGTTTCACCAACATATACTTAAAAACTTAAAAACTTAAATCTAAGAAAAGCAGCCAGGTGATCATGATTTTAGACTGGTTCCAGTTATTCTGCATATTTTGTCAATAATATTGATTATATAATAGATAAATAACCAGTCAAAACTTAGTTAAGTTTTTAAGTAATTAAGTAAAATGTTGGTGAAACAGAAGCCTGGTAGATGCCCTGTGGTGATAAGCCAATGGAAACCGGTCTATTAGTAAAAAATATCAAGGTTGCAGCTGTCAATAAGTCGCCTGAATTATTTTTTCAGTAACCAAGGCATGTACTGTTATGTCCTAGCAAATATTATTTCATTTAATCTGATTTAAACAATCGTGTGCAATGAATACTGTTTACTGTCACGTGCACCACGTGCCATTGCCTTGTGATAGCAGTGTTGTTTTGACAAATAGCGTGCTGAGGAGTCTTTAATTAATTATTCAAGTTCTTGTTAAGATTTGATATATCTGTTTACAGAAAACGATGACTTGTGACCTGTCCATTTTTATGGAGAGGATAATGATACAAGACAAGGAGCGGCGTATCTGCACAGTTGTTTGGCGGAAAGACAAAAAATACAAATATATTTTGATTTCGATGCATAGAATTAGTTTAGAAACACATGCAAGTGTTTTAAGACCGCAAACTACAGTTACATAGTCAACGACTCTTCAAACCATTGTATACTATAATTTAGAGAAACAAAACATTTACAAATTGCTCAAAATCTCAATGCTCTACCTGTTAAATGTGAGACAATAATTGGAGTGATGTTATGGAGTAAATGCTCCTAACAGATTTAACTCTAACGCAAAAGCAGAAAGTATTTTGTTTAATTCTAGTTTCTATGCATTTTATTTAAGACAAGATATAATAATTTTGGAAGCCGTTCTGTTTCATCCAAAACGGTATTATTTTCCGACATGATTTAATACTAAAGACGATGAAGTGATGGTTTATAAAGGCATAGTACCACCATTGGAAACACGAAATGCTTCCATGGGGGTAGTCGCATAATGGCGCTTATACATAATCCTTGTTTCTTCTTCTTTAAAAATGCATTTTCCTTATTTTAATGCTCATTTTTTTTATTTGAATGATACTATTGATGTATTTTGAACATTTTGAAAGCATTGTCATGTTTGAATTGTGAATTTAGAATAAAATGATGATTGGAAATTTTGGTATGAATACATGATTTCGGAAATCTACTTTCACTTGCACAGCAGCGTACACACTAAACAGGGAAAAAATCTCTTACATGACACATGAGCCCTCCTTTTCTCATGTTAGTTTGTTAGTGCAGAGGTTGACAGACAGACAGACAGACAGACAGACAGACAGACAGACAGACAGACAGACAGACAGACAGACAGACAGACAGACAGACAGACAGACAGACAGACAGACAGACAGACAGACAGACAGACAGACAGACAGACAGACAGACAGACAGACAGACAGACAGACAGACAGGCAGGCAGGCAGGCAGGCAGGCAGGCAGGCAGGCAGACAGACAGACGATGGCAAGCAGAGAAAGAGAGAGAGAGAGAGATAACTGTTCTGGAAAATAAATACATGCTTTCATGATGTGACGTTAATTATCAAAACCTATGCTGTGTTATTGTGAAAACAATGGACTGCCGGTTGGGCTATCTGTACATTCTTTCTACGTACAGTTAAACTTGACACACAAGTATGACGATTTCATGTTTATCCCATGTCACACGAAGGTTTGCGTCAAGAAATGCACACATCCGTTTAAAACCACCATCTTCATTGCGATCTTCGTGATTTATTGATTGTCCGAGGTCATCTTGGGACAAGGACCTAACCATTTACTACCACGGCTGCCCATCATTTGTCTTCTCTCGCTCCACCGCCCAAATGGTGTAGGTATGTAAAACAATCTTTCAATCTAACACTATTTGACATGGTTTGGTAAGATTGACCTTTATTGATGGTAGAAATTGTCTCCTACTGCTAACATATATCGTGTAGAATTATAAATAATTGATGGGCATGCCGTACGTGCCCCGAGTCAGAACAATTGTTGTTGTTGTTGTTGTTGTTGTTTGACTCACTTCATTAAGGAAATATCTAAATGACTCGCAAATGCTCAATATAAGGATTGAAATTGGGCGATAGGAAGTGTCATTTTCGTTAACAGTCCATTTTCGAAACGGATTTAAGTAAGCTATTGTAAAACGAATCCAAGGGAAATGTCGGCAAATCAAGATCCAATAAGTGTACTAGATGGAATCACAAAGTATATCACGTATGTATCTCCCAAAATAACCTCGCCAATGATATCAATAATATTAAAATCAAAATGTGCAGATACGTATCCTCGAGCTTGGCTGTAGACATATAGTAAACTCGGAGAAAGGACGGCTACAAATAGAAAAACTTGATTTGATCTTAATGCAACTGTAATATATCTTGAATACAAATACATATACGAGACGTCCTTAATAATGAATTGTTTGTCGTGCTCCTACCTACTCACTCAAAATTGCCGCTACCGTAACATTTTTATTGACTTTCAAAGCGTTTATTTTTTTTTCACGATTTCTGTCCGTTTTTCTTTAAAATGACCATGCAAAATCACATTTTGGCAAACAAGTTGGCTGCTTTTAAAAAGCATCCAGTGGTAAGTTCTTATAAAAGATGTAGCAATTAAGTCAATGAATATGTAAGTTTGGTTCCTTGTACAGGGTACTAAAAACATTGGTGATACCAAATCACGACACGGTTCCGGCTGACACAGCGGATTCCAGGCTGCAGGTGTGACTGATAGTAACTTTGATGTTTAAATGTACTGATCTCAATCATTATGTTATTGTATTGCCATTTGTATATCTAAAACATACTTTATATATTGTCTTACATTCTTAGTGCTATATTCTATACAATTTTATACTATGATCATAAATTATTTTAATTAATTCTTATACATATTTCAAATTAAATTTTCGATATATTATTTTTGAAGAATAAAAGTTAGAAATTACTGTTTTTCCAAAACTTGTGCATGTTCGACGACGATATATCTGATTCTGACGACGTGCTGATAATATGTCACACCGGTAAACTATCTTTTATATTTCTGTTGCATCGAGTAAAATAAACAACTGTTGCTGTTTAATTTATTCCATTGTTATGGGTTCAGCATAATAATTGAGGACATTCATGGTTATTTGAAAATTATTAACATTAACTCGGTAGGAATCTGTCAGAAACGTTGATTAAAGGCATTTTCATAAGTCCCTGATTAAATATGCAAAGAAAATTCATAGTGATCTCAATTAGTACATTAAAACGTCACAGTCAGATATAACACACCGCATTTAAACTTTCTTTTTAGCCGGAAAGTGGTTGGAACAGCCGGAACATGACCAGGTTTTAATATCAATACTAGCCTGGTTCTCGGACCCAAAATGCTCTCGACGTTGCCTTCGCATCTTATATTATATTTGACCGGGGACCAGTCTATATCAATACAGGTTTGTACATTCCCATAATGCACTGTTTAGAAAAACAATGGCGACCTCCATGTAGCGAATGCCATGCTTTAACGCGTGATCTTGACGTTTCAATATGGCAGCGCCCAGAGTCAATTTCTTAACTGGTCCTTATTTTAGGGTTCGGTCGCTCATGCGACCTAACCAATGAAATCAGAACTTTTTATGAGCTTGCATATGCATTAGACCATAGTATTAGGATGAAACCAAAATGTGTAACCATACTTATAAATATCGACTCAGTGTTATTATTGCTGGTCTTTTAGGATCATTATTTGTTACTCGAAATTAAATACAGTTAAAGCCGGTACGTATGGTGTGGGGGTAGTGTCGTATGATAACCCTCCAAAACAAGAGAGAACTTGTAGAAGTGATTATTATATATCAGCTCTGTTCTGTACCTGTCAGTTAGGTTTCAGTGTGCTAAAGTACACCATTAAACGGCTGTTTAAGGTATATGATACTGATCCACGTCTACTTGGTGTCGCTTGCACAGAAATCCGCATTTTTGTTTGTGTGTACATGTATCCAAAGTAGTTAGGCTGGCATTGAAAGAAATGCATAACAAACAATGTGTTTAAATATTTATATAACAATTTATTTCATGTCATAAATGCGCTGACGCGCATGCGCAGTGCATAAATAAGTACACTTGGGGACAGATATTATATACACCTTATTTAATAAATAGAGATATCTTTGGCATATACAACAAAATGTACATTACAATATACACACATATACTACGATCACATATAGAAATATTTACATTTGTATGGTATTGCAGTTCTTTACACAAACAAATATGAAGTTAACAAAATATGACAATAACAAATAGCTTAATGTGTGATGTGCCACTGGTGTAATAGTTGCAATTTAGGTAATGACGCCACGGTCACCATCACTGATGACGTCATTATTTTTATACAATATTCCAAAACATTGATATAGTACTGCTACGACCAACAACGACACAACTAAACAAAGCTTGTACAACCAATGGTTAAAGCACAACGTCACTAGTACACGTTATGACGTAATGATGCACATTCATGTGGTTAATGACGTACGAATCAGCATCGGTCATGGAATAACAAAATAATTTAACATATGTGATGCAGCGTTATTATCATGTAGTTATTTTTCCAATTTACCAAACAGGAACATTCTGGTCACGTGGAGGTGTAAGATAGCTTTATCTATTTTGGGTTGTCTCCCATTGGGCAACATAACATTTATCTAGTAGAGCAATGCTCTATATTTCAATTTACTCTGCTTTTGTTTCATTTAATTTTGTGAATTTAATTGCAATGTTTAAACGTTTTTATTGGTACAGCAATATAGATTCTAAATAAGTTGATGTTCGGACTATATTTTCTACACGGCAATTTTTTTTGCTCCATTAATCAAAAAAGGTAAACTTCGTCATATTTAAGTTCCACGTTTTCTATCGGCCTATGTTAATTAGGCAGAAACATAAAGCAAATACGACCATGGTTGTCGATAAAAAACTCGGACTCTCAGGTCTAAATGCGTGCGAACTATTTGACTTCAGTTTTGAGATGACACTTTTCTGTTAACGCTATTTAAAACTGTGCACTAAATTGTGGGAGACGTCTTGTTTTTGTTACCTGTTCTTCGGCTCATACACTGTAGCAAATAAAAACAAATTTAATTTATTTATGTTCGTGGGAACTGTTTGTATAACACAAACGAAACTATGTAACCGCATAAAATCCTTGTAGTTCCCGCCAAGATAATATATGCATATATATAAAGCATCTAATTAAAGCGAGGAATGTAACGCTGCTTTAATGTTGTGTTCATTATGTAATACCTCTACACTTACATATAGCACAGCGCATAGGTAGTCACAAACTTTAATATGGTACAGAAACTAGTATAAAAATATAAACACTAGATTCGGATATCAATTAAAAGTTAAATGCCATTAGCTATGAAGACCAAAGTTAAACAGCCAGGAGGGGAGCAGTAGTGCGTGTCTGAATTATACATAGATAAGGAGACACACTCTTCTGACTATAAATAACTTACTCATGAAACGGAACCCGTATATTTTCTCTTCGACACCTTTTAACGATTGTTTCAATATTTTATAGAATGATAGCAACATTGTATATGAAAATAACATAGTTTATATTTGTCATACAAAACAAAATAAACCCATCTGTTTCAGTGAAATAACATCGTGACAATCAATTAGGTCCCTAGTGTAATTTTTGTATTAAATTCATAATTAAATAAACATAAAATTGCATGTATCTTAATATACACACTTTAATTTTAAATTCGTACCAATTATCAAGTCTCGAACTCAGCCTCGAAATCTCCACTGATTTCAGACCCTGTTATTGTAAAATGTATACCAACAAAACTCAGAACACATCCTTATCCCAGTGATGAGTAATGATTGTACATGTCCACTGTATGTGTTTTGTACATACATTGTACATAATGTGTATGTTTTTGGTAATTTGAAATTTTTAACCTGAGTTGTAGACTCATAATTGTGATGAATTTTGACTCTGTTTAAGTTCTACTGGCCACTAAATTTAAGTGTCTTACAAAAGTCGTTGAAACACTTATTACAGAAACTTTCAGAAAAAGTGCAAAAATCCTTTTAAAAAGTGTCAGGTACAAGAAAGCTTTGACAAATCGTGACCAACCGCACGATCTGACAATAGGAGATATATAGAACAATATATTGATAATTAATTCATTATTAATGTGAAATGAGATAAGAAAAGAAAATGAACAATTGTTCATTCACTAATAAATCGAGCAAGATAAAATTGTGTATCTAAATTAGCATAATTTGATAAGTACGCAATAATATCAAGAGCATTGTATAATTCCTGCCTCCAATTATCTTACATGCCATTTGTGACAGAACGTATTGGAAAGAGAGGGTTCAATTTGACTCCTCCCTCCTTCTTTTATTCGTAACAAATCATCTTACAGCAAAATATTATCTCCACACTTATAGCATGAAGCTTTAGATACACAATTTGAGTTCAGACGACCTACAAATTAATTAAAATGAGAATGATCTGAGATTCAGAAAAATCGAACACTTTTATTTTAAGTGTTTTTCTAAAATGCATTTTATATTCATTAAACACTTGCATGCTCACTTTGTTTTGTACAGCAAACTTTTATTTATCTCGTGTTCTATATTAACCTTTAATTGGATATATAACAGAAGTTTACAACTGCATATGCTTAAAGCTAGAAAGAAAAAAGTCCACGTAGGAAATAAAAAGTCGAATAATACACGTACAAAACAAGCATAAATATAGTTAAGTTGTGTATTTAAAACCTTAATCATATAATCTATGTGCTCATTTACTTATGGCAGCTTGAACTCCATACGCATACCCTTAAACTACATGTAATTTAATAACCTATTTGTCATTCAATATAAATATTCTAGATATTTTCTTTACAAAACAACATTTTTTCAACAATTTTGACACACTAAGTGAAAACTTCTGTAAATTTCAAACTCTTTATCAGTTCGTTTCTTAACAGAATGCAAATATCCTTTTGGAGTTTCAACGAATATTTAATGAGTGACGATCAAAAGTTAATATTTCTTCATAGGCTACTCAAATTTTAAAGTAATTTCAGTATGCTAATTTCAAAAAAAGCAACTGTCACTTTATTAAAATTATCTATTAATACTACATATACATCGAAAAATAAAAACAACTTCATATGATGGTCCTTAACTCGTACTTAACAATTATGCAACTTTTTTTCTTATTCATCACTTTGTTTACGTCTAACCACAATGATTATTCTATTCAGAAACATTTATATAAAACATATATATAACAATGAATTGCACTATTCCACTCTTAAGTAAGAGCTGCACGAAACTAAATGGAATATTCGAATTCGTATATACGTAATGTAAAATATTCGTATTCGTATATTTCGTAATGTGATACGATATAAATTTAAGTTGCTTATGAAAAATCTTAAATGTTTGCTCTAATTTAGCGATGCTTCAACAATATTTGGCGTCACCATTTCGAATTTCAAAACAAAACACGTGCATGCTTCCAAAATAAAAAAAAACGCGTATTATTTTCCCTGGTGGGTTAAACAACAAATGTTTTGTTTGGACATACTACTGAATAATCCAGTGTCATGCGCTTTAATGTCCAATGATATTGAGCTACTGGCCTAAATAACATTTATTTGTTTAGGTTGATATGCTTATAGTGTGTCAGTTATATGCCTAATAAAGCTGCTTATATCTGGTTGTTATCCGACCAGATATGTGTGTGTTGCTGTCCTTGTCTTGTCCTTGTGTTCTTGTTCCATCATCCTGCTGGTTAGCAAATGCATACAGCCTACATCGTGTGATATCCACACAAATCCATAAGTGCATTGCTAGTTTATTGCAAGTGTTTGACTTCGCTTCACTGCTCTGCGCATTATTCCGCTTCTTTAGATAAATTTGAAGAGATAGCAGCGTAGATACGTGACATGACACGTGGTCAACTAATACGGATCATACCCACACCGCAACACCATATAAAGCACGATGCGTTACATATACCTAACTGTACCTGTGTCAATCCGCATTTTACACTCCCCAAACGTTTCAGAATACGCTTCACTTATACATTTGAAAAAATGACCATTGCAGTTTGCAATGTTTATACTGACCTCTATATAGGAAAGCTGTGGTAAGCTTCTATCACAATTGAACACTGTGGTGATAAAACGTTCATCACATGACTTGACGTTACTTTACGTTATTTTGTATGTGCTGAAGTCGTAACGCCCGAAAGTCTCATCAACAGGGAGACGCTCTGATTAATATATTAACCAGCAATTTGAACAATTGTCTATTTCATTTCGGCTCATCCTTTCCTACGACTAGAGTGGTGTTTACTGTGACGTTTTTTGTGGGCACTTCCATCAATTTTAAGCATGTTCCAAATCTTAATATCACAGAAATTCACACCCTTGGGTCCATTGTCGCTCTTACAGTCGCTTGTTGTCCGCTGATGAATCTTTTGGAATTTAAAACACTTTTGTTTGGATGATTTATTGATAGAGGTCCCCTTTAAAGGTCTACCGTCTTTGTTAAAGCCTATATACCACGTGTGTCTTATATCCGCAGATTTATAAAGTGTGGCCGAATCATTATCCTTAGAATATTCTTCAATGAATTCGCAATTTTTCTTCTTACCATTTGTCTGAAAATATATAGGAAAAAAATTGAAGCATTCAAATGGCAACTAAACACTTTTTTCTTTTCTAATATATCAAATTAAAATAATAAAAAGTACACGTTTATCATAATTATACAGTCGAAAGCTTACACGTTTCATTTCCATCCTAACCTATAGCATGAGGGAGAAACACACGTCGGCATCAATAAAAAAAATACACATTTATCATAATTATACATTCCAAAGAGTACAACAACATAGCCATTTTCATTAACTATAATTATATACATTATGAATGCATAAAACGATTAATATTAATAGTAACAAAAAAAACAATTATTAAAGAAAAACGATTTAAGAGGTTTTTTATTCTGAAATCTGTAACACTCTAAACCTTAATAATTATCAACAATAGAACCAAGTTTTATAAAGTAGGTGTAAAATGAGAACTAACAATTAGTAAATATACCTGCATTTACTGCATAAAATAATAACAAAAGGATAAAAAGACTTAAAAATAATATATCGGGCTATTAACTATTTTGGGATAATTTGAGTGACTCACTCTATTATCGATAATAGTTTCAAAAATTTAACTCAAAATGCAACTAAATATTTTAGTAGGGTCATGGTGAATACGGCATTATGAATTCAGTTATTTTGTGCTCATTTGAAAATTATAAAAATCCTGCGTGATAGGGAAGAAACTGTATACACCTCTCTGTCTCAGATAATGTAAATGGAATGTTTTCGCGTGACAAAAGTAATTTTGGCTGGAAATCGGGTTTAATTCATATGGGGGTCATACCTTCTATGAAAACTTTCAATGGGTTGGATTTTAAAATCGTTCAACCCTGCTCATACTATGTTACCACCAGGCAAAGTAACATTTCATTTCAAAGACCACACGCTTTGTCCTGTATACGCCTCCATTATTTAAAAAAAAGATTAAGCTATGTATCAAGGTGTAAAAAATAAGAGTATGGTGGCCTTTTTGTGTGTCCACCTACAGACAGCTGCAAAGAAGGAAGAAAGTTGTGCAAAACACGCATGGTAATGTGCATTATGTTCCCAAATTACACATAATCGCACGCACATGGTGTATGAATACACTTACAAATACATGTCATATTGACGAACATATAACACGTAATCTTGTCACAAAAAGTAACACCATTATTCTGCAACCATATTTGTGTTATTTGACACCGTCACAAATGCCTTTTTAAGATACGGGTCATTTAACACCTTTGTTTGAGGTCAAACACACAAATACCAAGTGTGTAAACATTCAGGAGATCGAATACCAGTTCCGTTATCAATATTATACAAACATTATACACACCCCACATACAAACGAATGTCATCTCTTTGACAACTCGGCCGATGGTACAGGACGAGAGTCAAATGTAGCACATAGGGTACAATACTTGTAAACAAATTAAACGAAGTTGAGGTGAAGGAATTCAAAACATTTTCAAAATACAATTTTTTTTCCAGATAAACATCCTATTGTTTTCTAAGTACGTGTCAAAATTGGACTCCATGCATCCTGATTTTATAAAACAAAACAAAATATCCCTTTGGCATTTAAACATAACAAACCCAGCAGCTAGCGTAACAGACAGCTTCGGTAACGTGTTCCGGTATATACTAGTATTGTTCTGAACAGTGCGCTATATGTATATGACCAATGATCTTTTTATAGAATGACATTTACTATTGCAGTAAGACCGTTCGCATAGTGAAAGGAATCATGATGTTATTAAATCACTTCCCGAAATGGCAAACGAAAGATCGAAATCAGAATTATCAGTCAATCTAATGTATCCAAGAGAGTGAAAGGTGAACTGAATGCTGAAGTATATGTATGTCTATTACTGTAGATTTACTGCTGGATCGACGTAAACGTCAACTCTTACTTTAACTCGGTGTAGTCAATATTCCAGCTTCCTGGAAATCATGATCTCCTTCAATTTGGTTTGAGAATAGAATGTCACAAGCCACTGGTGATATGGGGCGTGAAGGATGTAACCCTTATTAATAGATTCGATAAATCCCAGTCTGTTATATTCTTTGTTAGGTTGCAATCTGTGCTTTGAAAGGGATCTTTTAATCAAATAGGGTAACTATCATTTGTGCTCTACTACCTGTCGGGGGAAAGTAAACACTGTATGCAAAATGTTGGAGACGAATTCACATTGTATTTATATTTGTTTCGACTTCATTTTCACTTAGTGTTAGTTTCAATGATCATATAGGCTCGATTTTATTGACCATGCCTATCCCGTTACGACACGACATATAACACAGAACAACGTCTTTTGACCATCCCACTACAACACCACACATAATACCGATACAGTGTTCCTTTACCATCTCTCTACAACACCACACATAATACCGATACAGTGTTCCTTGACCATCTCTTTACAACACCACGCATAATAACGATAAAGTGTTCCTTCACCATCCCTCTACAACACAACACATAATACCGATACAGTGTTCATTCGCCATCCCTCTACAACACCACACATAATACCGATACAGTGTTCCTTCGCCATCCCTTTACAACACAACACATACTACCGATACAGTGTTCCTTTACCATCCCTCTACAACACCACACATAATACCAATACAGTGTTCCTTCCTTCACCATCCCTCTACAACACCACACATAATACCGATACAGTGTTCCTTCCTTCACCATCCCTCTCCAACACCACACATAATACCGATACAGTGTTCCTTCCTTCACCATCCCTCTACAACACCACACATAATACCGATACAATATTCCTTTCTTCACCATCTCTCTATAACACAATCCATAATACCGATACAGTGTTCCTTCCTTTACCCTCCCTCTACAACACAACACAACACATACTACCGATACAGTGTTCCTTCACCATCCCTCTACAACACAACACATAATACCGATACAATGTTCCTTCACAAATCCCTCTACAGCACAACACATAATACAGATACAGTGTTCTCCCTCTACAAAACCACATATAATACCAATACAGTGTTCCTTCACCATCCCTCTACAACACAACACATAATACCGATACAGTGCTCCTTCACCCTCCCTCTACAACACAACCCATAATACCGATACAGTGTTCCTTCAACCTCCCTCTACAACACCACACATAAAACCGATACAGTGTTCTTTCACCCTCCCTCTACAACACCACACATATACCGATACAGTGTTCCTTCATCATCCCTCCACAACACCATACATACTATGGATACAGTGTTCTTTCACCTATGAAACATAACGAGAACATATAGTACTATTTTGATAACTTGGTCTATGATCTTGAATCATGCACCTTACACCAAACTATCGTTTCTCCTAAATTGTTTATTGTTCAGTTACAGACCGCGGCGTGGTCTAGTGGTAGAGCGTCCGCCTTGCATGCGGAAGGTCGTGGGTTCAATCCCCAGCCGGGTCATACCAAATACTTTAAAAATGGTACTAGAAGCTTCATCGCTTGACGCTCAGCATTTAGAGGAGAGTTCTAAGTCTGGTCGGCCCGAAGTCAGTATATTGTGACTGGGTGGGGTATCATACCATGTGCCTGCGGCATGATACTCCAGTGTGACAGCGCTCAGAATACTGTCTCAAGTAGACACCGTCGCGATATGACTGAAAAATTGTTGAAAGCGACACTCAACACCATACAACTACAACAACTTGTTCAGTTACAACAGTGTTTTAGGCCTCTCTCCTATATATCTTCTAACATATCGTCAAAATAAAACCGTATTTTAATCCCGGCATACTTTTAAAAATCACCAAAGCGTGTCATAAATTGTATGAAATATTTATACATTTGCATATCCCCGTCACTTAACGCCGTGAGACCATAAGGAATTTCGTACACTGCCTTTACTTCAGTGTGCAAAACCATTTTCCACGTCACTACAAACAATATTTTCAAATTTTAAATCCACTACACAGCTGTAAAGCTTTATTGCTCACTTTTATTAGTTATTTGTACGAAATGTATACATTTTGACAGGACGATAAAATATTAAAATATGTTCAAACACAATTCATGCTATTCAGGTGGGAAATTCAATTCTAAACTTCTAAGTTCGGGATCCAGTTTTACCTTCCTCACAATATCATGAAATACCAAATAAATCTGATAAAACATTTGGTAAGTATTTAACACTCAGGGAACCAGAGTTAACGCCATGTTAAAATGTAATAAAAGCTTATCATAGTCATCTCACCTGATAATACATTTTTACTAGATAATAAAGTCCTAGGTTGATATAAACTGTCTAAATACTAGTAGTAGACTTATGGTTTGTATAAGAATAGTTCATTCAAAGTAATTCAAAGAAAGGTTGTGAATGATTTGATTTATTTACTGTTGCCAGATGTGTACTATCACGTTGAACACATAAAAGGGACCAGGTACATGAGAATATTTTGTTGGAATATATATATATTTAATCTCAATATTAAAACTCCAGTTTGTTTGACGCCGTTTTAAATATTTAAAAAGTGACTATATTGTTTAGTTGTTTATGTATCAGATGACTGTCGGCAATGTGAAGTTGAGTACTGTATACCAAACTTAAACAAGACATTCAAGTTCTGATGCTCTGAAGGTACAGCCATAAAGTGACAAAAACAATCTCCATTGCTGTCCGGTTCATCTGCTCACCTAATCCCTCAACACCAAAGTAACCAATTATAAAGTATCAAACAAGAAATGTAAATTGTTTCATACGGATTTGAAGAATGATAATTAATTTTTCGTTTGTTGTTGTTTTTGAAACAAACACTTTTCATCAAAAATCATGACTTGCAAGACATCAGCCCATGTGTTACAGATCCACAAATCATGACCTGCAAGACATCAGCCCATGTGTTACAGATCCACAAATCATAACCTGCAAGACATCAGCCCATGTGTTTACAGATCCACAAATCATGACCTGCAAGACATCAGCCCATGTGTTACAGATCCACAATTGTTGCGTGCGTTAATTCTGCGCACGTTTCTCTAAAACTGTCTTTGTGACAATTTGTATCAGCATAAAAATTATATTGTGCGAAAAAGAACTGCTAAAGAAACTACTAATAAAAAGTACTCCAAATATCCTTGATATACACAGCCCGCACACCAACAGGGTAAATATTTCAAATGCTCTTAATAAAGTCGTATGATTTTGACAAAAAGGAACACATTGTGCGCAAAATATGCCAATGCGCAGAATTATATTTCTTCATATCCAGATTTTGTGGCGTTACATGGAGTCCAGATTATGTACAATCTCCGTTACTTGTTTAACTGCACACGTGCAAGATATTTATTTAAAAAAAACACACGCAAATGCGCAATTTGAAAGAAGTTTGAGAAAACAACGTAATGTATATTTCCTTTCAATACTTCTTTTATTAATTGATAAATAATCACAAAAAAATATAAGAAACCCCCAAGTAATCATTACAATATCTATAAAGTATGATTTGGTGATAGAGTTGTTTATTTCATTTCAAAGATATTTTTTGTAGTTATCAGAAACCACCTTCTGACAGGATTGCAATTTGTAAAACAATAAATTAGAAATCTTTATGACAGGTGCGAGGAAGAGTGACAAATTGAAGAACACGTGTTTCCCAAAATTGTCGGCGCGAGTCAAGTAACATTATCTGAAGTAAATGAAGCGTCGATGTTTGATATGTTCATGATCTAGACCTTTTTTTGTTTCTGCTATCAAACAGACAGAAGACAAAAGTGTACACTTGCTGATTAATTTGTCACTAACGGATAAGTAACAAAACACATGTGAGCGTTAAATGATAGTTTACTGGCAGTTACCTCAAATCATGATCGCTTTGTGACTTTGATTCGTTTGTACTAATACTGAAAAAGACAATCCCGGAATAAAAAATATATCTTGAATATGAATGTAAGTATATATTTATCTGAATCAGATGTGATTAGATACAGAGGTTTCGTCACGCTACCTGAGGCTCCGATAAGACTATTTTGTTTACATTTAATTCATAATCCATCAAATTATCGCATCTTTGTTAAAACCACTTAACTGTGACTGAAGTGAACCCTAATTAATGTCTGTGCTCGAAATCAACAATAACCAACAACAACAACAACAACATCAACAATAATAACAACGGCAAAATACGCAACGGCGAGTAAACAAATGACAATGGTGACCTGCTGAAAGACCAAAATGCGGTTCGGTATTTCCAACACTTGCTATATTTTTCGCTACTACATCTAACCTCCTACAAGAATGCAATCAACTGAGATTTGATACGATAATTAGTGCTTAATTAACAAAGTGTCCCATAAAACCTTGCCCTCATTAAAAAGCTGCATGACCCTTAAACCAAGCGTTAGAGATAGTCGATCTAGATATGGACTGTACCGATACAACACTCTCACCTATGACGTTAGAGAGAACAGAACATGTAATTAACAATTTTAAAAGATTAACATGCCGCATAGTTTTAAAATGGTCTGGTTAAACACTTAATGATTGGTGTTTAAAGAATTTCAATATTTGTGGTTTCAAGGTTTTGAATATCAACCACGACATAACATGATCTAAAATGACATTTCAAATAAGATAAATATGCAATAAACTGAACAGGTCGGTTATATGTACAGGTGGTTTGATAGAGGCTTGTTTAACGTCGCATTAATGATATCTCTCCACAGTACGTTAATCTAAAGCAATTTAAAGCAGTCTGTATTTGGTTTAAGGGACATATACTGTACTTAAGTACGGCGTGTGTAATGTCTTTAAACACATATAAACATCAATGTTAACGAGGCAGCTACATTGAACATATTTGTTTTCCATGTATACCAAGCGTATTTAATGTATTGCGTTCTAAGTTAAAATAACAGTATAAATTCAATCAGGAAATATATGTTTAAAAAGTAAGATGTAAAGCGCATCAGAAAAAAGTTCAAATTCTCAAGCTCATGTTTAAAGTAGTTTTCTTCAAGTTTGTCTTATTAAAACTTTCCCCTTTTGCATCAAATCACGCGCTCTAACTGAGCAATGCTATCATATAATATTTTCAAAATCTCTATACCAGATCATGCTTTGGAAACAAGAATCACTGGGGAAAATAGCCATTCAGTTATCTGTAAAAACGTCGGAACTCGAAAATAAATTTCCTGTGATTAAGATTTATAACGAAGTGTCACCGTGTGATGTACTTTGGGGGTATTTACAGTGCTAGGTTTAATCCCATCGAACGTTTATACACTTTGCGCACTAATGTGTTAAATGTATAATAGCAATACTCGCTTGATTAAAAGTAATGTGTTGGTAAAGCTTATGGACCCCTGCACAGGTTTAATTAGAAATAAAATTTTCAATTTTCAATTTTGAAATCTTGTTCTCTGATATCCGTATATAGAAAACACGTTCAGCCGTTACACATTTATATGCAAGGAATGGGTCTTTGATATCAGTTGTGGCAGTACTTTTGCTATTTTTTACATTATAATTCTTAATATTGTTTTCTTAAATCGCTTTACGTCTTTCTTAATTAACATATGTTTTGCTATTGAACTAACGAATAAAAAAGTGTAGTTTATTTTCTTAATTATCATTGTCATCACCAGAAACATAACACTCGTCATCAACATAATTATTATCATCACCCAGAAACATAACACTCGCCATCAACATAATCATTATCATCACCAGAAACATAACATTAGTCATCAACATAATCATTATCATCACCTGAAACATAACAATCGTCATCAACATAATCAGTATCATCACCAGAAACATAACACTCGTTATCAACATAACCATTATCATCACCAGGAACATAACACTCGTTATCAACATAACCATTATCATCACCAGAAACATAACACTCGTTATCAACATAACCATTATCATCACCAGAAACATAACACTCGTCATCAACATAATCATTATCATCACCTGAAACATAACAATCGTCATCAACATAATCAGTATCATCACCAGAAACATAACACTCGTTATCAACATAACCATTATCATCACCAGGAACATAACACTCGTTATCAACATAAGCATTATCATTACCAGAAACATAACCCTCATTTTCAACATTATCATTATCATCACCAGAAATATAACCCTCGTTATCATCACCAGAAACACAACCCTCGTTATCATCACCAGAAACATAACACTCGGTATCAACATAATCAGAAGTAATGCAATCATCTCAATCATAAAAAGTCATCACTTGGAAATCATCGTCATTGTCAAAAATACATTAACAATAAAAAACAATCTTTTATTAATATATGATTAACGTTCATATAGTCATTGCTATCATCATTTATAGCATTGTCATCATCTATAGCATTGTCATTATTTATAGCATTGTCATCATTTATAGAATTGTCACCATGTAAAGCATTGGCATCATCTATAGCATTGTCATTATCTATAGCATTGTCATCATTAACAGCATTGTCATCCTCTATAGCATTGTCATCATCTATAGCATTATCATCATTTACAGCATTGTCATCCTCTATAGCATTGTCATCATTAACAGCATTGGCATCATCTATAGCATTGTCATCATTAACAGCATTGGCAACATCTATAGCATTGTCATCATTTACAGCATTGTCATCATCTATAACATTGTCATCATTATAACAGCATTGTCATCATATATAGCATTGTCATCATGTAAAGTATTGGCATCATCTATAGCATTGTCATTATCAATAGCATTGTCATCATTTAGAGCATTGTCATCATCTATAACATTGTCATCATTTACAGCATTGTCACCATCTATAGCATTGTCATCATTAACAACATTGGCATCATCTATAGCATTGTCATCATCTATAGCATTGTCATCATTAACAGCATTGTCAGCATCTATAGCATTGTCATCATTTACAGCATTGTCATCATCTATAGCATTGTCATCATTAACAGTATTGTCAGCATCTTTAGCATTGTCGTCCTTTACAGCATTGTAATCATCTATAGCATTGTCATTGCATTTGATAAACGCTGTGTGCTTCATATATATGGTATTTTATGGTAACACATTAAAGTGATCGATTGATAAAAGTTCGATAATTGTCTCATTTGTTTAATTGTGGTATGCATTTTAGTCACATAAGGTTTAATGATATCTGTTTTATAGTGATCCTAACGGGACTACAACTTATGAGGTGAGCGCTTGTGGTCTGTCTCTGCCACGTTTTTACATGAACAAGTATGAACCTTTATTGGCAATGCATGTGTTTAAACTAATCGCTGTGACAGGTCACGTTGATCAAGACGAAAAGGCACTTACAGTAATCAATTAACGAAGTATGCTTTATTATATCCTATTAAATGATTGTGAAAAGGTTGTTGATTATTGCATTAAGAAAACTTGAGAAAAAAAACAGGCACTCTCGAGACTATTGACTGCTAATCCTTAACGCCGACTAAACTGTATAAGTGTCTAAAAGGTGCCAACTTAACACAACATTGCCTAAGTAAGGATAAAAAATGGTTCAGAGCGATAAGTACTT
The DNA here is from genome assembly GCA_029582155.1 of Panopea generosa. Classification (NCBI taxonomy): domain Eukaryota; kingdom Metazoa; phylum Mollusca; class Bivalvia; order Adapedonta; family Hiatellidae; genus Panopea; species Panopea generosa. The sequence goes on along the minus strand of CM055908.1, from coordinate 16,981,347 downwards.
AAATCTTAAATGGTTTAGATATTATACTCTGGAAAGAATGGACCAACTATTTACACAACAGTTTTTTTTTTTCAAATTTGAAAATAACCTAAACCTTTAATATGAGGGTTTGACCTTCACTCTGAATGCATAAATGGAAGAAATGCACCATCTTCTATAAATGAGAACAAAAACTTAAGCTCGAAATAGTCTCGTTCGTTCATAAAACCCGTATCTTAATTCTGAATCAAATTCCGTTGCACACAAAGTTGGCACATGTTATGTAAACAACTTGCATAGATATTCAATCAGATCTTTTGATAAGTTAGAAATAACATAATGTATTACCGCAACATTTAGAGAGTATATTTACAATCAGTTATAACGCCTGGTGTGTGCAACAAGTGCTTCTATGGTGCTTAATTGGATAGAAGATAAAATATACTTGCGCTCGTCATTCGACAGTGTGCATGCTTAGTCTGAACAACGCTCCATCATTCTAAGCAATATCTTGAATGCGGTTGTTATTTTTAAATACATTGAAAGGTTTTTAAGTTCATATTAAAAAAACATTTGATTGATATCTGTGTACACATTTTACATCTTGTCTCCATAGAAATAAAAATATGCTCATCAATTTCACAGGTTAAGTACATTTGTTATTTTTATAGTCTATACATTCGACATGTGTTCCAACTGATCTTATCTAGTTCATAATTATCAAATTTAATCACCCAAATAAAGTTATATGACTTCCCTTAAACGTTAACTTCCATGCTTAATGTTTTTTTTGTATGTTAAAAAGCAGGTTTAAAAAAATAGCTATATATTAACATGGAATAGAGAGAAATAATAAAGTATAAAGGTTCAGCAGGAGACGTCGACACATCCATCTCAATAGCACATCTAGGGGTGAAAGCAAAAAAGGTCTCGGTGCTTCTTTATTTATATGCACTTACACCTTTTTCGCTTTCACCCCTCGACAGACACACTTAACGCATTGAATGTAACGATTATCCACCAAGTTACGGGAAAACACGTTCGCATAAACCTAACACCAACCTCACCATCCGATATCAAAACAGCATTGTTTTTATTTTTAGCTAATTTTATTTCATTTTCCCAGTGAAAGCATGCCTATCCTTATACAAACACGTCAAAAGAAAACTGTTTTTGTAGACATCCTCTCTAAATATTGATATCATATACTATCATTAAACATAATATATATATATCAGATCAGAATCGAATAAAAACTGTTCTTTTTATAGCAAATGCTGTAAAAATGCATAAAATTACATACACTATTGATATGGAACTTTTCTACCCGAAATGAAATCTTAACAAATCAGGAGTAGATATCTAAAACGAATAATTGAAGATATTTCCTTTTAATTTTAAGTTATATTCACAAATTCATAAAGAGAGAAAAACATAGTGAATTAACAAACATTTTATATCATACAATATATTAACAAAAAATCACCTAATGGAAAAACTAATAGAAAATAGCTATCATAAGTGCTAATCGATAAAACGAATCGAAATATGCATTTAACAGTAATAAAAAGCACGAGGACGTAAAGTGCATTCTATGATGTTTAAAGGAACGCTGTAACATCAATCAAGGGAAGGAATGGATGTGTAATACTGATGCATCAGCTACTCGTATACTTGATAATGGGATAAACGTAGAAAAAAATCATACATGCCATCCACATCCAAAATAATTTATCAATTTTCTTTTGAGCGTATTCGTGCGAATATCTCTCTCGTCCTTCTAATTGAAACCAAAAGCAATAAAACGCCCATAAAATACATTGCCAATATATATCAAACACCAAGGTGCTTAAAATTGAAAGTATATCTGCTTATTATTTGACTATATTGATTTATTACAGGGTAGTTCTGACCGACATATCACTATATTTTTGTGAGCGCCCGGTAATGTAGACGAATACAAGCGTCCCTCCCTCCTTGATGTAGTCAGTGCTTGCTGTTTGGCTGGACAACACTAAGCGTGATTGATGCCGTTCAAATTTGTAGACCAAGTTTCATTTAATCTTCACTAGATAGAAGAACCGTGAAAAATATAAATCTAAAATTGCAGGCTATACGGGACCGAGACGACAATTCGCAAATAATAGGAGACTAACGTCTTATATAGAATATACTAAATCATATCTTGTTTATTTTTGATTAGATGAAATTGCTTTGATCACGTGATAAATGATTTACGATGACTGTGTTTATGGTACAATTTATAAACACAATAAAAATTTCAACATTGTTGTTACAGTCTAGATAGTTGTTTTCTTAATTTTTACCTTTTATGATTGATTGAAACATTTGCCAGTTGTTCATACCTATGTTTATATGTGACACGTTTTATGGATCTTAAACAGTGACAGTCAAAATAAGACAAATAGATCACTAGTCAGTTACAGTTGACAACGAACGAGAAATGTTACAAATATCTGACAACTATGTCCCTCGAATATTGTCATTTAAAACATTAATTCCCAATTCCGTTAAGTTAATATTTAGTTATTCATAAAATCGCGCGCACTTTGATTGATTGAATTCATTTTTCTTCCTTGAAATCGGCTCATTAATTCATAGTTTATAAAACAAATTAACATAACAATGTTCATTAAGCATACGTATGAAAATTAAATCAAAGCTGTACATTCATCATAGAAACCCCGCAAGTTTGTAAGTAGTCGGTACGCTGCTTGTTACTACAGAAACAAAAGAATTAGAAGTTGTCAAGGCGATTGCTAGATATACTGGCAAAAATACAATGAATAAGGGAATATCGAACAGTTGTGGTCCCAACGATTTGGCTATGCTCTCTTATTATTAATTTTACATGCACACTTACATTGGACCAATAAAATAAGTGAATGGAATTTAAATTCATAATGTAAAAATAATATGTTTTTGAAAGAAAAATGTTGAATTTAGCTGAGAGTGAGAAGAAATCAAATTGCTTTTATTATAAAGTCACGCATTTATGAAGACATCAAAATTAAAATTTTGGTGTGAGAAAACTTTATGACTTTAGACTAACGTCAAACCTCTCTGAAGCAGCCAGTCATGAGAAGGAGCAGTACCACAGTACGGTATAGTATAAGCCACAAAAATGACGCACAGTATCTCGAACAGATTCTAGCTTTGTGTCAAATATCCCATACCAATGTCACCTTCGTTGACACAAAACATGAATTCGCCACTTTAGGTTATCAGAACAAATGGGTAGAGTTACAGAAAACAGATATGCGAATCCAAAACCATAAACATCCATAAGTGATCTCTAATTAGGCTAAGTAAGTCTTATCATTGATAAATGGCAATAATCATTGGGTGGGACTATAGAGGTCAGTGGCATATATGTTAATTGGACCAAAAGTATGTAATTAGAAGGTCACGTGACTGGTGTTACATAACCTGGAATGTGTCTGGTGTTCATAAAGTTAGGTTTTTCATATTTGTTTACTCAGTGCAATAGTGGATCAGAGTCAATGGGCAACTTAAACTATTACATTCAATATCACTTATATATATTAAATCCGTTCATATTGGCCGTCAGCAAGTGAAAACAATAACACAAATACGTCCTATATATTGTGACATTCGTTAAGCAGTAGCCGTCACAATGCGTTCAAAGTACTTAGTAAACGAAGTTCATCTAATACGCTCAACAACCTTTTTATCTTATTTCCGATGATTTATCTTAACCCGAATTGCCATATTAGAACATAAATAACATGTCTATACATGCTACATAACCGATTTCAAAAAACGATCGTGTTTTCATTTTACAACATAGAGTCATGCAGTGTCTTAAATATTATGCGAAATGATTCATCGGTACTTTAAAAGTTATAGACAACACCTGATGATATGCGATGTTTTGATGTAATATTCGTAAGTACAAAGTTGTTAACTTGTAGTTTTAATATTTAACCTTGATTTTATATTATGAAATACAGCAACATCTGCAGAACTGTAGAGTTTCTTCTGTAATCGTTTTAACATTTAACCTTGTATTTATATTATGAAATACAGCAACATCTGCAGAACTGTAGAGTTTCTTCTGTAATCGTTTTAACATTTAACCTTGTATTTATATTGCGAGATACAGCAACATCTGCAGAACTGTAGAGTTTCTTCTGTAATTTTAATTTATGTTTGTAGAACCAATAGAAATTCGAGCAACATGAGTTTGTCTATTCATTACATGTTAATCGAAAAGGGTATTCAACTGATCGTATTTGCCATTTCCCTACTTAGGATTACAGACATGTATGTGAAGAATGGGTGATATTGTTACTAAGGACTAAAATGATTACAAGAATATTCAAACAATAGAGAAATAAAGACGAAATATGGCTTTGTCAATTCCAAACTAGGACTGAAGCTTCGCCCCGCCTTATGGATAACTAAAATATAAATGAAATAATATATAAATGAGTAGTTGAAATTTAAAATAAACTATGAAAATGTCTTACCCTGGCTATCAGTTTCCCTTTTTTATTAAAGCAAATATGATAATCGCTGTGCTCCCCGAATATTTTTATCGTACCTCTAGGCGTGGACTCGAATATAAGTTTACCTGCAAAACAATAAAAATGTAAGATTCAGTCATAAACTAAAAAGTATCCATGCTAATATATGTGCAAATTATCCAACACTTCATTTCAAGCAGATCTGTTAAAATGCAATTAATACTTAAACAGGTATTTGTTCCGTTTTTTACCTGTTTAATATATGATTAAAGTTAGCGTTAGTGCGAACCTGTAATAATGGATATGTAAGTTTCATGCTGCAATGTTACGAATCCTTAAGGTATGAAGGTGTAATGTACATTCATGTCTCATATACACATGTCACTTTGTTGCTCTAAGGACTAGATTTGTAAGATGATATTTGTTAAGGGATTTTTTTGTTGACATCGTCTCGTTTCACTTTGTGACCACGGGGAAAGCGCGAGTTTGGCTACAACCGGTAACCATGATTAGGCCCTCCAGTTGTGTTTTTGCTACTGACCATTTAAAGCTTGTCTCCACTTCAATATGCATCTGTTGTAGTTATTATACTTATTCTAAATTTATATGAACTGCAAGCGTAATTGTTGTTTATAGTCATGTAGAACATAGATTTTCCTACTTCTGTTAGATATTAGATTTCACGAAAAAAGAAAAAAAGATATTGCTTTTCAAAAAAAAGTAAACCGTTAATTCAGTATAAGCTGGATAATTATGCCTGTTGTATTTTGCCTAATTATTTCATATAAATAAATGGTATATAACCAGACTATGACTATGAAATAATATCAGATATATTGATATTCTCTTGGAAAGCTTAGACTATCTTTAGTAGTTACACGCTTGTAGATATGATCTCTTCTACCGTTGCTGTACGAATAGAGCGCAGTGACATACTTGTGCAATTATAGAAAAAAAAAGATTGCAGATACCATTTAATCAACATTTTAGTTATTCTCATTATTCAACTCAAACTGGTTTTATCTTATACTAAACCTACATCTTTTGATATCTTTAAATCGTTGAACAATATATTTTTTTTAATTTAAACAATCTCATTTCATTCAGCTTGCACGCGGTTTGTGCGACTTTTTCACCATTGAATGACATTTCATTAATTTGAAATTTATCTTTCTCCGATTGACATTGGACCTCATAATTACCATCATTACACAGCGAAAAAGGCATTTACAAGAAAAAGTTTTCTATATGAACAGTTTGTTATCACTGAAACGAGCGCTGACCCCTGCCTCATGGTAGGGGTGGCATCTTGTAATTAACATGGTCATTTGTCATTCTTTGTTAAAGAATTAACTTACACTTCAAATGATTACGTAACTGGTAACACCTCAAGGTTTCATGAACAGAAAATAAATTTGGTGCCTTACACAACCCTAACAGAGAAAGGTGGAGTCATTAATCAAATAGTATTAACAATTTTAACAACACCGACAGAACAAATATTATTGCTGCACAATTGTATTGAGCAATACGTTCAAGTTGTTTGTGCATTTACTGGTTTCCACATTTTAAATGGGTAAATAGGAATTCTTGTTTTATTGATAAAAGAAGACATCTACTACACTTGGAAATAAGAAAATATATGTACAATGGGACGAACCACTAAAAGGACGCAGTTAACAAAATCAGCAACACTTGTCAATACAAACGACACACCTAACAAAATCAGCAACACTTGTCAATACAAATGACACACCTAACAAAACCAGCAACACTTGTCAATACAAACTACACACCTAACAAAATCAGCAACACTTGTCAATACAAAATACACACCTAACGAAATCAGCAATACACTTGTTACATTTAATAATTATTTTTAATCCTAAAGGTGACCACCGTCTTGCAATGGTCAACAGTATCCAACTTAAACCTGGGTTACGGTTGCTTCCGATTCCACACTTCTCCTCACGTCAAACCGTAAAGCGACAGCGTGTAACAAAAAAGTAGTCCGCCAGACTATCCACTTATCAATTGGACGATATGCACATGTGTATGGCGTAAACTATATTTGTACTTATATATATATAATTATAAAGATACACGTGATGCTATACGAAACATTACTTGATAAATCGTAGAAGCTTGGGCAGCAAGAGTACGTAACGTCTCATGTAATAGAATATTTGGTGACACTAACACTAACACCCTTATTCCCTTCCTCTTCAATAAAGAAGTATAAACCTAAAATATATGAGACATAAAATGTAGGATGAGGATACGAATGTTCATCTGAAGTGTATGTTAATGGTCAACGATATCCGACCACCCCACACGGCTTGTTAAACATGATCAGGCGCCATTACAGAATTAATGCTGATTCCGTTAAAAGGAATCAACCGGTCGTTTTATAAGCCGTTCAGGATAAGTGAGTGACAACCGATTAGACAAAAATATAAATACATGCATATCTACTTGAGAAAACCTACTAATACTTTATAAGGGTCCTTTTGTCAAGTGGCATTTTGAACTAGCTTAATCAAAGCTGCTATAGGGCAGTGTGGTATTCTTTGTAACAAAACATCGTCTTGATTAGAATCGCTTTAAACCATATTTGTAAACATTTAAAACCATTAACATAAATATTTACACGATGTGTTTTCTTTTCTCCTCAACGTTTTACAACCAAATATTGATAACCCCAGAATAATCGGTGACAATGGGATAGATCAATGCCCCAAATACAACGGAGGGAATATCTTGAATGGATGAAAATCTGAATGACTGACTGACATCGGCAGGACCGGTTCGGTCTTTAACCGACCACTCTGTTTGATGTGTGATTTGTGTGTTTATTCGATAAACAATGGTACAAACGTACTTAAGTGGATAAACGATTAATGTAAGCTAAATACTAGGGTATCATGTGACAGGTTTGGTGTCCAGTGTCTACACATGTTTATTTTTCTCATCCTTACAATGGTCAGTCAGTGCCGCTACAGACATAGTCTCAAATAAAGCCGATTGATCAAAGCGCTACGAAAACTAGTTTGTGAAATGGGTAAATACACATCAGTATAGCAAAACGGTACCGTCACGTTACGAGCCGTAGTGCTAGAGTACGACTTCGTCAACACGAATATCGACAATGTCCTTACAGGATAGCATGCTGGAGTTGTTAACAATGTTATTTATCAACTTCGATAGCTATTATTTTATAAACGCTTTGTCCATTGATGCCGTGTGTTATTATCATAAAAATTAACTATTTCGATAATCATGCCCCAAATATATTTTGTAGCGCATCCCAGCTACGAAATGGGCTACGTTTATATTAAAATAGAATGCACGAGTCATGTTTTACCTGTAAGGAGGTCATATATGAAAAAAAAACAATTTGTCGGAGGAGAAAATAACCGACAAATCTCAAAGCTTGAACATATTTTAATAGCTTGCTAAACTGTTTAATGCCTTCGGCAGTTTCAACTTGACTATCTGCTTCTAATGAAACAGACAGCTGTCCATATTGGTACATCTAGTTAATTAAATACATTTGTAATGCAAATGCTTCCCTCCCTAATTTAGTGTGGATTTTTGCCCCTTTCATTTCAAATCGTGTTTATAGAAACTTAAAATGAATAGGCCGGACAACAACTGTTAAGGCGTAAAGAAGGTTGGACCCTGTCATGTGAAATGCTGTGTTCAAATTAGATCCCTGCTGGATACAAATTGTCACTGCAGCAAAATGTGACTGTCAACAGCCGTACGTGTACTGTATATCCAAATATTGGTCTGGTGCATTATCTATAGTATTGCAATGAAAGAGAAAAATACACATAGGCTATCGATTGTTTAAAAATAAATCATAAACAACGCATAAATATATACACTCAAGACTATGTGTTGATGCTTTTGATTGCATAAACAGGAATACTGAAAAATTATTGTTGATATAATCTTTAAGTTAAACGTTATGCTTACTAAAATCCATGGTTTTGCTTTTCATTTTGCCCCTAGCATTTACTCCTTTCCGTCCTTTACGAATGATTTTCACAAATCTGTCACTACACATATTGTATAACAAATGTTTTCTTATTTGCGTCGTTCCACCGGTCTGCTTCTGATCACTAGCGTTTTTTTTAAAAAAGTAATCAAATAGGTCCACTTTAGCGTTCTGTAGGGGGTTATTTACTCCAGCAATGCTTGCACCATTCACCTGTGGAATAAATGACAGTCAGTTAGTTTCAGTTACACTATATCATCTTTTCTTGTATGTAATGTATATAAATATAGTTTGGTTTAGTGTTGCTACTATATAATATAAGTGACTTTAAATGGTATAATAGATTTTGTTAATCGCACATCGGGAAAAAGGATATTATACAAAAAACAACAACAAAGCCACATTGACTAAAACAATACCTTAAAATCTGTCATGTAAATTTAGTGTTTTAAATGCGATTGGCATTCTCGCTCGCAACATCCAAATGGCAACCTTAAGCTCAAGGAATCGTATACTACCATTACAAGAAGAAGTGAATAGCATTTCTCGTAGATTTGTTATTAGCAACTCGTTGCAAAACTATCCAAGGTTTCTAAACAACAAGTGACTTGCAGAATATATACGCTGTTATTAAAATGCATATTAATAATAAAAAACATCTCACCTCTAACCCAGTGAGAAATGATATGTGTGAAGACATAAAGACCAAAGATTTTCATCAAATAATTACATGCTTTCAGTCATGCATAACATTACTGTGATATCACGGATAGAGCATTTCAATGTAGTTATTTATTAATATTCTATTTCAACGAAAACGATATTACATTACACTTTTAATTTTATGTCTAATGCAAAACATGGCCTGAATACAATTTTTCGTCTCTTCGTCGTTTTATAACCTTATTTAAACAGATTGTCGTTATTTGTAAAGTGCCTTGCAACATTAAATTAACGTACTAGCTGTGTGTCGATATTAAGTTATTTAGTGGACTTTAATATTTATTTAGGTCAAAATTAAAATAGTATGTTTGCTGTCTCCATACCTACCCATTAAAAATTTCCTACTAAAATATTACATTTATATGAACATTTCTTGTATTTTTGGTATGATAATACGTTTTTGATGTTTAAAAAATAGATTTTCTCTACCTAACCAATGTTGAAAAATAGGATTGAAAGAGAGAAAGCAAATATTAGTTTAATGTTGGCCTAACAATAACAAATTCATTAACATTTCAACAGACGAATATACGGTCAAAATTTAAATCAATCTCCTATAAACGCTTTATTATCCAGGTTACATAGATTCAATGATCCTTTTAAGGGTTCCCTCTTCAATGAAAGTGTTTTTCGGCAAGATCAAAAGATGACTATCTTTAAATGAAGTTTTATAGATAACAATAAAACGTTCTGTATATGTTTTTTTCAAATTCATTTGAAGAGTAAAAATCACTTTTTGTCAAAAAAAAAATGATTTATAAAAAATATTAATATCAAAGTATATGACTTACATAAAGACATTTTTGATTAAGATATATTTAATGTTCAATAGTAATAAATGTTTAATTAGTTTTTAAGGTATGTTATTCACCTGTATCAGCGGTTTTCCCAAGATTTAAGCGGGAGTTTAATATGGTGAGATTAAAGACATTAACAAGTGTGATGTTAGTATGCGGTCCATGCCTTCAGAAGATGTTATAGAGGATATGAAATAGACAAGTCCATGTATATATAGAAGTAGTGGTAGCAGCACATGTATTTGAGACGGTATTTTACAAGGCTTTGTTTTGCTGCAGTGGTATTAATATCGGTAATAGTGGAAGAAAAAGTAACAACGGCAATAGTAACAAATATAAATAACATCCAAGAAAACGGTATGAGTACAAGTGCTGCTATGAATTTCTCCAGTAGATTTGAAGTGTTAAATTTGGTTAAATAGCTAGTGAAAGCACATTCAAGTAAACCGTTATCTAAACATGCTAATAGGAACAAAGGTTATGTTGGCAAAGGGTTTTAATCTTAAATCAAATACAATGCAGACATTCCCTTGCTCAAAATACACTCTCATCTAAGTTATGTAATAATTTAGACTTGTTAAGTGTAAAATAAATAGACAAATTCCGTCTACTAGCTGCCTCTTCCTGGTGGATGGAGTATACGAAGTAATTATTCATAATTTGTAAGTGCAATTTGTTAAACACAAGCGATGATTTATTTATTATCATCCTCCCCATCGACACTGAGTAGGTGTTGTAATCTGTCAAATATAGCTACCTTCAAATAGTTCTGTAACCTCATCAGTGAGGTCGTTTACTGAATTTCGCTGATAGTTCAGTAGAGTGTAAGATGTACTACAGGATTCATACAAACAACATCGTTCAAGATGAATGACTGTTACTACAAAGATGGCTTACATTTTAACACCATTATGAGCACGACGAAAGGACTTCTGACTTTTAAGATTAAACATCAATTAACGATTAACTTATAACACTGCTTGTAGTATAATGAGAACCGTACCGACAGATGAATCCTAGTTGTCAGTGGATGAATACACCGTATATATTTTCACAAAGTTTCGGACATTTTGAAAACTATTTTGAAACGTCTAACAGATATCGTTACATTCATTCTAACAGTCCCGAAGCTCCAAATTGAAATAAAAAATGTCAAACTTATTTTATATGCAATTGTACATTATTTATTGTGCAATGCCTTTTGCACATATTTATTACAAATTGATGACATATATTATACCTTGATAGAAAATACTTTTTGATTGTTGTTTACAGTTCACCATACCCTCATGACTCAGGTTGCATGGAGCCAGGCCGATTAGCTCATTCGGTTACGCTGACTATCAATCCAGGGGTCGTGAGTTCGAATCCCCCGCCCGGCAACAGTCTCCGTGATGATTGATATACGACATTGTGTCTCATTATCATTCGTCTCTCACTACTGATTCAAGTGGGAAAGTTATCAGTTACTTGCGGAGATGGGGTGTGCTTGAGTACTGGTTAATCCCAAGAAACAGTGGTTAGGTTAACTAATCGTCTGTTAGCCCTCGATGGCATAAAAATGACGCTAAATATTTAATCAATCAATCAATCAATCAATCAATCAGGTTGCAACATTTTCATAATGAAATTACGACCACACATTTCACTGAGTTTCTCACTTATACTCAGTGGTTTATCACACGTGCAAACATATAGGGAAATGCATGTTCTGGTTTACCGCTCATCATCGACAATTCATAAAATTGATGGTTAACATTAAGATTGTATTTAATTACATTTAAACATGAATACTAATCTAAATTGAACAATGTCAATTAAAATAATATTCAGAGATAGGTTTTGTTTGTTATGTTACTGTATTAAAGATGCGAAATGCAATGTTTGGAATACTTAGAGATTACTCACCAATAACCGTATCGTACTCAATATTGGCAACTTATAGATTATGCAGACGTTCGCGATACAAATAAACTAGTTTTAAACTTAAGCCTATCATTAGATACTAATGAGCAAAGCCTCAATCTAACGGACTTTTGTGAGTCTGGCTTTTGGAAAAAATGTCATTTAAGTCTTGTTTGGTTATTCGTGAATTGGTTTTACAGTTGTAAATATTGTACTATATCAACGTAATTGGACTTCAATACGTGATTATTTGTACTACGATCAAAGTTATTTAAAAACATATAAAGGTGTAACAAAAGACGAAGCAAAAATTGCACTTTAAAGACTGTCCAGTACTGAAGTAAATTTTTCTGGTGTGATTGTGTTGTATCGATTTCAATCATAGCTTCCGTTTTCTTCAATACAACACTTTGTTATAAAACACCGCGAAATGTATGTAATTAAGGTTCTCATGTCTAGGTAGACTGCTATTTTTGTAGAACCCATTATCTCGTTAAATATTTTCTATACTGTGATGTAAATTAGATTTTGGGTGGTTCCCGCCCCGTGCCAAGCCGCATAGACACATATAATACGAAGAAGGATATAATCAAAACAGTAACTGTTAAACACATTAAAACATTTTAAACAAGAAAATAATATAGTTTCTGGTCTCATTAGTTCAATCAGTAGTCGGGGTATATATTTCAAGGTAAAACTTAGCACGGTAGGGCGGTTGTAGGATTGCATGCGAGATAATTAAAGCAATGAAAAGTTAATGGAGAATCTCGTTCACACGTTGTAGAATACGAGACAGTTGTTTGAAGAAAGTAGTATAATCATGCCAGCGTTGTCTGACAGTAGTATAACCGGGACGTGCTGCACAGAAGAAGTGTTAATTATAAATGCGCTGTTGGTAGTTATCGTGCAAATCTATGTAGAATAAGAATGAGTAGCACTAAAGAATTGGCCATAACTTTAGTAATTTCAACGCCATTTTTCTTATGTTTAAATGTATTAAATGAATCTTGTTGTAAGACAATATTAAAGAGAATGTACCCCCAAAACATCACTTAAAATAAAAAAAACTATATTAAAAATGATAACATTAACTTACAAGCAAATGCTTTTACTATAGAGCGATACTTTCTTTGATGAGGGTAATTAACAGGCAGTGAAATTTCTTTGGCTACTTTTTACAGTGGGGCCAATACGGAAACTCGTCAAATTATCTTTCAAATCGAAATTGATGTTTGCACACGCATTGACAGTAAAATCAACAAGGACAGTGCAAACACTTCAGTTACAGGTCACGAGTTTAAGAAGCGAATTTTTGTAATTATTAATGAACTCGGACAATATGTTCACATGAGCCCGGTCCGTGTGACAGGCTTATCATATTACCACCGAAATCGCCAATACCTGATAGGTCAGCAAATCGATTACAAGACGTCGAGAATAGAAAATACGTGTTATATATGTAGACAACTTACTTTTAAAAGATTTTAATGGTTTAATATCAAGAAAGCTCGCCGTGGTAGGTAAAAGGTAGGTTTGGAGATAATGTTAACGGATAATTCTAAATGTCACTTTATATTGATCTTTCATAATATCATGGGGTTCAGTAATGACACGCATAATCTTAGACATGAATGGAAGAATTCATGTTTTGCAGTGTTTCTATACTAACAATTTGATTGCAAGTTACATATGTATGGATGACCGAGTTCAGCAAGTAAATACAATATACATGAGCGTTACAATAAAATTAAACACACACGCACAGCAGTTTGGAGATAGTACGCCACTCTGCAGATATTTTCTTTGCCACGTGGTCTATGTAACACGTTTTTTAGGTATATAGGGACGTATTACCATTGGACTGGGGGAAATGTTTTCCATTTGATTACAGCTATCTTGTTACTTTTCAAAATCTTAACAATACAGAGTCGTCTGATAAAATAAACTTGTTTGGAAATAATGTAGTTAGTAAGTTCTGCGTTTTGAAATGAGAGCTGGTGTTTAGTACTGATACCAGATACCCCCATCTATAAAAATATTGGTACAATTAATCAAAGCTAGAATGAGTTTTAGGTATGTGTTTCAGATTTCTGATTTCGTGTTGTGGGATGATTCAGGTTTCAGGTCTGCTCACGTAGACGTTGATACTAGCGTACAAGACGTATAGTCGCGAGTTTAAGAGCGAGACTAAATAATATGGGGCTATTTATTAACAATTCTAAATTTACAAACTCCTAAACGGATTTGTGTTGGAGAAGATAGGATAAGATAAATAAAGAATTTTAATATCATATCCTGATTTTGTATTACATTTCTCTTCTAATTCGATGCAACAATAGTTTACTCGAAGGTTGGGACGGTGACTTACAACTCTTCAAACATAACCGTGTAAAATACTTGTTGGTCCGAATCTTAATTTAATCATTGAATAAAATAATATTTCTCAAAATAAATAACTCCTCTACACGATCAGTTGGATGTGGATTACATACAAGATCTTCTATGTTATAACACTTTATGGATTATTACAACAGAAACATGTTTTATGCAGTATACAACCGACATTGTTTGTTTGCTATGAAGCTTTGTAAACACTATGCAAACAAGGTATTCCTTCAAAAGAGTGTTATTCGGTAAAACGGCCCCTCTCCTTCCCGCCTCAAAGTAACCTGCATCTCTTTCCCGCTTGTATGAAAGAATCTCAGTTTTTTTTCCTGCGTTAGACAATATCTAAGGACACTTGTCTTTATTACTTAATATACACGTGGACGTAACCTGATAGTTTTTTAAAAAAAGGAGGTCCCAGTGATACATTCTTTGTCTTGACACATTCCTGATGCTCTGAGATTGCTTACGCAGTGTCGCTGTCTCGGGGTCACTTTAAACCAATATATTTCCGCGATGAGGCTGGGCTATTGGCGGATTTTTAGGTATCATACTCGCTAACATCTTTATTCAATACCAAGGTTTAAGTCAAAACCATTGCAATTTGCATTTTAATGAAGATAGCAAGACATCTAATATTGCCTCCATCACAGTGTAAAGGTCGGTCCTACTTTGATCTCAAGTAGGTTGGTGACACGCGTGCAATTTTATTCTGATTTGCGGTTATTTATAAAGCAATGTAAAGGCGGTCGCATGGTTTCAAGTTCTTCGGGATTTAAAATGACAAAGTTTGCGATTCTTAAATTACCCGGTATTATCTTAATTAAGCAACAACCATCTGTAACACGTTTTTAAACGTGTCCATTTTTGCCGTTTCACCCCAAAACATTTGTGCAGATGAGACAGATTGCGAAATACAAATTTGTGCCCGACTCATCTAATACTAATATTCTAAAATAGATGCAGCGATTTAATGCGATATCTAACTGTATAAAACACGCCACTCTCAATACCGTGAATAAAACTGTTAATGCGAAAACAATCGAAAACAATCTTTTTACCGACTGACTTACTTTCTTAAGGCCAAATAAAAACTGCTATATGGTACAAATTTTAAGACGTACATGTTAAAATAAACAAAACGTCTTACAAGGTTATCAAGGCAATATAGAAGACCTGTATTTATCATTATGTACAGCTGTTGTCGTTGTGGGTTTTAAGTTTGTGTAAGATTTAGGGACGATACTTGTCGGTTGTGTCGCAAAGTCATCTAAACTTTATGCGGTAATCTTTAGCCGAACAAGAGAGAAATAATTAACAGTAAGTGTGAGAGAATGAAAAATGAAAACAATTACTCATTTAATCATAATTTTGAATGATGTACAAGCAAATGCGATGTACCTGTTAAACCCGGCCAAATAATATATGGTACAGTCGCATGCACGTATGTCTCCCATCATAGTTAGCACATCTCGCCGCTTTGTCGATTTTGTACAAAGAAACTGTTTTACAAAACGAATGTAGCATTGGGGATAAATATACACATAAATCAAAAAAGCGTATAGCACAGCGCGTTACACATTTTTTCTGCTTTTTACTATTTTACGTTCAGGTATTGTTTGGTAGCTAAATCGCATGAACACGAGTGTAAAGGGAAAGGCATAAAATGCATTGAGGTAATAATTAAAGGTCACGTGTCGATGTATCTTTATCAATGTTTCAAATGGAGTGGTTTATTAAAAACCTGAAAGAAAATATTTAAAAAAAATTTATCAAAGGATGCCGATTTTTAAGTTTGCTGAAATAAATGCAAAATGACTGTATACTGCAGTAATGCGATTTATTATGAGTAATGGAAACCATCGATAATAATAAAATTAGCTGTTACACCGGAGCATGGTAATTGTGTAAGAAAGTTTTAGTTCTAATGTATTGTTAATTACTAGCCCATCGCTGAAGACGGATTCAGTTTTACATTTTTTTCTCTACTAATCTCATAAGCGTGTAACTCGACTTTTGACGTGTCAAGTAAGCTGGTCAGGGACATCTGATACCTGACGCATATATACATACTCCAGGTAAGCTGGTCAGGGACATCTGATACCTGACGCATATATACATACTCCAGGTAAGCTGGTCAGGAACATCTGATACCCGACGCATATATACATACTCTAGGTAAGCTGGTCAGGAACATCTGATACCTGACGCATACATACTCCAAGTAAGCTGGTCAGGGACATCTGATACCTGACGCATATATACATACTCCAAGTAAGCTGGTCAGGGACATCTGATACCTGACGCATATATACATACTCCAAGAAAGCTGGTCAGGGACATCTGATACCTGACGCATATATACATATGCCAAGTAAGCTGGTCGGGACATCTGATACCTGACGCATATATACATACTCCAAGTAAGCTGGTCAGGGACATCTGATACCTGACGCATATATACATACTCCAGGTAAGCTGGTCAGGAACATCTGATACCTGACGCATATATACATACTCAATCTGTCCGATTGTATTATCCTATCACAGACAAATGACCGGATGAAGGTATTTGCCAAACCGTGCAGACCAGGCGAAGATCAATCCCATTAAAGGTTTATTCCAAACAAAAAAAATGCAAATACAATTTTACAGCAGTTGGTTCAACGGAAGGTAACAGCGCCTCTTGCCTACATATCTACATCCAGATTAACATAACACGACGAGACAGCGAGGCGAGTTCCACAACTACAAACCTAGTATCTACAAATCTAGTATCGGAGAGCCAGTACTAGGCTGTAATAGCATTAGACTGAATTGGTAAACAAAATAAATTATCTATAATATATAGAAATTACATAGAAACGACTAACTTTCATTATTAGCTATGTTTCATCATTAACAATGTTAAAACGGCAAATCAAATTAACGTCAGGGGTGTAACAACAAAGACAAAATCGGAAATTATCGGAAATTAAACACAACCGCTTTACCATCTATTTAATCTAACTTGCATATTTTAAGCAATTTGTCAGAGAGAGGTTCGCGCGTGTTCGAGAGAGAAGGGGATACGTACAAATTATATTTCAGAATATTATTTCAAATTATATTTCAGAGTATTATTTACTCATGCATTAACGCACCATAAAAAAAAATCAAAGTTGTTTTATATAGAAATCAAATTGGTAATCTGCAAAGATTTTTGTTATTTTCTCCAGGTATGCTTTTACATTATGTTGCATGAGACGGTAACCCGCACTCATTATCCCGGTTCTTAAACGTGTACTTTCTTTGTTGATTTGATCAAACTCAATTTTGAATTACTCACGCTCCGCCCAGCCCCCTCAATTAACCTCCACTCTCGTTATCGGAGCTACTAATGCAAACTGTTAAAAATATAAATTATTAAACCGGTATGTATGTGCTTTATTTATTTATCACCATCAACAATTTCTTTATTTTCACTAGTTTTGATATAAATTAAATCCAGTACCACCTACAAAATCTCTACCCATTGAAGTGTATTTACATTTAATTCAATAAAGATTCATTTCATCAGATTATTTCCGTCTCCCCCCTTTGATCAAGCGTGCATCGACTCACTTATCATGAAATCCGATTTATATACAGCTGAATGTTCGGTTCAGATATAGAAATTCCATCCATACTTTGTAATAATCACTGATTGAGATTTCAAAGACGTACTGCAATACCGAGGTATAGTTAATATATTTGTGGATAGTTTAAGCGCATATGGTGCTTGTCTTGTACACAGCGGTTGTCAGACACGGATGGCGAGCATTATAAATATCTTGTCGTCGTGACTGCCGTCAACTGTTACGCAAAGGCATGTACTTGGGAAATAATTCCTCTCTATAGCCATTTGATTGTGTATACTTATGGTGTTTGGGTAATAAACTTGTATTTTTATTTCTCTTGGATAGTCATTAACCACAGTTCAAAAAGTGGTAATCAAGTTCTTTAATACACTCGAAAAGCTGACAGCTGTAAAAGGCCGCAACGCTTTGGAACACGTGTATTTTTTATTCGTAATACGGCGCAGCACGTTCACGTTCATTATTTTCAATTGTTATTATTAACAAAATCTGCCACCTTAACCCAAATAACATGACATTGTATAACTCTTGAATCAAACATTAGCACTTACGAATCATTGATACATGACTCGTGAACGTAATTGATTTACAGCGTTCGCAACTCCCCCACCTCAACAAGCACCACGTGCAACATACGAACATAATTATTTGCTACTCACAGACAAGGTATACACAACTCGTGAACATATACAATATACATCATAAACAGCGCACTCGCATCTTTATAAAAGCTGTTTTTAATTTTAAATATAATACAGTGCAACTTTTAGAAAGCTAGCTCACCTGATTAGCAGCGCTCCCCACTCCAACAATCGCGAAGAGCAGCAGCGTCAACAACCTGGAAGAAGTAACAAAAAAATATGTCTAGTCATACACCTACTGAGACAAAAAACGAACTTAAATACAAACATAGCAAACCGTACAAAAAACAAAAAAAATCCGTGTAATTGGTCGAACACTTGTTGATTACCGCAACTTTTTGAATCATCGGTACAGTAGCGTAAATACGTTTCCCCGATGTATCTATCCGACTATGACATCGTGAAAAATAATCTTGTATGAAGTATTACACACAAAAACTAGTATCAAATTTGTGCATTATATAACAAAATTTGGTTAAGATGAGAAGATATGGTGGGATGGGTGGAGATAGACACAACGAGGCGTTGATATATAAGACGATTTGCTGTATTGTAGCCCGTTGTTAATACTTCATCTTAATATTTTTGTTCTGTTATTGTACCTCGTTGACGTATCACAAAACATTGCAATTTGCTCTATAAATTGATATGTTCGTCTCTGTCCGTCTGTTTGTCTGTCTGAACCTCTCTCTCTCTCTCTCTCTCTCTCTCTCTCTCTCCCTCTCTCTCTCTCTCTAATACACTGATATCATAAATCAAATTCTCTTTAAATTAACATGTACGATCAGATACATTCGATCGATGGATTCCAAAATGGAATAATCATTCATCCACGCCATAAAACTCAACGAGTGCCATCTACATTAGTAGTTATGAGGCCATAACTTAATTTAAAAAACTATTTCCGTTTGAAAAACAACCGATATATTAAAACATGTCAACTAGCTAAACTCTTTGTGTACTGCAATACTGGGGAACACGCTATGACGTCAATATCCCATGCTTTCTTGCTTTAATGATATTATAACTTTTGAAATACGTGTAAATAAACCTTAACGAGATCACTTGCATTTTAAATATAGTCCAACGCCCATACACTTCAGGGAAAAAAACGTTGCTTTCAAAGTATATTGCGGTTATAATCCTTTGTTTTATGATCGTGTGGCAGTTAACTTTATATAGCGTTCGTTATTAGTGGAACTATAAAATTAAAGCATGTTATATGCATCGTTTCTCCTTCATAAACATCTCATCAGACATATCTTGTAACATTTAACAATTGCAATTAGGAGACAACCGATGTTTATACGTACTCAGATTATATATGAACCAATTAAATATGCTTTAAGCGACCAATAAAAGACAATAGAAAAAGTGATATTTACTGTACTCTATATACGTACTATTGATCTTTTTAAAATGAAATAATATTCTACCAACTTTGCACATAAAACAAACACAGCTATTTCTAAAAAAAACTCAAATTTAATTATTTGATATTCCGAATGTAGACATATCTTGAATTAAGGTTTAATTCCTGTATACCTGCGATTGCTAGACTTGATATATAAAATATTTTTTCATTATCAAGAAACTCTTAGAATGATGCGCCTAAATAGTACACTTCCCCACAAACATCCGCCTATTGTATAATAAAATAAAAGTGCCCTTGACACTCGTGTGCAATAACGACGCATACCACGGCAGATTGCAGTTAAATTTGCATACCTGCGGTTGCAGCAGTTCATATTCATCAGTAGTTTATTTTTATTAGACTAACATAAAATATATCTTGATCAATGTTCTATGGAGCACTTGTTGATCTGTTGGTGCGCACCAACATCTTCGTATATACGAATTGTCTGTCGGAAATGCAAGTCATCAATGAATTGAAAAGTTGTATATTTAATATGGTATGTACCGTGCAATTGCGGTAAATGAAAAGTATATTAAACAAATATATTAAAGAAAAAAACGACGCTCTTCAAATGATATACACCGTGAATGAACATAATGTTGAATGTTTGGTCTGAGTCAATAATATGTGAACTAATTGGTTTTTAAAATGATGTATATATGACACTCCTTTATGCGTTAAAAAGTATTTTGGCCAAAGCACTAGCTTGCAGTTTTTGTTGAAAATCCCGCATATCCGTACAGTCATTTTGAAGTTGATTGAAACGTGGTGAATATGATTATTATGTCGGTTACCATTTTGAGAATTAGCATATTGGGTTTGCTAAATGTACTCTAATATTTGATGAATTGCCTTTCTATTTCATTTGAACCTGGTTTAAAGCAATTAATCTTGAAACAAATCACAAAATGGACTCACAAAGTCTTCAAATGTACGTGTTTGTTTATGAATCGAAGTAGGACAGAAATTATAACTACATATAAACTAAACCATTAAGTAACGCATGAGACTCGATCTCGGGACCCCATTGATGACAGTTAAGTGTTTTAAACAACAAGACCACCATGCCGAATGACCTGTAAAGTGGAGATAGATGTGTAATAACGTAGACTGCACACGTCTACTGAGACAAATTACATGAGATTTCAAAATGTGCGAAATAAATCTTTCGACTGTTTAACCATCCCTGATGTGTCGGAGGTCATGTTTTTTACACGTCCGAATACTTAACAATGTAGAGAGACAACATATGTGAAAATAAACATGTAAAAAAGTACGCCTTGTCAGGCATAATATTTAAACTGACTGCATTAAAGTCAGTTTGTCATTGCATTCACATATAAATAATAATTAAATTCACTTGGCTTGGTTTCAATGCTGACAAAAAAGCAGGTTACCGTATTTATTCTAATAATTCGGACTGTTTTCCATAGCATGTATACCAACTGTAACAAATTTGATTCAGTTAATAGAGTGTGAATCTGTGGTCGCTTGTGTCTAACATTCTGGTAACATTGTGACAAAGGGTAGAGATATTACGTAGCAATAACATGTACATGCTGTTGACGCATGGGTGCATATCTATTGCTTAAAACTAAAATAAAATCAACTTCCTCTTTGTATCTTATATGCAAGTTTTCATTAATCTTATTAATGCATATTTCAATATAGTATTATTGTATAAATATAATACTTCCATCGTTTCTATAGCTCGAATCTTCAGACCTCTTAACATCATTAAAAAGTTTGCACTCAGCATAAATTGGGGTTAAATCTGTTTAAATTATGCGAGACAGTTTGAGATAAAACGCCATTTAACTCTTTACAGGCGTACTTTTACGCTGCTTAGTACGTTCTTTCACTATTTCCATTTGGTTTAAGTGTGCACTCGCGTCGTTCCAACACTTCAACATGTTTGTGTTTTTACAAACAAAACAAATTTATTGGCATGCCAGTATTTCAAATGACTTGTCCTACTTTTCACGAGTAAAAACGTTGTTAATCTATAACATTTATTGATTTTTATGAAAGGAACTTTTTTTATTTAAAGAAAAACACATATTAAAATGCATTTTCTTGAAACTTTAGACATACATGTTTAAAGGAAATATAGTGCATGAATTTGTAACTTGTAAATTTCCTCTTACTTCTATAAAATCCTATAATAGTCAGTTTTTACTGTGCATTTTGAACTTCATTGTTCGTATCAAATGCAACAAAACAGAATGGCAGAGGGCATGTTTTATAGCAAATATTAAAACAACTGTAGTGTACACTCCGCACTATGTGGCTTACCTTTTAACTAAATGTTAGAGCATCAAAGGGTAACTTATAGTTTATATGCCTCATATTTCTTGACCTAGTGTCAAGGGATATATATTTAAGGTCTATATTTTAGTTATCAAAGATTGTTTGAACAAGTAATAAAATCGGCAAATATTTGTAGACCATGAAATGCTCGATAGCGACATATCCTGCCGTACAATAATTATACAAGATAACGTTCGAATCTTTTGAAGGCGGTTCACACATTACAGTGCAAATTTACAAAATTAATAGAATCAGTCTTCTTTTTGTAATCACTTTTCTCCATCGAATAGGGATCGGCTTGTTATTTGGTAATGATATGTAAACATGCAACTTAAATACCTCGTATACATTCACAAAATGACTTGATCTAAAAATCTATTTCAAATCAGTTGAAAAGATTCGTGTATATGGAAACATGCGTACGCAAATGTTTCAGTAACAATTGTATGAAAAGTATTAAAATACTGAAACAAATGGGCTGCAGAGCGATCTGTATTACAACTGTGTATCAAGTTTGACCAGCTTTGTCGATATGGTGTTTGTAGTAAGACCGTCCCATCCAAACCTCTAAGAAAGGTGCTTAGAAATAGGCATTGAGTGTCTCTAGTGTGTACCAACTATTTAAACTCTCAGACAGGCAACTTTGTTTGGTTTAGACTATTTGCAAGTGTTGTTTAACAGTCGTCAAACATTGTTGAACTGCACACTGAAAACTAGGATTAAGAGCAGTTATAGACATGTTTGTATATGCTACATATGCAAATATATCTGACGTATTACACAAATAAAAATACCATTTTAGGTATTTAAAATCGTGTGCTTATATTCATTGCAAAGTAGTGAAATTAGTCGTGAGGATCGTTTTTATCTTATTATTTTGGGTTTCTGACATAAAATTGCGATG
Source organism: Panopea generosa (assembly GCA_029582155.1). NCBI lineage: Eukaryota > Metazoa > Mollusca > Bivalvia > Adapedonta > Hiatellidae > Panopea > Panopea generosa. The sequence goes on along the minus strand of CM055908.1, from coordinate 16,958,155 downwards.
CTATCTAAAATATGTTTGACATCCTCGGGTAATTGTAACGTTATGTACAGGTATTAACAAATATGTTCTTGACAAATAAAGAGCATATCAATATATCAATACATAACCCATAGAAACTTATCTATTTTAATGCCTCGTAGTTCTTTTTCTATAGTGACATTCGTATTTTAAAACAATCGTGTACTGAAATAAAAGAAGAGAGACGATGACAGAAGATTTATTTTATTGTTGTTTTGTTTGTCGATTGATTTTAATATTTCAAATTATTAACGGTATATGGACGTGCTCCAATTCCAAATGTTTTGTTAAAAATAAATCAGATGCTTTGAAAAGGATTAAATACACAAAATAATAGGCTAGGCCGTACTTGAGAAGTGTGTTTGTCGTACTCCTGCATACCAAACTCCAACTGCAACTACCAAAGCGTCTATATTGACTTTGTAAGTTTTGTTGTTGTATTTGTATAAATTAAATCCAAAACAGTAATAAAAATGAGAATCCAACAACAAACAACTATTTACATATCCACATAAAATATACTTGATCGGAGCACAGTAAACACACAAGTGTTTAAAGACGGCCTAATGTTCGTGTATGGCAGACACAATGAGAATATTCTACAGATCGTTTTCGTTATTAGTTGGACCGTTATCAGGAACTGATAGCTATCTGGTACTATCGATCTTTGTAATGTTAATTGAATCATTTCCTGTTTAAGAATACAACTGTTCTATTTTAGCACACCCTCACTTATATAACGTTTAAATTTTACTATTGTTTAAACATTTGTATATTCGTATATTCAAAACGCCCCAGACTGGATATTGCTTGTTCAGTCATTCAACATCTTTGCTATATCACTGCTGCCAATTAACGTTCCTGTCAGGTGAGGTCATTGCGCAATTTATCGCACACAAAACAGTTATTTCACACTTATCCCACGCCCACAAAAGTACAGTTGGTCGTTTGATGTTCGAGACTTTATGTGTCCGTAACTGGAAACCATTTACGTGCTGTCATTATAACTTTATTGCAAGCCTTGAGTCAAATAGGTAAGGTGTAAGAAATATGTGTAATGCGTAACATATGTAAACTTTTGAAAACAAAGCATCAATGGCAAACAAAGATTAAAATGTCATCTAAGTTTTATGATTCACACAAAAGACAGATGGTTTTCACATTCTTAGTACAATGTTTTATAGCAAATGTCGATATGTTATTGCTTTCTGAAAATGTTATTTCAGTATGGTTAAATTTATAAGTACTTAGGCAAGCATAACAATAGTGTTTACTTGTTCTCTCCCTACCATGATTAAATAAACAGACATTGTTTTTAAAATCTGAAAAAAAAAAAAAATTAGGCATATATGTTATTGGTAGATAGGGAGAGATCAGAACAGACTCTGTTTTAATATTAGCCTTACGTATTAGCAGTTTAGATATCTGCAATGTCATCAACTTACTGTAATGTTGAAAATCTGTCATCTATAGATGATTCAAATGTGATTGTTCAACTATATTAGTAAAGAGATCAATCTGAGAAGTGATGTAAACGATATTTTCATAGATGGTATTAGAATTAAAACATGTCAACGTATAAAATAAGCCAAAAATATACTAGTTTTCTTTGTGACGCCACACAAATATATATTAGCACATATATATTGATGACATATGTCAAACTGAATCACTATGTGAGAGAACGTATGTAAGAGAGCTGTCTAAGAGATGATATCACCTATTTAGCAAGAGATATATTTGTAATATACATTTTTTCTATTTATCAGTGATATGCAAAAAAATAAAACAACAGAATATCTTGTTTCAAAGTTCTCTACATTTCAAATAAATGATATCGTGTTCCCCACAAACCATATCTGAGAACACCAAAAACAAACAATCAATTTCGAATCTATCCTTATTGCAGACGGATAAAGAGGTAATGCAATTTTAATTTACTGTAGATTGCTGTTGTTTTCCACAACTGGAGCTCGCCGTAGATGTTTGGATGAACAAGTTCTATAAATAAAGATGCGTATCAAGAATGCATTAACATGATTTATGTCGTTTTTTTTGTCTAGTTTAATTGTAATATCAAAGTTGAAGAAAATACAGATGTTTCGAAAAGTTTTGTGTTCATAAATGCAACATAAAACGTTTATAAAGTATTCGATCAAGGGTTTGACTGTTTTCTTAACGCTTATATTCACCAAATAAACCTGTCAAAATAACAATAAAAGTTCATTTTGATAGGTCAATCGTCAAACTTTGATGGCGAATAACTGCAGGGTGACTATAGTGCGAATGGTATGGAAAGAGACGGTGAATATGTTGTTGGTGATTATCATGATGAAGCAGCAAAAGAAAAACTAATATAATTAGGATGAGATAACAATAAAATGACACCCTACAAAACAGAAGATTAAAACGAAATATAAAAGGAGACTTCGTGTATTTTTATTTCAAGATTATGTATTGATATAAAAAAGAGAATCAGAATTATGAGAAACCTACATAAAAGTAAAAAACGTTAGACGAAAGTTAGTGTTATATATTTTTAGAAAAACAGTAATATTAAATAACACATATGAAAAGGGAAATAATATTTTAATGTAGTTTTCAGAGAATTAAAAAAAACATGATAAGTATATCCAATATGCGTATAAACAATAGAATATATTAGTTATGAGGCATTATGAAGACCTGCTCGAGATAAAGGCAATGGTATAAATGATCCGAATGAATACAGTGTAAAACACTTATAGTTATAGTAAGGCTTGGTACCAATTTAAGCCATCCTTACAAACGTAGTTTTGCTGTGATCCGACCCAGTATTATTCAAATGGATAGGTAAGTAGCTAATTGTTGTTTTTTTGCCAAATTTTAATTTTTCATAGTCATTTTAAAGAAAAATGGACAAAAATCATATAAAAAACATAACACGCTTTGAAAGTCAATAAAAAAATTAGGTAGCTGCACTTTTTGGTGAGTAGGTAGGACTACAACAAACACTATATATTTTTAAGGACGGCCTTAGTGGTAAAAATGGCTATACACATATGAAAATAGAAGGATCTTCACCCATTTTACTACTATGGGGAGAATTATGAATATGAGAAAAAGCAAGAACCACTGTGCCATTCCATATATATATATATTATAATTCCGATATATTTACATAACAGACCTGAATGAAATATGCCAAACGGTGAATCACTTCTAGTACAATCAGATTATTCATGGCGTAAACTTATTTCTATTTTCCTTAATAATGCGAGCGCAGTCAATGCATTTTATTACTTGTAAATGACATATGATACGATCACCAACGCTGTATTCTGTCTGTATATGTAAAATTGCGCGTTGGGAATGTGCAACTTTTTTTATTTTATATCGTTTAGGAATGCGATGTGTGTCACAGCGGGCTGCCAATAAAGCACTTACATTCACCATCAATGTTACATGGCCGTGAATAATTAATTGTACGGTGTAACTTTTACTTGAAATCCTATCAAGTCTTTCTTGATAGTATTAAACGGTCAATTTACAACAAATCGCTTTAGATTATTGTTATAAACAAAGCCTTGGGAGATTATTCAACTTCATCTTGCCAATATTACTTGGCCTAAATATGTGTTTGGACAGCATACGAAGTAAAAAGAAAAAAGAATTAAACAAAAGTATATATATATATATATATATATATATATATATATATATATATATATATATATATATTATGATAAACAATAACTTAGTTCATTGCCACGTTCACTGAGTTAGTTGCGCTTACAATACATAATACAGAAAATAATGTCAGAAGTACAAGAAAAGCAATTTAAGAAGACTATAATGACGGATTTAGCTATAAAAGGATATATATCTCACAGGTTCTGTATGAGTAAGTACGTATATGGCAATTAAGAAAAACTGACGAGATAGTTGGAAAGAAAAAACGACAAAAAGTGAAAAGATGTAAAGCAACCTGCTGGCTATTGTCGATATACTTTTGATCCTCAAAAGGTCAAAAGGATCTATATAACCCGATGGTCAAAGCATTAAATGAGACAAATCATGTCATTTCATCTAAAGAGGGTGTGAAAGTATATGTAAACGTGGCGCGATATAAGTGATCGCATTTGTAAATGTGTCAACGTCAGGTGTTTCTACAAGCATGTAATAAATCCAGCTGAGGTCCAAAACGAGGTTCGTTTGTGGCTATTGTCAGCAGTGTGAATCTCCTGTACGTATCCACAATTATTTCTACTCTTCTGATACTCTTTACAGATTAGCATTGTTGCCTTAATAGCTAATATATAGAGCTTATTTTATACTGTATTTTAACTGAATGTCCTTTATTAACATTTTATATTTGTGGCATAGATGAGGCCTGCATTTCTTACTCTGCATCGAGAACACAAAATAAATAACTCATTTTTGATTTCTGACTAATAAATTGGAATATGTGTCCTAATTTTGTTGTGAGTTTAGACATTGCAACTTTGTATAGTATATATATATTGTATATATAATGTACATGTAAGCAACAGTTAGACTCCAACATCCTAGTATCGCTAGCGCATGCCCTGCGTCGACATATGTGACACAAAGTGTTGATTAAGTAACTGCCGTACATCGGCGTCAATGGTATGTTCGCTAATTGGACCTGGGTAAGGCTGACGTTAATTAGCAAATGCAACACAGACTGCTTTTATATCATACACAGTTCCATGTGGAAAACTGTGAATTCGGTGTTTTTTTGCGTAAAGAGGCGCCTTATATATTTGTATGTACTCAAGTAGCTGCACCCTCCCACTGACAACAATAGAGTGTTTTTTTTGTAATGGAATGATGGAGAGCACATGACAAGACCAGCGGTTGAGATCATGTCACTATCATTAGATGTGCACAATTTACGGTTTTTGGAATTGTTTCTAAATGGTGAATTTAACAAACTCAAGATGCATTAGACTATCTTATGATTATATTACCGCCAAAGACATTTCCTAAAAGGTGAAAGTCACAAGCTAATTTAAAGTATTTAACACGTTTATCAGTGTAGAAATCTGATTAAACTATTTTGACGAAACGATACACGTGGCTCTCAAGTGTAAAGAAAATAAACTAAGTTTGCTACTGGTGTTGCGCCGCCTACATTTTTTACATTTGCTCACCATACGGTGACCACATACAGTAGCAATGATCATTTAACCAACAAAAGTATACATACATGTGCTTGAGGCCTTTGCACATATCATGTTTAGATGACCCAACCTACAAATAACGTACCAATTAAAAGTAAGATTATGTAAAAACTTCTGTTAGACACTGTCCGTGTATTCCTGTGTTTCTTCCTCCGTCTCTCTTGCAATTTATGTTCATGACTATTGTATGGTATAAAAACACACATTCAATTGTTGTTTGTGACATATTCTCTCCCAGCTGCCCAGTAATTTGACAGGCATCTTTCAACCGGCCACAAGTGTAACAGATATACTGAACACAGTCGGACAGATTACTGTCTTACATTCTCACTGAACCACCGGATTTGATTACGTGCAATGCTGTTAAAATACTAAAAACATACGCCGATGCATATTTCATATATATATATCTTGAATGAAATCTTAACAAAACGGTTATGTCACATCGTGATAGATACATCTCAGAGGAGGATATGCAATTATGCACTTTGACAAGTTTATTTTTTATGTATTTTGTATAATGAATTTGACGTTTTTGGTCGGGGAATTTTGACCCAACTTTAAGAAGTGCGCATACCAAGAAATTATTACGCTTTAAGAACGAGCAAATCATTAAAATGTATACATGTACCATATTGTTTACAAAACCCACTGCTATCAGCAGGATCGCATGACATTGAAAACTGTTATGTAGTCCGAATGTACAACATTACAAACTTAAAAGTACACATTGTTTTAAAAAATAAATGTATTGTTTAGTTCCTTAAATAAATTGGACTGTGTAAACTAAACTCTTTGATACCTGACATCAGTGCATGGGCCAGTATACTATGGTTGCCAAAGTGTAAAATAAAAAATGAAGCATATCAAAGTGAGACAGGTTTTTTGTTCCGATAACGTCAACGTGAAATGTAGACCTAAATATATTCAAACACATACTTATAGAGTTAACTGTAATAGTACACCACTGTGAAATTAACACGCGGCTGTTCGGTACGTGCATTGACACTTCCTTACAAGAATTGTTTACTGAAATGCTAACTATTTCATCTATGACAGAAAAAAAGAGTAAAGTAAAACAAAAATGAATCAAATTACACAATTAACCATTCATTAGCGGGCTAGACTAATCAGCGAATGCGCACAGGTGCTGTATAAACAATTACCAGTAGTGAGCCTGAAACAAAACACGGTTTGGTTTGTACCTTCATATGGTATGTATGTAATACTTTGTATATAAACACTTAACATTAACTGTAACACATTTGAGTATACGCTTATTGTCTTACTATGACATGGTTAATCATGAAAATACAATATGTCTTACTCTACACTTCTTTCTTTCAAATAAATTGTTTAAAATAGTAGTTTAGAGTTACCAAAATGTTATACAATATTGTGGCATATGCAAGAAAATTGAATTGACAGGGACTATTGTGTCTTTTTTAATTCCTGTACTATCTTCAACAATTAAATGTATATGTGGCAATATTACGTAATAAACACTGCTGTGATAACTTAGACATAGAAGATAGTATAACGCATATTATTGGCGAGATTGTATATTATAGTTATATTTTTTATATTTTCGATAGGCAAGTTAAACGAGATCTTGCGTGTTGCGTTAATAACTCTACTTTCTAAAATGTTCCACCTTTTGGCCTTTAAAGATTTCTCAACTGTATGAACGCAAATATGATGTAAATAATACATTGCTATTACGTTGTCGTGCGTTAAAATCATCTTCCGCTTTATGTTAAATTGTTGTTTATTTTAAGCCTAGACTTGCGTTGATAAATATAATATCGATTACCGAATCAAATACAGGTACTTTCTTAAGTAAAAAGGAAATTAAGGCAGTTACAGACGAGAAAGGCGATACAATATGTAAGTTCAGGCCTGCTAAATATCTAATGGTAAAATGGGTTCTACATCGTGTGTTGCTTAGCTATCATCTTGTTTTCCCCGCTTACAAGTATTCAGGAATGCCGAAATAAACTATTCTGACCTGATGGAATATAAAGTGTATGTAAATTAAGGCACTGCATGCTTAACAAATTGAATCCATTAACCAACCTAATGTGCAATATTTGTAAATTTTATTGACTGTATACAGGATAGTGTATCAAATTGTCAAAAACTCAAATTACAAAAGTACAAGAACAATGTCTGAATGTAGATAATAGAATGCAATTGAACACGTGAGTATGTTTCATTAACAATAACTATTAACTCGTTACACAGGTGAACAGACAATTAAATGTGCGCATCCAAGAATTCTTTTTTTTTTTGCATACTGGATAAGGATATTTGCATTTTACCGTTAAGAATAATCTAACCCTAGGGCGATATAGAATTCTTGCGTTGTGACGTTGGACAATCTATGACGTAACGTATCAAACTATTCAACGTAAAATATATGATTTGAAGTCTTAAATGCGATTTTGGTAAACATATAATGTTGAAATAAGTTAAAATAACTATGTAATGTGTTAGGTATATTAAAATAGATTCATGTATGGCTTTTCCGGTGAGAATGTCTTCACTTGAGATAACAGTTTTCCTTTTTCCCGCCAAAACAATTTTCTCTTGGGGACAGAATGTTCTATACAAACTAATGTACGATTCTTCTGAGATAATATTGAAACTTTGTTAAAGAACTTGGTTTAATTATCAAAGCCATGCTACGGCAGTGATATATTACCATAAAAATTTCAAAGCTACTTGGTTATTTATGGTATGTTTTTATCATCTTCAAAAATGCATCCCTCATCCAGAACATCACCTACTTTCCAAGGACGAGCAAACAAATGGCTGAAGAAAGAAATACATTAAGGTGATGACGGACTGATGTTTCAAATTCTTTAATTGGGATGCGTTTGAAATCGTTACGAGATAATGCATGTTTTGTCTGTGGTGCACCCACGTTAGTTTGAGGAAGGAAAACATCCGTATATACCGTGACACAAACAATCGGGATTTGAATACACAAATCGCCTAGTAGGTTGTTTTTGTAAAAAAATATACCAGAAATAAAAAAAAAATGCTGATAAGTCGGAAAAATGACGGGAAACTTTTCTCTCTCTACAGTTTATATTTTACGTATATATGATCAGAACGATTAATAGCTTACTATACTTCTATATCATTTAAATAAAAATAATTAAAAGTTGTAATAATGTTATTTCGATAAGCCAGTATTCGTAAGAGGTGGGGGCGATTTACTTGTGTAAGATTCAATCTTCAAGTTAGGGTATTTAATATTCAGATAACTTTATTGCCATCCTAAACTTTTTTATTCCGTTAAACATACATTCATTAATCTGATTTCGTTTTGCCAATTTAACATTTCTTGACGAAAGGTTAAATATTACTGTTACGTATCAGGTTTAAATATCGTCTTCTATAGACATTTATTCTCCTCCCCTTGTGTCTGACACCCCAGTGTTATCTAATCTCCAAGCAATTTCTTCTCTCCGCCACCTTTCAACTTTATTTAGAGAAAGTTGAACATTTATGCAGGGCTTTCAGCTTTTATAGTAACCATTAAATCCGGTATCAAACCGTCTACTTCCTCGGGTTCCTTGATGTCTATTGCCTTTCGTTATCGCAGAATCACATCGAATTTATCACCTGATACATTTTGTCGCCATTCTTGCGGCGATAGTTTTATGCATTTTTTATTTTCAAATAAATTCGAGACCTTTGTAATATAAGAAGTGTTAAAACAAGTCGACACGGACATATATTCTAGTGGTATTGTTGGCTTGTCTTCCAGAGGCACTTAATACAACATTAAGCTCATCGTTGATTTAACATTATTGCTACTTCAGTTTAATTTTTTCCACTTTATATCAAATTTACACATTTTGGCTACTAAAACGCCATGCTGAATTTGGAGATTAGCAAAGTGATGAAGTGTCGCATCGAAACATTGAGCTTGTTACCTTCTCCGCACCTCAGACAAACTAAGGAGGACTTTGGACAAAACTGTTTACCATATCACAAAATATGAAGACTCATTAAATTGTTATCGCGTACATCAAACTGAAGGAAATGTCTCAAATTTGCCACAGTGTCGTTGCACACGGGTTATTTAACTTTGTAGAAGTGAACTCGTGGGCACGACAAATATAAACAAAAGACGGAAAGAACATAGCGAACAATGATGCAGTTCGGGACTTCGGGGTCGCGTAAGGACAAACACAATGTCTACGTTGAAGAAACAGAAGAGGGCGTTAATCGTTTAAGATCAGAAGAAAGATTATTAAAGATAGCCATGCAAGGGCAAATGACAATGCTGTAAAATATCCCTTTTTATTTCCTTTTTAACCTATTATATAAAACTGAAATAGAAATGTAAAACCTGGAAATGTACACCAGACATTTCCCAGTAAGTGTCTCTATACAATTTCCAATTCATATAAAATGATTGAACAAGATAGTGCAGTTTTATGTTTAATATCAAAACTTCAAAATTCCAATTATCAAATTGAAAATACCTCTTATCTTATAGATGAAGGCTGCTATTGATTTTATCACAGTGCAGTCTTGGATTTGATTGAAGCTATATCAATAAAATGTTAAAATACAAATCTTAATGCGAAACTGATTTATCCGGATTTTTTAATAAAATATTATCGTTTTAGGAGGTCATTTCACTTTAATCTTTTTATCAGTATATCCGCCACCTGCTTTGACCGCTCGTCCGCCTACCGGGTTGAACCACCCAGCAGATCTCACTAATGTCTAAATAATGGACAGGGTGATTTCAGACCAATACCTCTTAAATTCAAATACGTTACTGATCGCTACGAACTCATCCCTGTGCCTTTAATGATAGCTAGATAGGTACTAGATCTAACGATGAAATGATATAGCGTTTGCAATGAATATTTCTTTGAAAAAGTCAGCAATAAGCAAGGATTGAATGTTATCAGCAGAAGAAACGTGTTAGATCAAAATACGCTTGTCAAAATGAGTGACAGCGAGTTTAATGAACATTGGGGACGTCCATTTAATCAATCGGTGAACAATTTAAAAACTAAATTTCGCACAAAACATGGCCATGTATCAAATATCGATGGACAGCCACGTGTGAAATATTCATTTGATAAATTAGATTGTAACGAAGTTTTCTTTCATGTTTTTTTTTAATATATAAAATGTCCAATTTCTCATGTGGCCCTTGTTGACGTTGAGGATTCAATGTTGAGTCGGACTTGCTCCTAAATGTAATTACACAAATAATCTCATCTAATTTATCTTACATTTTACGTTGTGGCTTTTTTGCGAAAACAAACTTACAGGGGTCCTTACAGAACCAAAAGCAATATTTTAAAAAATAATTATCATATTATGTATAAACATGCCTCCAAATGTAAGATTATTTCTTTAAAAATGGGAACTATACTTCATAATCATTAGATATTTTATTATGTTTAAAAGAGCGTGTAAGTGTTACCTCTGTCCGTCCGTCCGCCTGTCCGTTCATCCGTTCATTTGTGCATTTCATTGATATTTAACGTGTAGTTGTATTATTATAAGATAATTGTTAATTTCGATGTTGGTTAACGTCAGTCAAGTCGTACAGGAGTATAATCAATGTTTGACTAATTTGTCGGTAAAATAATGGTTTCCGTTAAATAACTTTTAAATAATGTCTATGTATTTGATAAATGTCTGGTGAGAAGCTGTATAATTATAAGATACAGGTCAAGTTCGATATTTACCGACAACGGTCAAATAGAGGTAACGGCCCCTTTTCAACTGTATTGGTGACATCCGTGTCCTATGGACATATTTATAGTTAGAAATCCGGGTGTTAATCATGTATTTGTCTTATACTTTACTCGGAACTTTTCATAGGACTAGTCGGTATTAAAACATAGTTTTAGTAATCCTGTCTAAACATTATCGACGCTTTTCACGTTCTTTTATGACTATAAACGTTGACATATATAATTATATCTCTACATCTTGATAAACTGGGAATACGATACCCGGTGTAAATTTCATACACCGTCAATTCTAAACCGACATAAACAACATTACGTAACCAACCTAGTCCTGTATATCATTTCAAATACTGTGAAAATAGTATGACAGTATACCGACATATTCATAAAAAATCAAATGTAAAAGCTTTCGCTTACCTTTCACTATTCGGGGTATCCCATTGTAATCCCGACCCAACTTTTGTTTTCATGAAAATTGTTATTGTTTACCGCGCGAAGAACAAGTAATTCTGTTTTCTCCTTTTAACAATCAATGCTAACTTTGTTATATGTATACACAACATTAAGTCCAACAGGTAAAGTTTCACTTTTTATCATTCATTTTCTTCCTCATATTCTCATACACCTGCTATTTTTAAATTTCGATTTCTCCGTAGTAGTCTCGCTTTGCCCTCGACCATAAAACTATACATGTGCTGTAAATAGATCTATGTTTAAATCAACACTTAAATGATAAAGAAGTGTTTACACATCATAATGTCTATATCTCCCATGCTCCTTAAAACTTCTCCCGACGTTTTACCGTGTCTATCTGCTACACTGTTAAAACATTACTGAATATCGAAATAATTCGCTAAATGATGCCATCTTATAATAACTCGATATATTTTTCCATAATTTGCAATTCTGCTTAAATAGAGTATTTAGTCAAATAACTTATGTAGCGCAATGCAGGCACTTGATTTGAAAAAAAAACACTGAATAAACTCAGTCCGTATGACAAAGTTGATCCTTCATTCGTTGACTTTGAAATGATCGGAAACTATGCGAGTCGTGGCTTTATACCCGGCAGTACATACCGCTAGTGCAGCGCGCTATTCTTTATCACCCATCCTTTTAAACCTTGTGGTGAACACAATATCTATAAAAATGTTTGAAAAATATCTAAATAAAGAAAGAACTATTTTTTTTGTTATATTTTTACATTTTTAATTAATCACAGCTAAACTGCAATACCCGTGTTAATCATAGCAGGGAAGCGGAGCCACAGACAGCAATGCCATTAAAATCCTCCCGCCGTAAACCAAGCAAACAGTTCATATTATTTTATATTCGGAAACGGGTTTATTATGCATTTCAAAATCAATTAGAGGCTGATTCACACGTGCATGAATTAGTGAGAAGACAATAAAGGCACATTTTTTTAATTATCACAGTTCGTTCTGGACTGCTTCCATGGAACAGTTTCCCCAAAATATTAAAGAAATCAGTCGTTTCGCCATTAACAGCAAGACCGCGTTAATCATTGATGATTGTGTTACAGGTAGTGTATCCTGGAATCGCTACCTGTTGCCAAAAAGACTGTACGTTTAAGTTCAACGTTTACGCATATAAGTAATGTCTGAATGAACTCATTCGATATTAGTCTGAGATTTGTAACGTTACAGGTATGCTGTAGGGATTCTATTTATGTTGTACAAACAAAACATTATGCATCATTATGTAAATTTTGACAGTACGAGAAAAAGACACTAAGACATATCTGACAGTTTGTTTTGATAGTGTAACACTGGGGTAAAAATCGGTGTGTAGTGTAACACTGGGGTAAATAGCGTTGTCTTGTCACAAACAACGCTTTGATAAGACAGTAAACTAATATAAAGATAATTTGGAAATCTTTTGTTTTTGTAGTGTTGAGTATCATAGAACATTTGGGATATCTCGGATAATTGACAAATTCCCAAGTGTAAGAGTCGGATCAAATAAGGTTTGCGTGATCGGTAAAGCTCCCCAGTTCATAAGTTGTATGTTCTTTATGCGTACATTCCGGATTGTATTTGTTGACTTGCATTTTGCATTGCAGCGTCTCGGCGACCGGTGGTATTTCGAATTCGACCGAGATTAACAAGTTTTGAGACATTTTTTTTCAAACATATCTTCGTTGAGATTTAATTTTGATTATAGTGTTTGTTTAGGATAAGCAGCAAGCTTGAATGTGCACTCCATTAGAGGGATTTTAATGCCGGCAATTGTTTACACAACCGGTGCACCGTTCACTAAAAAATGTGTCCTACTCTCCCCAACACGAGTAAGATACGCAGTTGATAAAATGAAAGTCAAGATAATGTGTTTTTGCTGTACAGGTTTAATGACCTTCAGATTATGCAAGACTGTAGTGTAGATATATTGGCACATGATATGACAATGGGACCGACGGGTATTTACATATGTTCTGTTTTGACATCAATGCAATATCCATACAGCTTTTGTTACTTTTGTGTTTAGGTGTCAACTTCAAGCAATGACGGACTATCGTTTGCTTCTGTCTACTTATTGTAACCTAGTTATAGGATACTATGTCATATTCTAAAAAAAAATTTGTTTGTTTGATAACATTGCTTATATGCAGATGTTCAGTATCATTAACTAATCGAACATGCCATAAATGTGATATCTGTCCGTGTTTATATAACGTATGCGTGTACTTGTGTCGAAATGTATTGATCCAGCAACGTTAGTTGATAAATTATGTGTGTTTGATGTACAATAGTTCAGATAAAAAAACAACAAAGCAATGATTATATAGAACAATTATGTACATGTTAGTCCAAATTTGTCCTTTTTATTAAAAAAATAAATCAGCTTTGATAAGAAGTCCTGTGACGTCACAGATAACGAAAAGTGCGTCTACTTTCTTCTTAAAATGACACTGTAATCTTTTGAATGACAGTAGAAAGCCAGGTTAATATCCTTAAAAAAGAGCTTTCCCCCAAAATAAAACTACCGAATAAGCATTTAATAACCAAAAACTAGAACATTCTTACCACAATTCCTCTTTTTAACAATTAACATATACATATATATGAAAAACGGTTAAGAGTGCATTTGAACAATGTAAGTCAGGATGACCGTAGACCGATCAGGACGGCCCCAGGTCAAGAGGAAGTCGAAAAAGCAGCATGAGACCACGGTCAGGTGGCCTGACATTAACACCTATTGCCTCTTCAAGAATATTCCCAGGAGAAAGCAATCTAGGATATTGTCACCGTATAAACTGTCTCAATTAACACTGTAGTGTGGGTACGGTAAACGCAATTGAGTTGTTTCATTATTTGTCAAGAACTACTTACATACAATTTAAACCACGGACTTTATATTTAAGAATAGCTAACCCTGCTTGTATTTGAATCCGGAAAAGTCCTTATCCCTAATGATATGTATTTTATTCGGTCGGATCCCGAATGCAAACGAGAGTTAAGTTGAAGTGAGAGTTGTCTGTCGTTGCAATGTTACAATTGGTTATCTTGGTCAGACGGAAACAAAGTCACACTGTCTGATAAAGCGAAGCAACAGTAGTCTGAACAGATTGAGAACTGCCCACACTATTAAAACAACAGTAAGAGTTATCGGTCTTGGATTGGTTAAACCGATAGTTGCATTTCTTAGCGATTAATAGAGGATCCACATACAATAAACAACTACGAATCAGTGAATGATTATGAATGAATGAATAAATGAATGAATGAATGAATGAATGAATGAATGAATGAATGAATGAATGAATGAATGAATGAATGAATGAATGAATGATATTTCCAATTTTTATTTCAAATATTTTAAGTTGCTCAACAAGTTCTTGTCCCCGCTCTCACTCCAGTATTGATATCAGCGTATTAAGTGAACGGTCAACAACCGCTCATCAATATCCTTCAGATGTTTTCTTTAAAAAAAGATCATAATATAATTTAAAAACAATAAACCAGTCTGTTGTAATTTATAGTTGGTATTCAAAAGAACTTTAAACAAATTCCTGTGTCAACATAGTTGATGACTGTGAATTAGATGATGCCTTACACAAACTGACAGGGAAACAGGTGAGTGACAACAGAGTAACATATGGGATTGAGGCAGAGGACAGAGTGCATATGTTGTACAGCGTGTTACGCTTTCATGTAATATAACAAGCTGGGAGCCGTGGGTTATAACCCCTCTTAGTTTAAAATGGCTTCGCTTGCTATGAACATAGAAGTGTTCTTCTTCAACATAGGCTTGATAGACCTATGTCTGAATTCAGCTGCACTGAGGCAGACTCAAGAAAATGAGACTAGATAAGATACGAATTAAGGTATTTTCATGCAACATTGAGTAATCACATCAAAGTAATTTCCTATACAATAATTCATATAGATAAAAAACACACGAAGTAATAATTCATAAACTGGTACGAAATTAGCCCCTTAGTGTTACGTAGATATGTGCAGCCAGGGAGGCAGTAATTGTTTGAATATCAAAACTGAGTGTAGTACTGTTCACACCAAAGATATGTTTTATTAATCAAGTACCTCAAATATGATCCAGGTATTGTGGTTTGGGTAACAGTAAACGTATACAAACTGGGACGTCGTGCTGTTACCTTTGTTAATACAGGTCCTTTACGTCGGACATCCGGTCACGCAGGCATGGCACGCCCTCTCCCGGATTTCTATAACTAATATCGGATAATTCAGTTTGACAAAATGTGTCTCATTTATGACAAATTGAAGACTCGTGCCCATGTCCGTTCACATGCGAGATTAATGCTTTTGCAATACGTCACAGCTGCAGATTCTCTATCGTGAACGCAAACACCCCTCGTGCAAGATCTACCTATGATTGCGCAAAGTATGACTTAAAACAGCGAGCGTTTTGTTCAGGTGTCTTCACGTGAATTTACTAGGGTTTACACCGTGTGACCTCAGACAACAGTCATTTTGTGTGAAAGTCACAAAATTGGGTAATTTGTGCGTAATTTGTAGCTATGAAACACATATTTCGAACACCGTATAACTTCAAAGTCACGTGACGTCACACGCAATAAAACGCCAAGTTGATTTGAGGACAGTTTCAATATAATATATACATATATTTTTTGGCTCAACAATTTCATAACTAGACATAATTTCGATATAAGCCTACATATATAAATATTAAGAATTTGTAATTTCTAAATAACCCCTTCGCTGATATTAATCTAATGCGCCTTGTGATTTTCTGACAGTGTAATAACATGTTATGATTTATTGCCCCCATCCCCACGGTTTGAAGTGAAACCACGGTAGGATAAATTAATCAATTATCTCCACTTATGTATTCATTTTGTCAGCTTTTGGTTACAGTCTAGTATAATATTAAACATTCAATCCTTCAAATATTTTTGTACATTTGACAAAAGATGAATAATGACCTAAAAAAATCTAAAATTACCTGCAACATATATATTTTGGTAATGGACTCTTCCGTCTTGATATTTCGATGATCTCATTCTGTGTTTATGGGGATGTAACTTATACTTTACCAAGTGAGTATCTAGCGCTATTGTTAGATTATAATCATATTTTCCAGCTGAACTACCAATAGCCTTTACAATCTACAACTGTGTTACAATTTTAGTTGGATTGTTCTGCTTATAAAACGGTCATAGTAGAATTGTACTGCTTAACACGGCTATAGTAGAATTGTACTGCTTAAAATGGCTAAAGTAGACGTGTACTGCTTAAAACGGCTATAGTAGACGTGTACTGCTTAACACGGCTATAGTAGAATTTTACTGCTGGTAGAATTGTACTGCTTAAAATGGCTATAGCAGACGTGTACTGCTTAAAACGGCTATAGTTGACGTGTACTGCTTAACTCGGCTATAGTAGACGTGTACTGCTTAACACAGCTATAGCAGAATGGTACTGCTTAAAACGGCTATAGTAGAATTGTACTGCTTAATACGGCTATAGCAGAATTGAACTGCTTAATACGGCTATAGTACAATTGTACTGCTTAACACGGCTATAGCAGAATTGTACTGTTTAACACTGCTATAGTAGACGTGTACTGCTTAACACGGCTATAGTAGACGTGTATTGTTTAACACGGCTATAGTAGACGTGTACCACTTAACACGGCTATAGTAGACGTGAACCTCTTAACACGGCTATAGCAGACGTCTATTGATTAACACGGCTATAGTAGACGTGTATCGCTTAACACGGCTATAGTAGACGTGTACTGTTAACGCGGCTATAGTAGACGTGTACTGCTTAACACGGCTATAGTAGACGTGTACCGCTTAACGCGGCTATGGTAGACGTGCACCGCTTAACACGGCTATAGTAGACGTGTACCTCTTAACACGGCTATGGTAGACGTGCACCGCTTAACACGGCTATAGTAGACGTGTACCTCTTAACACGGCTATAGTAGACGTGTACTGTTAACGCGGCTATAGTAGACGTGTACTGCTTAACACGGCAAAAGTAGTCGTGTACTGCTTAACACGGCTATAGTTTCATTGTACTGCTTAAATCGGCTAAAGTATACGTGTACTGCTTAACACGGCTATAATAGAATTGTACTGCTTAAAACGGCTATAGCGGAATTGTGTTGATACATTCAATGTGGACATTCTAAGAAGGGAGAGTTAACGGTTTATTGGTGTAATGTTACTTTACTGTTATTTATTTCTACTTTTTAAATCCTGAATTCTTGCTTGAGGCATTCTCGAATGTAAATAATACTTGCACATCTGGAAGAATTCATATAAATCAAACGTTTATACTTTATTATATCGTATTAAATGTATGAATCATGTAAAAATCATCCAATAAAGAGATTCACACGGAAACAATAAAATATGGCGGCAGTAAATTTGAACTTATCGTCAGGTGAAATGATTCACGGACTTTTAGGTTACAAAGTATTAAGTTCTTTTGTCAGAAAGGTGTTTGATATAACAAAAAGAAGACTGAAAACGAACAAGAGATGTTTAAACAGGGAAGTAAGCGATATGACAGGATATACGAGCACACTTTTTTTTTAATCTGCATGTAGATTAAATGTGCTTGACTGATATACATAAAGATAGTCGCATGACTAAGTTACTATTCCGAGTAACCCAAAACAAACGAATAAACGGATACGTGCATGTATACGTTAGTTCATGTACGTAATTTATGTAAATAAGCTGCGAGTGGGTGAGACGTGTAAAAGTCGGCCTTCAGTAAAGACGTCGTAAATTCGAGTTTCGCAGCCGCATGTCCTTTTTTAAGTGTACATATGCATACTAAATCAGGGCATATTCTTCGTTAGGCTACAACAGGTTGAGTTTACCTACTATAACTACTGTTTTTAATGACGTTTCATTTAAGCACGTTAAATAATGATATGAATACTTATGACAAAGTCAAAGTGTGACTACAAATCTTGACCAACTCCATACGATGGACGACCCGTTCAACAACTACAGTGTTAATATTAACCATTTCATCATTTAATATCACCAATGCCAATAATTTTTTTTAATATAAATGTCATCAGTATTATCAATGTCATTATTTATAGCAATGTTATCATTATTATCAATGTCATTATTATTACCAATGTCATTATTAATGGCAATGTTATCATTACTGACAATGTCATTATTATTATCAATGTCATTATCATTACCAATGTCATAATTATAACCAATGTCAAATTTATAAGCAATGTTATCATTATTACCAATGTCATTATTATTACCAATGCCATTATTATAAGCAATGTTATCATTATAACCAATATCATTATTATTACCAATATCATTATTATTACAAATGTCATTATCGTTACCAATGTCATTACCGTTATAGTTCTATCAAGTCTCGATAACAACCGTCCATACACTTGTTTTACAAATGGTAAATTGTTAATTAGGAATAAATAGACAACCATTCGTGCTATCTACTACCTCTACTACCTAACCATTTCACTTACACATTTGATGTCGCAGTGCGTTTAATATTATGCGTTTTTATATGCAACGTGTATGAAATGTCTCAATCGGACAAAGATCTGTTTCCCACTCATAATCATTTCTCAAGCGACACATTTACAAAAACGGTATACAACATAGCAACTGTCAGTATGCTTTCTAATTACATAATTACAGGTTATTTAAATGAGTAACATTTATAACATAAACGTGTCCCATTAGTCGCACGTGTTTAAGTGAAGGCACTCCATTGAGAGTACCTTTTTAGTACAATTTATTGCTATTATTTCCGACCTTTTGCCACCCGTGTAGTATGCGATTTGAGAGATTGCCGTGAAATCTTTGTCAAATATTTCATATTGTATATACATATCTATTATCACCGGCACAAACAACCTCGTACAAACCTGATTCACCTGTAAATATATCGGCTGTTGTGTTAAAGTTAATTTTTGACTAACAGTCGCAAATTATCAGATTTCGTTAAAGTTCAAACAAGGTCGTATGAATGACGATCATGATAATTCGGGCATAATTATAGTAGTGATTGTCGCAATGAAATATACTCGGTGGTCCGCCATAAAGTAGTTTCGTGTAATTCCACTCATGGTTAGTTTAGTTTCTACTAATGTATTTTAGCTCAACTGCAATGAAAGTTCAGACCCTATATGAACCGCTTTCGAGTCAAACTGTTGGGTAGAACCGCTACTGAGTGTTGTTTCCTGGGTAAAACCACTACTGAGTGTTGTTTTCTGGGTAGAACCAGTACTGAATGTTTATATTTGAGAAGCATCGGGTCGAGCTGGGGATCGAACCCGTAACATCTGGCGTGAGCAGCCAACACTCTATCCCTTACACTACTGCCCCGCTTCACTACTATTAAGAAGACATGTGTTGGGCTGGTACAGAACTCATTCCATATACTAGATTAAATCCGTTGATAGATCGCGAACAGATTCCGGTGTACACTGAATGAGTAGGAGTCATTCATATTACTTACAAGTATTGAGAATTTTATTTAAAAGAAAAATACTAATTTGACCTACACAACTTCCAAAGTACATATAAATGTAGGTCAATTATCTGTTATGTAGATATGAGTTAGTAATTGAATTGTCATCATTGATTAGGAAGTCAAGAACAGTCAAAAAGGTTATATCGTATACATGCAACTTAGCACTCTCGATACACCGGATGTAGAGTTTTGTGATATTAACCAATTGGCCTGAAGCAGATTGTTAATCAAACAAGTAGAAAATCCAATCTACGCCGCCATTTTCCTTAGACAAACGAACGATGTTTAAGAAAATACTACATTGTATTTACTTGAACAAACAATGCTACGTGCCAGTGGGCCGGACGATCGTCAGGTCAGGTTCATGTCTTTTGTCACATTTACCAAGTAACGGGGGTTAAAAGACAGGTTATCATGGGCTCTTCTATACAACCCAGAGACGGATTCATATTTATTAACGAGCACCAGTTCTACAGTATGCTGGGCGAGGCGGATATCCGGTTAGAGCCGGAATGGGCATTTTATTCCCACATCCATACAGGCCATTAAACCGAAAACTGTGATTTGTTCAAGTGTAAAACAAACATATGTTATCCCTAATTGTCGGCAGTGACTTGTGCATATTTAAATATTTATTTTAATGCATTCGTGCACAGGTGACATAGCGGCATTCAATGCATTGAACATAACATACATTTGTCAATACTAAATTCGCCTATAAATATTCCATACAGAAAGCGTATTAATTTTCATTTAACGTTAGACTGTGGACAGCTCTGTACTAGTTTACAGTGTGTGCAGACCGGCGACATAGTGTCGTTATAAAAGACTCGTTTTAGTTTTGGTAACGATCCGGTGGGAACAACGCGGCACGCAGATGTGTCAACATTTGAGTTTTGACAGCAGACCCCCTGCAAAGGCATTGGCATCTGTACATATGTTTTAAAGATAACTGCATTTTTCAATTTGTGAATGAATACACAATGTCGGACTTGGAACCTGAACTTAATGGATTCAAATCCCACATGTGCATTCTTGTGAGCATGAGTTGACAATATCTTCACCGCATTTTCTACGGTAAAAATATGTGTAAGTATACATGTTTGACAGACATTTACTGTTTACATTTATGTATAGTGAGACACTGTCTGTTTATATATGTGTGCATGCACTGGGCGTGTGCAGTGGACACTATGTGTGTTTATATGTGTGTGCAGTGTACGAACATAGCAGTGGACACTTAAGCGCGGTGCACTCGACTCTCGGTGGTTATATTTGTATGCAGCAGGCACTAAATGTCAATATATGTGTACGGTGTGGGGGCACTAGACACCCGATGGTGATATATGTATGCAACGAACAATAAGTTTTATATACGCGTGTGCGTATCAAGTTGGCGCTAGATGTTTATATATGTGTGTTATAATCACTATATTAGTATGCTTTCGGGAAAATTAGCAGGACATCCGCATGACGTTATCTTAAGGATGTGTAGAATATAAAACAACATTACTGTATCAGTCAACAATCAACAATTATTATTGAATGTATATTTTACCTTGATTGATCACGTAACAGTGTGGTGCGATGAAAGTGGGAGTTCAAGTTTGTATAAAGTACAATTAAAATATGCGTGTTTATAAATATGTAAGAGAAGTACTTTACCGAAAACCTTACACTGAACAGGTATACTACAATTCGTTGTATGCAGCGAATGCAAAAGACAATACGTTATCAGCTAGCGTGGGAGGGTGGGGTATGTCCATTGATAAACACATTATAATGCAATCTTGACTCATAAAATGGTCTGGAATACAAGTAAACATTGGTTCATAAGAGATGGCGTGCAGTAACGTTTCAGGAAGTGAATACACGGCTCCATCTGCAGATAAGGCATGTTGTGCATAATAGTATTATGATTAATTATAAAAAATAATAATAACGTAAAGACATATGGTTCTTAATAGAGTTTGTTATTTTTATGCCCCGTCATACAAAGAAATGTGAAGGCGCATTAAGCATTACAAGAGCATGTTCGTTCGTGCAATCGTGCGGTCCGTATGTCAATATTTTTTCCGATGAATTATTTTTTGGAAGTGCATTTAATTAATATTTGGTGTGTAGCTGTTTTTATACATAAGTAAAAACTACAGGCCAAGTTTGATATGTGAGAACGTCAGTCATAGTTTACATATGCAAAAGCTCCTTTTAGGTAGCATAAAATAGTTGTTTCCGGTGGATAACTCCTGAAAGGGTATATGCATTTTATTAATATTTGGTGTGTAAATGTTTAATTAAATGACTATCAATGTCGGTCAATTTTTACCGGAGTTACGACCCCTTTTCGATTAACATTTGTTAAACTTTACCGTCTTATGGACACTCACGAGACTTGTGGATAATAAGTAAAAAAAAATAGGGACATTGCATATTTTAGAACAGCATTCGGTGGACTGTTAAAATATGAAAGGTTCAACCCCATTTGAGCATTATTTATTAACCTTAATGGATAGTAAGTTCGGTCTTCCTGTGATAAAGTAGAGTATATCAAGCAACGTACGCCGTTTATTCCCGAGTTAACAGGAAATCATTATTAGTATATCTATTTTCCGCAAAGCGATAGCAAACACAAAGTTAAATAAATGTGTCCCTTTTAAGTAAGACAACCTAACAGGTGTTTGGTTTGGGAATCAAAAGATATGACGCGATAACATGTGTTTTCGCGATTGCGTATCAATCGCTTTATACAAGGGGCTTGTCAATAAAACCAAGGAAAATGAGGTCTGTTAAACATCAACCAATACGCTCTGATTAATATAGCCTGATGCTGATAACTCGCTGCTTGCTTTATTTCACTGTTTCTGCGTATAGATCATGAATAAAGTTCATGGATAGGGAAAAATGTCCTAATGATAATACTGTTGTATCGCAGCATATCGTATAAAATAGGCAGATCTAAGACTTACGTCGTTCCCCTATCACGTTATCTAGGCCATGTACCTGTTTTACTATAGATTATTTACTACATGTAAAAAACGCTCACATGGTAACGCGATGTACGCATTAGCTAAATTAGCTAAAATATACAGGCATATTAACATTTTTTTTTGCCACTGAAGGGAAGGTTTAATCGTTTGATGGTTTTGAGTCACTTGATGTTTTCTTTATAATAGAATGTACTGATGCATTTTACTCGGAAATATTTCCTAAAATGTATGCACTAATAAGCCAGTGGTCATTTCGCTATTGCTATTGATATGTAGAAATAAGTCAGTCCCGTCTTTGAGACAATGTTATGCTTATTGCGTACATTTTTAATACGTCTTTACATGCTATTTTATTAAATGAATAGTAACACGTGTAAAACTAACATTACACAGTTAATCACATATAGAACTGGACAAGACAATTGTGATACTAAAGATAGGTAATATTTCCTGCGTCCAATCAGTATCCCAAATATAACAATCCAGATGTTCCCAAATTCGACATGCATTACATGCTTTCATTTGCATTTAAACTGAATATTGCTGTTGGACATCGAGCAAGAATGTTCGGTATGCCGCGAAATGCCCGTCGTGAAATCTAAACAAATTACACGTTAAAAGTAATCTTGTCTTGTTGGCAATAAGATGGTACATAATTCAGCTAAAGGACATTATAAACGAAACATGAATGGGTCTCTTCTCACATGTCTGTATATATGTTTAATACAGCTCGTAAAGAAGAAAAACACGTACAATAACCAAACATACCAAACAAAAAATTATAGAAAAAAGTAAAGACGACACAAAATAATGCAAATAGCGTGGGACTTGCAGCCTGCTATACATTTCATAATATATTAGACGACCGGAACAACCGTCTATATGAAGCCCGGTCTCTGTTCACTGATTTCAGTTACTGCTTTATATAATTAAAATTCAGTGCAGCACGGTGTACTCTATTCTCGCATTAAAGAGAGTTGCACTGTATATATTGTGTTTGCATATCCTCACTAAATATGATATACGGTACACCTATATAGCGCGGCCTATCTCAACGTCCCCGGTTTATTTATGACTTTATTTTCATATAAATTATCGCAGGCCCGTGATTATAGGCATAAACTTCCAAGATTTTTTTTTGTGTCCCAAAACTTCAAACAGAGGTAAAGTCGGGATATTTATGACATGTCATTATATAAGATGAGTAGGGGCCGAACAGTGTAGGCAGGCGCTTCGCTGTGAACACGGGGAAAATAAACACACTATTTAACTAGTGGCATCTACCTTTGATTTATGTTCACGTTATTTTTGTCTGTATTAATGAAATTTGAAAAAAAATAGAAATGCATTTGTTTGAATTGTAAATCCGATTGATTTTAATCGATAATCAATGGGGTTAAACACACACCGCGTGTCACTATCACAGCCATTTAAAGAAACGGGTATTATTTACAATATCTATGAACAAACATTTGTTGAGAAGAGAAGTCTTGTTTTCCCCGCTTTCGAGATAAAAAATGAAAAACAATATGCATGTTTATGAACGCACGTGGCTGCTATCTATGTGTGGGTCATAACGGCTCCATCTGAGTATATGTAGATAGTAACCGTTATCATTGTATATAACCTTTTACAACGTGTTACTTCTTTTCATGTAAGTAACTATAGAATGCGTACCAGAACCCCAACAAAATATCAATCAGTGGTCTAATACATATCCCATTTATAACAGGTATGAAATAAACAACTAGCATTCAAAACTGCCTTCATTTCAGACATCAATCAAAAGAATACACCCAAGTCTTCTAAAGTGTCTCCATTTCTGATATTTATATAGCACGCACGCACGCACGCACGCACGCACGCACGCACGCACGCACGCACGCACGCACGCACGCACGCACGCACGCACAGGCCTTCCAAAATAAAGAAACACACTTAGGTCTTCCAAAATAGAGAAACACTCCCTTAAGTCCCACTGACGATACGAAGTGAAACAAAACAGACAGAGAGAGAGAGAGAGAAATAAAGAGATAGAGAGAGCTGATAAAATACAATAGTATCCATGTCCATGGCAGACAAATATTTCTCACAATAATCTAAAATAAACCCTCAAGAGCGAATCTGACAACAAACATACCGAAAAGTATTTTTTCAAGTATTCTGTGAATAAGTTTAAAGAGATATAATTTTTAATATACCAAAACAAACAGATGACTTGATAACACCACCTCTGGATTCTAACGACACTGTATTCCTTCGATATTACAGCGGTCAATCTGTGTGACAAAGACATCTAAACTGTGTCATTTATGTACATATGTACCGGCGTAATTGTTGTTTTTATTATACTAGCTTTTCTACATTTTTAATAGTTTGCCGATAAAATGGATGTCACGTGATATATAAATAATTACAAAATTCCGCGGATGATTTACATATTTGCATCGATAAACCTTGATAATTTTTAGAGAGCTTTGCATTGTTCACGGTTTTGTTTATTGTATTTGCATATTGCATATTTCACAACGATCGTTTACATGTCATTATCTTTGTTTTGTGTAAACCTATTGTAGGCTGGTGATTTGAAGTTTTAATCAAAGGGAACTGTTATATCTATATGACTACTTTGATAACGTGTTGCCAGTAAACTGAACTCTAGTGATAATGATTTGTATATTAATAACATTAATACACTTAAGATAATAGTTGGATAGTCCCCTAAAAATGTATATATGTTCAAATATTTAAAACAGTACTGTCGACGTCTTCGTCGTCATTGAGGTTATCGTTTTTAACCAGGCACTCGTCGTTGTTGATTTCCTTTTTGTCGTCGTTTGTTGCTGTTGTTACGTTGCCGTCGTCTTTATCGTTGTCTCTTTGATCGATATTTGTTCTGTTTTAGTTGGCGCTATTGTTATATAACTGATTTGGTAACAATGCCGTCGCAGCCGTCGTCGTCGTCGTCGTCTTTGTTTATATTACTGTTTCTGATGTTATTGTTGCTGTTATTATTAGTTCTCCATTTTTATTGGAGTTTTTTTTTGTGTATTATCTTTTAATATACATCTGTTGATTAACTGTCGGTATGAAAACATGTGTTCTTCGGTACTTATCCATTCAGTTGGAAGTTTCGCTTAGAACGTTGCATGACTGTTACCCGTTATTTTTGGAGGAATAAATAGTTAATACACCATCGATATATTCTGACGCTCTAGTTCCAAAGCTTATCAAGTCTACCATACTTATTTATGTACGGTGGTGAATCTAATCAATGGTTTAATTACAGATTCAACATGGCTTGTACACAAACGCACGGTCTCAGTTTATGTAGGTAGTGTTTTTATTTTATTTCGATGATACTTTTTTATCACAAAAAAGACTGATTGGTATGAAGGGATGGTTTTCGGTATTGTTTCTCTCTATATCTTTCTTCACTATATACTCCGTATTGAAATACTAATATATACACACTTATCAGGACACCTTTATGCTCATTCTCTCAATCACTAAATCAATCACTAAATCAATCACTAAATCAATCAGTCAATCACCAGAAAATACATTGCCTTTGCTATATAATTTCACTTTAAATTCCTCTCTTATTTACTCGGAGAGGACTAACGTTTTTGCACATATGTTTACTCATTTGTTCAACTTCTTATTGACTCAAATCATTTCTAACTTACTAACCTCCATTGACACACTCATTTATTCACTCATGTAAGTTATTTACTCGCTAGTTCACCGCCGACAACTCGCCGACAACTCGACAATCTGTCGTACAGGTCATCATCGTCTTGACTTCTCTCTCTCTCACACACACACACACACACACATACACACACACACACACACACATATATATAATCTTATCAATCATATCTCACACACTAATCAATCACCAATCAAATATCAATCAGTAGAAACCATCAACCTGTTATGTTACGATCGATTCAGTTATTACCTAATTCGTCATAATATGACGACGCTATTAAATTAGCTTTATGTCTCTTTCAGTGTTGGCAATATATTGAAAATGGCAGTCTGGGAAGGAAATAATAAAATACAATTATGGCAAAATGAACACAAGCATACGTCACATATGCATTGCATCTTAATGAAACAAGTCATTTCTCATTGCTGTGCTGACTTTCATCATCATTAAATGAATTGAACGTCTAGAAATACCCCTAATAACTATGTTGACCAGTTTATAAAAGGAAACCAAAAGCTAAAACCAGCGAGACGGTTTTCAGAAATGACAAAAAATACGAGACGGTTTATTGGTGCTTTGCTTGAACAAGGTATTAAAGTCCGCGAGAAAGTGTTTAAAAAAGAGAAACAAGACACAGCGTATTGATGATTAACTTTGCTTGAACAGAGAAAAGAACCACCACTTGTTATTTCAATAGCAACATGATGTAAGTGCAGAAAAAACACACTTTAAAGCGATCCAAAGATTGCATTCCTTAGCTATGTGGTGTTGCTTTACATTTTAGCTGTGATTTTGTATTGTTTTATAACATGTATGCGATGCAAGGCAGATGTGAAATGCCATATTGTATGCGATAAATGTGATACTGGGATATAAAAAAATAAACTTCCCAATTCTGTCTTCAAAAACAAACGTATGCTAAATATAAAAAGGTAAAAATATAGTTTTGCGAACAGAATAAAACAAACAAAACGATCATAAAGAAATATCATAAAAAATAATAATCCCATAATAATATAGGGGGCAAATCAACAACTGGACACTTCACATAATCCGTCTAATACTGCAAGTTATTCCGGTATGAAATGTCAACGCTGTGCACCTTGTAATGTGTGATTATACGATTAAAAGATTAATTGATCGAGTTTAGCGACACAGATTTTAATCAAGGGATAAATTAATTCAACTTCTTTCGAAAAGAAACCACGTTTAAATGTTTTGCATCACGATATTTTAATGGGAATTTAAAGTTTGCATTTCTTTCATATGGCCTTTGAACTATTTCTCCCCCATTTAATATTTTTATTTTATTTTTAATTTCTATCTTCTGATGCAGAGATGTATCACGAAATTTTGCTATAATCGTAACTCGTTGTTTTATAATGCGTGCTGACAAATTATATTTAACAAACTAAACTGCATACTATCATAAGTATCCAGTCTATAAAGAATTAAAAGAGACTATGTCCTACCTGCATGTGATTCTCCTTGTAGAGTAACCCTTCTTCATACTGCATCGAGAGGCTGCAGTTGTGTGCAATTGGCCATTATAAAATGTCCAATTCCATGCACACAGTCTCGCAGGCCGCGACGTAACTCGAGCTTCACACCGATAAATAATCAGCCGACCACCTCACAGTAAAATACAAGTTTCACTCGCACAATAACACTTGCCGTGAATATATTATCTCACAGTTGTCGTGAAGAAGGCTAGTTAATCTTCACATATTCTGATCCTATATTGTACAGATTTAAAATAAACTATTTGATAGATATTAAATCCAAAATAAACCCAGCTTGTTAATAAATAAGGAGAGCATTCGCAACTCTGCATATGCGTGGGTTTCACTTTTATTTAAATTTTACTTTTTTAGATTTATTTTATAAACTTAATTTGTTTGAAATTATATTCGATAATTTCCCGGCAGATGAACCAATTTTGTGAAACTCACATCAATATTAAATTACTTTAAACAAATAATAAAGACATGCGGTTTGGTAAAATTCTAAAATATAATCAAAGCAACAATCAGCAGTTTAAAATAACCGAATTATTGTCATATTTCTGAAATGGTGTTCCGGAAATCTATCGACTCCAATGCTCTTCCATAGATTATCCATTTTCACAAAAAAATCTCATATTTCAAAAACGAAACAGGCGACGAGAGGGAGACATAGACCGACAAAGGTCATTATTTGTTTAATCCATTAACAGGAACACTTCTTATAAAAATACCTTCTAATAAAACCGTCTGTGCTCAGACTGTTAAACAGCTCCAACGTAGGAATCGGCAACTTTATAAAGCAGAAAACCGACCGCTAACTTAAAACATCAGTGTTTAATCTTTCGGCCTGTAAAATCCGACTCGCACGTATATGATTTTATTCAGGTAAATTAAAATAAACCTGCATTTTCTGTTAAACATTCTTTATCAGTAATCCATTGTACACATATTGCTAACTGTTTATAAACACTTTTATAAACAGTTTTCTTAATTTTATTATTCCAAAGTAAACAGAACTTAACTCCCAAAAACAGTAGATGAACTGTATCGACTCTTCGCCGTACAATGTGAATTTCGTACATATACAGATAAAACTGTGCCTGTACAGTACTTTTTTGTATGGTATGAAAGCGTTAGCCAAGCGTCCAAAAGAACTAAACATAAAATGACAAGCGATTTTGTGACTCGGACGAGCGCGACAGAGGGGATGTTTTGATTGGCCGGCTTGTGACAATGGCTGCATGTGGTATAGTTTATATTTGGCTTGACAGACAGATAGTATAGTGGCGATGATCACTTCATGATAGGCTCTGATTAGTGTCTCGCGAGATCATCGCCTCTGATCTAGACCTGTATTTTGTACGTGTATTTCATCATTATACAATTATTAAAATTGATACAAAAAAAAAAAAGATAAAAACTTAAATGTTCAAATTTGCTTGAATATCGCGTTCTCAGTGATGCGTTACGGAATGTTTAACGAAATATTATTTACTATGCGTCTGTGTTTTTTGTGTGACGAATTATTATTATTATTAAAATCAAAAGGTAAAAAATATTAAAATGTCGTCTTAAACATTTGGTGAAACTGGAATGCGTAAATACGTTTTTAATTAGTAGCAAGAAGACATGCTTGTAACTGTGTGATTTATTCAAAATAGTAACCTTATTGTTTCTGAGGTCAAAGTTCAATATTAAACTTTTTTTTTAAAATCGTATTTAATTTTTGATAGAATTTGATTTAAATACACACACATTGTTAAAAGAGAGGGTATGCTTTTTTATTTAAGTATTTATCCATATAAATGTCCCTCGCTAACGATCCTTGTATAAACTATTGATAACTGCCTTCTCATAATTGTAACACGGGTTCAATCCCTGTCTTATTAGCCCATGAATAGAACAGGCAGTATTTTCTTCATGTTTCTTAAGTTACTCCGCACTACTTAGATTGATATTGATGTGCTTTATGTAGTTTGAAATGAATGAATGAATGAATGAATGAATGAATTAATTAATGAATGGATGAATGAATGAATGGGGTTTTACGGCGTACAACACATTGTAGGTTATTCGACGCAAATAGGAAGGGTGATTCCAGGTTCACTCTACATGTACAAAAACAAAGAAATACCATAAAAATTAAAAAAAATTAATAAAAGAATATGCAGAACTTTTTTTTAATTAAGTTAAAACCTTGACACCTGCAGAACTGCAAATTCAAATTCTATCTTATAACTCAAATTGTCGATTCTTAAGAGATTCATGAGGAACAATGATCATATTCTTACCATCACTCAAATGGCTCTTTTTAAACCAGGCAGGGGTTGATAATTTAACTACAATAATGAATATGATAAAAAATTATAAATTGAACATGACACCTATTCGGAGGATTCCTACCCCTCTGCAGAGATCACCAATAATTATATTCTTACCCGGAACCACACGGGTCATGTAGTTTGGTACCTTATGTATTGTCTGAATATTAAGTGTCATTATCTATGCCATCGATGACTAACAGATGATCAGTTTACCTAACCACTCTTTCCTGGGATCTTTGAAAGTTAAACAATACTCGAGCATTCCAATTTCTGCAAGTATCATCACAGACGCTGTGATAGGGTGGAGTTTCAAACTTTTAACCCCTGAATTGATAGTCAGACGCGCTACCGACTGAGCTAATCGGACCCTCGTTATCGATGTAAATTAGACGTTCTGATTCCTAACCGCTATTGTATCTCTGCAGAAAATAAACATAAATCAACTTTCAATGCTTACATGATTAATTCAGTTGGAGATGCAATATTTTGTCCCATTCAGTGGGTTGTCTGCATGCATTTCAGAATATTTATTAACATTTGAAGTGGATGGGATGGGGTTGAAGCGTTCTCTTTAACAGTTTTATTTGACGTCTGTGAGCTGGTGCTTTTGTGTTTTTACTGTTCTTGTTATAGTTATCATATGTGACGTCTGTGAGCCGGTGCTACTGTATCTCCGCTGTTCTTGTTTATTTACCTTACGTGACATCTGTGAGCCGGTGATACTGAGTTTTCACCGTTTTTGTAATAGTTACCTTATGTGACGCCTGTGAGCCGATGCTACTGTGTTTTCACCGTTCTTGTTTTAGTAACCTCATGTGACGTCAGTGAGCTGGTATTACTGTGTTTTCACAGTTCTTGTTATCTTATGTGACGTCTGTGAGCTGGTGCTACTATGTTTTCACAGTTCTTGTTATCGTTATCCAATGTGACGTCTGTGAGCCGGTGCTTCTATGTTTTCGACGTTTTTGTTATAGTTACCTTATGTGACGTCTGTGAGCCGGTGCTACTGTAATTTTACCGTTCTTGTTATAGTTACCTTATGTGACGTCTGTGAGCCGTTGCTACTGTTTTTTTTATAGTTCTTGTTATCGTTACCTTATGTGACGTATGTGAGACGCACCTACTGTGTTTTAACCGTTCTTGTTATCGTTTCCTTATGTGACGTCTGTGAGCCGGTGCTACTGTGTTTTCACAGTTCTTGTCTGTGAGCCGGTGCTACTGTGTTTTCACAGTTATTGTCTGTGTGCCGGTGCTTCAGTGTTTTCACCGTTCTTGTTATAATTACCTTATGTGACGTCGGTGAGCCGGTGCTACTGTGTTTTCACCGTTCTTATTGTAGTTACCTTATGTGACGTCTGTGAGCCGGTGCTACTGCGTTTTCACCGTTTTTGTTATAGTTACCTTATGTGACGTCAGTGAGCCGGTGCTACTGTGTTTTCACCGTTCTTGTTACCGTTACCTTATGTGACGTCTGTGAGCCGGTGCTACTGTGTTTTCACCTTTCTTGTTATAGTTACCATATGTGACGTCTGTGAGCCGGTGCTACTATGTTTTACTGTTCTTGTTATAGTAACCTTATGTGACGACTGTGAGCCGGTGCTACAGTGTTTTCACAGTTTTTGTAATCGTTATCTTATGTGACGTCAGTGAGCCGGTGCTATTGTGTTTTCACCGTTCTTGTTATAGTAACTTTATGTGACGTCTGTGAGCCGGTGCTACTGTGTTTTCACCGTTCTTGTACAAGTTACCTTATGTGACGTCTGTTGGCCGATGCTACTGTGTTTTACTGTTCTTGTTATAGTAACTTTATGTGACGTCTGTTAGCCGGTGCTACTGTGTTTTACTGTTCTTGTTATAGTAACTTTATGTGACGTCTGTTAGCCGGTGCTACTGTGTTTTCACAGTTCTTGTTATAGTAACCTTGTGTGACGTCTGTGAGCCGGTGCTACTGTGTTTTCACCGTTCTTGTTGTGACGATTGTGAGATTTACGCAAATTATAATCGTTTCGACTGCTGAATGTGGACACTTTCTATATCTTTTCAAGATAGAGCCAGACAACCGTAAATCTAACTAACGCTATTTTAAACCTTTTTTTTTTCTACAAGAACATAGCCACGTGACTGCTGTGAACAGTCGACAGCATACTAAAGATAAAACGTTGGGAAGGTTTGCAATTTGTTATCAGCGTTGACCAATTTTATATTTATCTTTGTTACATATATCTACTTTAAAACACACCGTTTTGTTGTAGTGTATCAAACATCGGACAGGCCCACCAATTCAAACTGAGTTTGGTGTTTGTGACATAAA